>CAIGQQ010033438.1:1381234-1421234 GCA_903798035.1 Danio albolineatus
TATAGTTTTCTGTAGTAAAAGCTAAAGTATACTAGTAATTACGATTAGTTACAATAGTTACTAATAATACTGCATTATGCATACTGTAAAAAAACACCTGTTAATGAACAGTTTTTGTATTTTTTTGTGTTTTCTGTATATTTATGGTTGTGAATTGCATTATGGGATGTTGATCTCTGCTCTGTCCACTTCTGATGTTGAAAATTCTAGTCATTTGAAATAATAATATAATGTATAAGAAATAATATCTAGAAAAAAAGCCTGTAAAAAAAGCAGAAAATGTTCTGCATTTTATTTCAAGGTTTCACATACAACACCAACACAGACAATATAGCACTGCAGACTTTACATGCAATTTAACCCTAATTGAGTGAAAGGTTTTTTTAAAGGCCTGTAAATAAGGTTTCAAGTAAATGTAAACCATTTGGGCACAATAAATAATATAAATCTATAGCTTTAACAAAGATTAATTGTATTTAATTATTTCTACGATAAAGACTGCAGTAGTCAACTTTCGAAGTGGATCTAAGAGAGGCATGGGTGTTGATTAGTCTTAGGGCAACTTTGGTGAAAAGATTTTAATCCACTTAAAATTTTGACTATCATAATCAGCAGGGGTCTCAAACTCAAATTGGCGGGGGCCATTTCAGTGACTGACAATTAATAGGAGGGCCGTTTTAACATTCAAGTACAAGAAAAAAAGTGGAAACCTGACATAATTGATGCATCTTAAGACAACAGACATGACGTTTATATTACCAGCATTACCTGTCACCAGTAATAATGCAAAGCAGAACGTTTGTTGTGTCACACATCAGCTGTTGTGTGTATGGTAGAGTGTTAGACTCACACTCAGTCATTCCTCCACAGAGTATATGCAGTCAAAACTCCAGCTTTTTGTTTCTTGTAGTACACATTAAATGTAAATCAAATTGCTATTAAAATACTATAAATAATAGGCATAATAATTATTATTCTGTCCCAACCAATTGTATTGTCCTAATAGTGTACGAACATTGAAGACAAAGTTTAATTCAACTAGCAGTACAATGCAAATTTTAATATGAGGAAAATCTATTAAATGAGACCATTTGAATTGAATATTAGCACAATGATCATTTATGTTACACCACCAGCATAACATGTAAGCCATGAAGAAGTGTTTGTACAACAAAATACAGGTGGTATCATTAATATATATAAGTGATTTTCTTGATTGCGAGCAGGTATGGTAATAATCAGGCCTGGGTGTGGCCAGAGAAAGATACTCAGGTGTAATAAACCTGGGCTTTTTCACACAGGGCTATATAGTTTTGGGTTTTGTTATAGTTTTGTTTTCTCTGAATAATACAAACCTTCATTTAAAAACTGCCTATTGTGTTATCTTTGACCCATATTTAAATTTGTTTGATGATTTGAAACATTAAAGTGTGGCAGTCAGTAAGGGGGCAAAGACTTTTTCACGCTACTGTATATAAAAATATCACAATGCCAGTTTATTCTAATATAGTGCAGCCCTAAACAGTGAGTAAATTTTCATTTTAATGGGATGAACTGTCCCTTTAACAATGACTATGGATTTTCTCTGCAGGAGCGCTGTATCCTGATTCATCAGAGAAGGCGGAGAAGCATGACGATTCAGTGGCTCCCGGGACGACTTTCACCTACATCTGGACTTTACCAGCTTCTCATGCTCCTGGCAAAGACGACACCAACTGCCTAACCAGAATATATCACTCACACGTAAACGCCCCCAAAGACATCGCCTCAGGTCTCATCGGACCCCTCATCGTATGCAAAAAAGGTACAAAAATATGTATGGACATGTCGGAATATAGGCAAAAAATGCACTTCATTTTAAATGTATAGTCACAAAACATTACACATTGTTGGTTAAAGGGTGAGTGAATCACTCTGTAGTCTGATTAGTCTGAAACATAATACATTTACAAAATATAATTCATACACAATTCACATTTACAAAATTCAATTCGATAATACACAAATCCAAATTGTAAATTCAAAACACAATTTTTAAATATATAAATTTAATTCGTAAATATGCTAATCCAATTTGTAATTATACAAATCCTTTTCATAAATTCAAAACAATTCATTATACACAAATCCAATTCGTAATTCAAAACACAATTCATAAATATTCATTCATTCATTCATTCATTTTCTTTTCGGCTTAGTCCCTTTATTAATCCGGGGTCGCCACAGCGGAATGAACCGCCAACTTATCCAGCATTTGTTTTACGCAGCGGATGCCCTTCCAGCCACAACCCATCTCTGGGAAACACATCCATACATTCTCATTCACACTCATACACTACGGACAATTTAGCTTACCCAATTCACCTGAACCGCATGTCTTTGGACTGTGGGGGAAACCGGAGCACCCGGAGGAAACCCACGCAACCACGGGGAGAACATGCAAACTCCACACATAAATGCCAACTGGCTCAGCCGGGGATCGAACCAGCGACCTTCTTGCTGTGAGGCGAACGTGCTAATCACTCGGCCACCGTGGCGCCAATTCATAAATATGTAAATCTAATTCGTAAATATGCTAATCCAGTTTGTAAATTCGAAACACAATTCATAAATACTCAAACCCAATTCGTAAATTCAAAACACAGTTTTTAAATATGCAAATGCTTTTCATAAATTCAAAACCTAATTCTTAAATATGCAAATCCAATTCGTAATTCAAAACAGAATTCTTAAATATGTAAATATCATTCATAAATATGCAAATACAATTCGTAAATTCAAAGCACAATTCGTAAATAGACAAACCCAATTTCTAATTCAAACCACAATTCTTAAATATGCGAATCCAATTCATATATCCAAACAGAATTCTTAAATATGCAAATTCAATTCGTAAATATGCAAATCTAATTAGAAAATTCAAAACACAATTCATAAATATGCAAATCTAATTTATAAATACACAAATCCAATTTGTACTTCAAGCCACATTTCTTAAATATGCTAATCCAATTTGTAAGGATGTGACAAGATCTTGGGCTACGAGATCTTGGGAGACTAAATCGCATTAAGATATCTCACCAAAGTAAAAAGTTTTCTCGTGAGTTGTGATGTTATGATGGAGCGTGAGGGTGATTTTAGCACTGAAGATTTGACACCGGATTGGATTTGAACCACACATCAAGTGCTTTGCACACACCTGGCAATGCAGGCTGGCCTCGGAGTTGTGCGTCACTTGTTTGCTTGGACGAGTAAGTGTGGCATAACTGCTTTTTTCTTCACCATAGTTCAAAAGTTGCTGCGTCCAAAAGCAGACGCTACTACTGCAGCCAAACACATTAACCACGGCTCATAACGTGCGATGGAATAGCACTTCAGATATGCTTAAAGCCATAATCGTCATAAACACAAATCGAATTAGGACATGTGGAGTAATCCTATTTCAGTCGTATTATTGATGTGCAGTACAGACATGTAAACACGGTAATCAAATTATTACCGTTGTGTTGGACTTTTAGCTCCTCTGCACCCATCGAGTCAGTTGAGGACCACAAACACACACATCTCCGAGCACGCGCGCACATACACAATGAACTCCTGGAGATACACACACACACACACCAGTCGTCATGATCATCATCACCGAACACACGTTTATGCTGTCCAGAAAAAACATGGAAGCTGTCACCGAATAAATGTGAAATTGCTGGAAAAAAAAATGAAATGATTACATACATTTTTTTAAGTTCAATTTTTGGATAAGAGTTCGATTCTTACAGTATGTGAAACTGTACAGGGGAGAAGCCAGTCGAGTTTATAACAAAATAATTATCAGTGTTTGCATGTTCTTTATGGCATAATTCATTAAAATTGAAGTAAAATAACATTTATTACAAGACAAGTTGTTATAAAAAGCTTTGTTTTGCATTTTGGGATTTTTTTTTTTTAGTTGAATAAAAATCTATTTTCCTTTTTATGTATTAACAAATATTTTGCAGTGTTTTCGTGTCCTTTACTGGATAGAATTCATTAAAATAGAAGTAAAATAACATTCAAGATAGGTCGATTAAAAAAAAAACATTTTTTCAATTGAATAAAATATTTTCCATTTAAATATTTTGTCATTGAAAATTTATTAAAAATTGTGTCAAAATCTCGTCTCGTTCTCTTGAACCCGATCTCGTGTTTCGTCTCATGGGGTAAGCATCTCGTCACACCCCTAATATTTGTAAATACACAAATCCAATTTGTAATTCAAACCACAATTTCTAAATATGCAAGCCCAATTCGTAAATACACAAATCCAATTCGTAACTTCAAAACAATTTGTAAATACTCAAATCCAATTTGTAAACTTGAAAACACAATTAAAAAATATGCAAATATGCTAATCTAATTCGAAAACACACAAATCCAATTCGTAAGTCTAAAACACAATTAATAAATATACAAATATGCAAATCTAATTCATAATAACACGTCAAATTTTTATTTCAATACAATTCATGAATATGCAAATCAAGTTTCTAATTCAAAACACGGTTCTTAAACATGTAAATCCAATTTGTAAATTCAAATCATATTCATAAATACACAAATCCAATTCGTAATTCAAATCACAATTCTTAAATATGCAAACCCAAATTGTAAACACACAAATCCAATTCGTAATTCAAAACACAGTTTATAAATATGCAAATCTAATTCGTAAATACACAAATCCATTTTGTAAATTGAAAACACAATTCATAAATACACATCCAAATCATTTGGGGAAATATTTACGTTATATTTTATATATTATATATTTTTAGATAATTTTTACTTGTCAATTCACAAATAGCGTGTTGAATTTACATATTGGATTTGTGTATTTCTGATTGTGTTTTGATTTTATGAATTGGATTGTGTAAATGTGAATTGTGCTGTGCATTTATAAGTGTATGTATTACTTTTGAGACTGATCTGGCTCCATATTTGTAGTGATATTCAGTTGATACACATGACTGATTTTCAAGGAGCGACACATAAATGTAAATGCGTTTATTTAAACAGCAGGACCACCTAAAATCTGATTAGACTTAACGTGACACATTAAAAGAACTGATTATTTAAAGGGACAGTTCAGCCAAAACTGAAAATTCTGCCATCATTTATACTCACCCTTCACACAAAAGAAAGAATGTTAAAGAAAGCTGAAAACCGGTCACTATTGACTTCTGTAGTATTTGTTTTTCCGATCTTCAGGTCTGCTGTGAAATTATAGCTTCAAATCCTGATCCTGCAGGCCATAACTAATGAACTATCTCTATGTGTAATTGTCAGGCTCTCTAGACGTCCATGGAGATAAGACAGGAGACTATCTGTACACACTGATGTTTACGGTGTCTGACGAGAACCTCAGCTGGTACCTTGATGAAAACATCAAGGCCTACTGCTCAGCGCCTCCCAAAGTCAACAAGGATGATGAAGCCTTCCAGGAAAGCAATAAAATGCACTGTGAGTTCAGCAATAATGCCATGGGATAATACCTCACTTTAACATGAGCTCAAAACTGTTATACAGTGGGGGAAATATGTATTGAACACGTCACCATTTTTCTCAGTAAACATATTTCTAAAGGTGCTTTTGACTTGAAGTGCTTCCAGGATGCTGGAAACAACCAAAAAAATCAATTTATGCTAAGAAAACAAATCTAATTAGTTTACAAATGAAGTTCTGTGCAATAAAATGAAATGACACAGGGAAAAAGTATTGAACACATGAAGAAAAGGGAGCTATAGAAAGACATGGAAAGCCCAGACAGCAGCTGAAATCTCTCAGTTCTTCTGCAACCCTCTACCCTTCCTCAGTGTAAATGAATATCAGCTGCTTCAGTCCATCATCGACATTACCAAGAGGATGAAGATAAACCCAGGAGAATTTGAATAAATTATTTCAACATGGGGGAGAATTGCACAGATAATAGTCTATAGCACCATATTCACCAGCATTAAGGAGTTTTATTTGCAGAGCTTTTGCTAGATGGCTTCCATTACACTAACTCCCAAACCAGGGATGAGGGACATTTATCCTGGAGAACTTGTGTCCATGCGGAATTTGTGGGGGTGGTCTTTGTCACCTTTTTTTATAAGGATGGTTTTGTACCACTCTCAGTGTCAAATTTACCTTCCCGAGGCACGTTTTATAGTCCTTTGTTGGGAACTTGGTGATTTACATTTGCATTCTGGGTAAATGCTGATGCAGAAATGTTTAAAGTCTCATTCATTCATTCATTTTCTTTTTGGCTTAGTCCCTTTATTAATCCGGGGTCGCCACAGCGGAATGAACCGAAAACTTATCCAGCATTTTGTTTTACGCAGCAGATGCCCTTCCAGCTGCAACCCATCTCTGGAAAACATCCATACATTCTCATTTACACTCATAAACTATGGACAATTTAGCCTACCCAATTCACCTGTACCGCTTATCTTTGGGCTGTGGGGGAAACCGGAGCACCCGGAGGAAACCCAAGAACACTGGGAGAACATGCAAACTCCACACAGAAATGCCAACTGAACCAGCCGAGGCTCGACCCAGCGACCTTCTTGCACCGTGGCGCCCAAGCTGTGTACATGCACTTTTTATTCAACAAAACTGCTCTTAACAAAACTATTTACATTTAAAAACAGTATTCTCATTTATCTAAAACTACACACAGAAATGCCAACTGAGCCAGCCGAGGCTTGAACCAGCGACCTTCTTGCTGTGAGGTGATGGCACTACCTTCTGCGTCACCGCGTCGCCCCTGTTTAAAGTCTCTTAAAAAGTTAATATGTTGCACACATATAAACATAAAATGTATACGATCATTCAGTACACCAAATTAGCTTTGCAGGTACATCAAACATGAACCATCTATGATCTTGTTTCGCTGTGGTAGAGTTAAACATTGATTGCAGGAGTATTAAAACCATAATATTAATACATGAGCAAGAGACTTATTGCAAAACACCTGATTACACACAGAGAGGGAATAAAAGTTTACATTAAAAGCATAAGTCTTAAGCAAGCTGTATAGTAACGTGACCATCTCTGAGTCCATTTCCAAACGCATTCCTTTCATGTCGTAAATACCTAGGAATCATAATACACACTGACCATCCAGTCTTTTCTAGGTAGGAGAGGCTGACTGTGTATTATTTGTTTAATAAAGCAAAATAATTATGTGTCCGATTGGCCACATCTGTAACAGGCTTCTCCCTCAAATACTGCACTATTAAAGGGTATATTGGTGATTTCACAAACAACCCTTGATTAGCTTGTTCAGGTGCATTTGATTAGGATTTTCTACAGTGCTTTTACAATGTAGATTGTGCCAAAGCAGCTTAACAGCTTAACCAGAGGTGCCCATCCCTGTTCCTGGAGATGTACCTTCCAGCAGGCTTCATCTGCAACCTTGATCAAACACACCTGTCTTTAATTACTAAGTGCTCCTTCAGATCCTACTTAGTTGGTTTAGTTGTGTTTTGATAAGGATGGGAGCTAATCTCTGCAGGACGGTAGATCTCCAGGAACAGGGTTGAGCACCCCTGACATAGACGTTCTAGTATTGAAACTGCTTCAGTCCAGTTTTCAGAGTTAAAGTTCAATTTAGTTCATTCATTCATTCATTTATTATTAATCCGGAGTCGCAACAGCGGAATGAACCGCCAACTTATCCAGCATATGTTTTACATTTATTTACAATATTTATCATTCATTCATTTTCTTTCCGGCTTAGTCCCTTTATTAATCCGGGGTCGCCACAGCGGAATGAACCGCCAACTTATCCAGCATTTGTTTTACGCAGCGGATGCCCTTCCAGCTGCAACCCATCTCTGGGAAACATCCATACACACTCACAAACACACTTTGGACAATTTAGCTCACCCAATTCACCTATACCGCATGTCTTTGGACTGTGGGGGAAACCGGAGCACCCGGAGGAAACCCACGCAACCACGGGGAGAACATGCAAACTCCACACAGAAATGCCAACTGACCCAGCCGAGGCTCGAACCAGCGACCTTCTTGCTGTGAGGCGATCGTGCTACCCACTAGGCCACCGTGGCGCCCTACAATATTTACATTTATTCAATTATAAACTCAAATCACTGACCTCTGGTGGCTGCTGAATGCACTTTTCTTCTTGGTTGATCTCTGACACTGTAATATGTGTTACAGTTTAGTTCATAGACTCGATACACTGACATTAGATACATTCATAGTCGAACAGTAAAAGTATGATATGCATAATGTTATACAGGCATGCCAATCCAACTAGTTTTCTTCATTGTCGGCGTCTGTGGTAATTCCAGTATTCTGACAGTGGTGTTTGAATGTCGTGTGCAGTGGAAAGGTGCAAATTTTAACTTCTCTGTCACATGTGTTGTAGCAATCAACGGGTACGTCTACGGCAACCTGCCAGACCTCAGCATGTGCATGGGCAATAAGATCCACTGGCACCTGTTTGGCATGGGGAACGAGGTGGACGTCCATTCAGCTTTCTTCCACGGGCAGATCCTGACAGACAAGCGGCAGCATGTCGACACCGTCAGTCTGTTTCCAGCCACTTTTGTCAATGTAGAGATGGTGGCGGACAATCCCGGCCAGTGGCTCCTCAGCTGTCAGGTCAATGATCATCTGGAAGGTACCGTCTGGCCAGATCTGAGTGTAAATTCTGCTTCGTTATAATTGCAATAAATACATCTCTCCCCGCTTGTAGCTGGCATGCAAGCCTTTTTTGAGATTAAGAAGTGCTTCCCGAACGTGCACAAACCCAGACCATTCGGGGAAGTGAGACAGTATTACATTGCCGCTGAAGAAATCATTTGGGATTATGGGCCAACAGAGATAAACCAGTACACAATGAAGAAACTCGTTGACGACGTGTAAGAATATTATTAACACTTTTTTTCTTGAAATAGTACAACTCACCTTGAGTTAAGCTGTTGAGTTTTGAATCCATTCAGCCAATCTCTCATCATTGAATTGGGATAGACCATTAGCATGTTGCTAAAAAAGAGTTTTTGATCACTTTTGCATTAAACGCGTGACTTTTTGATTGTTACATTCTGCACTTCAGACCAACAAACAAAAATAATAGCTGACTGTGTTCTTAGCTGATATGGCTAGTAGCTATTATGGCATAATATTCAAGGGACTTTGCTGCCATATCTCGGCTGAAGCAGGCGCAAAGATATTGCACAATGTGGTTACTTAACTAAGGACTATTTTCAGCTGCTGCCTAATATCATTGTTTCTACTGCAGCCAGCAAGCAAGATACTAATAGTCTAATCTGATTCAATGATCTATGCTAAGATAAGCTAAAAGGGCTCCCGTCAGACCTGGAGATAGGCTAAATGTAGTGCTGAGCCTTTAAACAAATTGTATCGCGATTCAATATAATATTATGTCGATAACAATGATAAGCTCTGGACTTTTTTACTCTGTATTGATCTAAGAGCCAATCACACCACAGAAATGTGCAACAATGGGAATCTAAAAGTGTGTTGATATCAAAGATGTACCAAATGTTCAGCGGCCAAAAATTATCGGCCACCAAAAATAGGATATGCTACTTAATGGACCCTCTCGTTTTTGTGGTTTTATTCATTGTTGGGATACACTTTTAAATCTGGAGGCATTAACAACTGATATTGAAATATATATCGTTGTTGTTCAATATGGAAAAGAATTAATCGAGATTGCATTTTTCAGTAGTCAGTGATGCAACACATATCTCAATAATGCAATGTCAGACACAATGCCCTCAATGGAGGTAGTGACGTCACTGTGAAGGGTAGGGTTAGGGGTGGGGTTAAGTGAGCCCATTAAAAAGCATTGGATAAAGCTCAGATTGCACTACACCAGGTCTGCATCCAGACCCCTCTTGAAAAAGTTGGGACTGTATGGAAAACGCAAATAAAAATCTCTTGACTGGCCTGCATGAAGTCCCGACCTGTCTCCAATAGAGAATGTGTGGTGCAACAACGAGGACCCCTTACTGTTGCCATTATTAAGATAGTTTTCAAGAAGAATGGGAAAAAATTACACCTAAACACTTCATCACTTGGTGTCTTCAGTCCCTAAATGTTTTTTAAGTGTTGTGGCAACATTACAAAGTGGTAAATACTTTACCTTTTTTGAAATGTGGTGCAACAACCAAAATTGGAATATGTGTTTATTTCAAAATATAAAAATAATGAGGAGCACATTAAATAATGTTTGTTATGTGCAACAATGGGAATCTAGAAGTGTGTTGATATCAGGGATGTAGCGAACTTTTGGCCGCCAACAATTATTGGCCACCAAAAATAGGTTACGCTTCTTAATGAAGTGGCTACAGTCATTGTTGGGATACTCTTTTAAATCTGGCAGCGTTAACAACTGATATAGAAATATGTATCGTTATTGTTTAACATGAAAAATAATTAAATGAGATTGCATTTTTGCCATATCGGCCAACCCAAGCTGAATGGATTCAAGAATGGTAAAACTCATCTATTTATTGTAAAATGAGCTGATTTCCAAAAAAGTGTTCATTTAAGAGAGGCATCTTGAAATAAAAGGGAAAGTCATTTTGGTGCTTGAAGTTGTGTCTGTAAATTTTCACAGAGTGTCTGACACTTTCTTTGATAACCGCAATGACCGGATCGGGGGAAAATACAAGAAGGTTCAGTATGTGGAATACACTGATGACACATTCACCAAGCGCAAAGAGAAGACGCCGGAGGAGCAGCACCTGGGAATTCTAGGTAATAAAACTGTTTCTTTTTTTACATTAATTACTGTGTGTTAGCTACAATGCCGGCAGCTAGCTCTCTGCAACTCTCACATGATTGCCCACTGAAGCTAAGCAGCGCTGAGCCTGGTCATTACCTGTGTGGGAGACCACATGGGAAAGCTAGGTTGCTGCTGGAAGTGGTGTTAGGGGGCGCTCAACCTGCGGTCTGTGTGGGTCCTAACCCTCCAATATAGTGAAGGGGACTCTATACTGCTCAGTGAGTGCCATCTTTCAGATGAGAAATTAAACTTAGGCCCTGATTCTCTGTGGTTGTGAAAAATACCAGGATTTCCTTTGAAAAAGAGTAGGCCCCAGCATCCTGGCCAAATTTGCCCACTGGCCTCTGTCCATTATGGCTTCCTAACCATCCCCATATTATAATTGGCTTTATCACTCTGTCTCCTTTCCACTAATCAGCTGGTGTGTGGTGTGTGGTCTGGCGAAATATGTCATCTAGGTGGATGCTGCACACTGGTGGTGGATGAGCAGATTCCCTCCCAAAATGTGTGAAGCAATTTAAGTGTCCAGAAAAGCGCTATATAAATGTAAGGAATTATTATTATTACAATACATTAAACCAAAATTCTACTTGATATGATGTACTAAGTTTAAAAATACAAACCGCAAAATCTCCCTACAGTATAATCCTGAACTCATAAACTGTTTCAATCCAAAGATGTGAATTAGATTTATGCGCAAAATTGAAAAATGGCATAAAACATTAGTGAATAAAGCAGCGTTTCCTTCCAAAGAGAAACAAAAGTAAACTAAATCATCTCTTCCTCTTAAACTGGAGCAAATATCAGCCAGATAAGTGTAGTTTAGAAGGTTGGGAGAAGCCACTGTGGTGTTTTTCCTTCTCTTATAAATGAGTCACTCAAACTAAATGAATGCAGTGGCTTTTGGAGACTTGAGACGCTCTTTGGGAGCTCAGACACTTTTATTCACTAAATGTGTTTATTTCATAGTATACTGTATGTGCATTTTTTTCATTAGATAAACAGTTTATCATACTCATTTGTGTGCATAAGGTTTTTCATGTGCATTTTCAAAATGTATGCACATGTTGGCATTATTAACCACTTTTATACAATATTCAAAAAGAGCACATAAAAATAGGTGGATGGAAACTTAGCTACTGTTGCTCCTACATCATAAACAAGAAATGTAGAATAATATTATTACAGAACAACACTATTCACTGTCCTGAATTTCTGTCAAAATTTTGATTGCACTTATATTATTGAAAGTCTTTGGTTTGTATTTTAGGTCCAGTGATTAGAGCTGAGGAAGAGGACACGATTAAAGTGACATTTAGAAACAAAGCAAACCGGCCCTTCAGTATTCAGCCACATGGAGTGCAGTACAACATAGAAATGGACGGAACGCTCTATCACAATGTTCTGGAAGGTAAAGAAAGAACTTTTACACTAGGTCTGCATCCAGAACCCTCTCGAAAAAGTTGGGACAATATAGAAAATGCAAATAAAAATCTTTGGACTGGTCTGAATGCAGTCCCGACCTGTCTCCAATAGAGAATATGTGGTGTGTTTTGAAGCGTAAATGTGACAACGAAGTCCCCATACTGTTGGACACTTTAAGACTTGTTTGCAGGAAGAATGGGAAATAATTGCACCTGCATCACTTGGTGTCTTCAGTCCCTAAACATATTTTAAGTGATGTGAAAATGAATGGCAACATTACAAAGTGGTAAATGTGTTTCAAGAACTAAAATCCAAATGTGTTTATTTTGGGGGGAAAAAATTATGAGGAACACATGAAATGATGTTTGTTGTATTGTCTGCAATGAAATACGAGTCAAAGTAAATTTAGAAATCACTACTTCTTTTTATTGCCGTGTTTCATACTGTCCCAACTTTTTCTGATTTAGGGTTTTTTTTTAAATGTGTGCAATTTTAGAGAGACTTGAACAAAGTGTTATTATTTTTGTCTATTTTCTGCAGAGTCATACACGGACAAGAAGCTTCGAGAACTCAAGAAACAACCAAGTAAGAACCAAATTTCACTGATAAACAGAAAGATCTGGAAAGTTTGATGGGTTCGATGGCCCCAGATTGTCTAACTCATCTAATATGTTGTCTAAAATACTGAATCAAGGTTAGGGATCATTGGGCAAAGTGTGTTTTGCAGCCTGGGCTGCACTCCAACAAATCACTGAAAAATTTCCAAAAGTCCAAAAGTTCCCTTGCTGAGCGATCTGGAATCTGGATGATTAGTGATCGCTTGACCACACTGATAAAAATTATTTTGCTAAATCGTTGCAAACTATTTATATGGAATTTATACAAACAAATTACATTTAGAAATGTTCAGCTTAGTTAGTTTTTTTTGTACAGGATTTTTTTTTACAATTTTGTAAATCCAATTAATCATTTACTTTAGTGCAGCTTTAGTGAGAATGAACTGAGAGAAACATTTTCTTTTTCGGCTTAGTCCTTTATTAATCTGGGGTTTCCACAGCGGAATGAACCGCCAACTTATCCAGCATATGTTTTACGCAGCGGATGCCCTTCCAGCTGCAAGCCATCTCTGGGAAACATCCATACACACTCATTCACACTCATTTACTATGGACAATTTAGCCTACCCAATTCACCTGTACCATGTCTTTGGACTTGTGGGGAAAACGGAGCCCCCGGATGAAACCCACGCCAACACAGGGAGAACATGCAAACTCCACACAGAAATGCCAACTGTCCCAGCCAAGGCTCGAACCAGCGACCTTCTTGCTGTGAGGCGTTCGTGCTAGCCACTACCCACTTCAATCAAATTAATTGTATTTATTTTCCTAAGAATTGTTTCTTATTATTGTTGAGTTCATACCCAGCAGGCACACAACGTCATAAGACCTAAATACTAGGTTAGATTTAGGTTGTGACGTCAGGTAAGCAAAATTCAATGTCTAGCCAGTGTATTAAGGACAACGTTATTTTGATGTTCAATAATGACGTCAAATGACGTTAATATTTGGTTGATTTTAGGTTGATTTTAGGTTGGATGTTGGATATTGACATCAGCCTGACGTCAATTCTTTTGTAAAATAGCCATTTAAATGCAGGTACTAGTGTTGTTTTGTCAACCACAATTCCTAGTGAATTCTAATTAAAACCGACTTGAACCAGCTACTCATGGTCCTCAGGATCACTAGAAACTTCTCGCAAATATAAACGTACAGCATGGGTGAACAACTTCTGTCCTGGAGGGCCATTGTCCAGCAGAGTAATGCTCTGGGGGTGCTCATGTGCACTCTTTTTAAACCTAAATTTGTAAAAGGGACACCATATATACAGTCTTTAAGCAGGTGCATATGAAGAGTACCCTTTGTGCACTTGTGATCTTACAGAATTTCACTTGCTGCTGCCAGTGTGTGTCCATTTAGCCTGAGGTTTTAGGGTGTCCTATTCATCATTTTAAGTCATGAGTGCCTTGTCAGCGCCCTCCATGCAAACTTCTGATGAGATCACATTGATGCATACTTCACAACAGACTTCTACTCTGCAGTCAAAGTGATTTTACACCTTAAATGTGTGGAATCAGAGGAGGAACATAAGGGTTTAGTGCAGAGGTGCTCAACCCTGTTCCTGGAGATCTACCTGCCTGTAGAGTTCAGCTGCAACCTTAATCAAACACACCTGTCTTTAATTATCAAGTGCTCCTTCAGATCCTACTTAGTTGTGTTTGATTAGGTTTGGAGCTGAACTCTGCAGGAAGGTAGATCTCCAGGAACGGGGTTGAGCACCACTGGTTTAATGCGTAATTTGGTACACTACTAAACAAATCAGGGAGGTTGCCAATTACAGGACTTTGCCACTTGAGAGGACTGGATAAGCCTGTGTTATCCACTGCAAACAGACACCCAGTACCAATTCTATTCCATACCCCTAAACCAGGGGTCACCAATCTCGGTCCTGGAGGGCCAGTGTCCCTTCAGGGTTTAGCTCCAACTTGCCTCAACAAACCTGCCTGGATGTTTCAAGTACAGCATACCTAGTAAGACATTGATTAGCTTGTTCAGGTGTGTTTGATTAGGGTTGGAGCTAAAATCTGCAGGACATTGGCCCTTCAGGAACAAGTTTGGTGACCCCTGCCCTACACATACGCAATAGCCATGTTTTTAAATTTAAAGATGCTAATTAAATTTATAATGCGCAAAACTGGAATATTGCATTTCCATCCAGCGGGTCCAAGAGAACAAAATCATCACTTCCTGAAAAACTGGCAACAAATATCAAAAGATAAAAGGAAGTTGCTGAGTTAGAAGAATGCTTTTTTTTTCATATTTAAGAACTTGTGTCGCTGAACACATAGACGAAATGGAATGTGCCCAGTCGTCCATATTTTGTATCAGGTGATCTGATAAAGCAAAATCACATGACTTTATTGATGCGCATGCTGGAATTTATTCGGTAAATGTGTTTTCATCGAAGTTTATGCACATTTCTTTCTTATCGAATAAAAAGTTTATCCAACTCGGTTAAATTATGTGCATCTTGCCGTTGCGTTTCATCTTCCAGAGTTTTTTTTTTTATGTGACCTTCCAAAATGTGCTTTAAAAATAGGTGAATGGAAACGCAGATGTTGAAACAGAGTGTAAAAGTGTATGGAAATATTCCCCTAAGAAGAACTTGAGTGTAAACCACAAACACTGCTATGACTTAATAATAAAACAAATGCTTGTTTGTAGTAAAAATCCCTAGTAATGCCAATTTGTTACATTTGTGGGACCTTCACATACCTCTCGTTTTCAGTGTGGTCCCACAAATAATCCTTGATTAAATGGCAACCTGCAAAGAGAATTGAGACCCCCCCTAATTCTTCAGGGCTAAGGTGTAGAATTGGGATTGGGGGAATCAGTCTTGGTATTGAATTCCTATGCAGATTCCCAATAGGTAAAATGATGTCCCACTCTTGATATTACTTAAAAAGATCATCAAATACTGGAAAGTCAATGCTGTATACTCTTTATGTCCTTTAGGAGTAATTGAACCTCTTCCTGCCGCAATGGTCCGTCCTGACACCACCTACAAATATGAGTGGGTGGTCCCAAAAGGTGGAGGTCCCACCGAAAAAGACCCTGACTGCCTCAGCTACTTATACTACTCAGCGGTAGATCCCATCCGGGACACCAATTCAGGGCTGGTTGGACCTCTTCTGATCTGCAAGCCAAAAACTCTCAAATCAGGCAAGCAGGTGAGCGAAGTGGACGCCATTGAGAATTTTTACGTTTTGTAAATATGTTTGATAATGTTATATGGAGTTAACTTGTTAACAAAGCTTCAGTAGTGGAACCACACCTCACTTTGTCTCCTTAACCAATCACCTTCTCCCTTAAACTTAATTAAGCTGCTAGCACTGTTCTTGTTCTCTCAAAATCACCCTCCCTCCCTCTGTTTCCTCGCTTCGCATTAACAATCTTATAACCCTGTCCTACCTTCTAGGTTGAATCGGGTGTCCACACTACCACAAATCACACTACCAAAATATTACATAGACAGTACCCCCACTCTGAGTCTCTGGGCATCATCCTAGGACGCCCGATCAACCTATCTACCTGTTCAATGTTTATTCTCTTACTCCCCCCTTTATCCTACTGTTCCCCTACCATCCCTTTCATCCCTACAATGAAGTCTAGTGTGGCGTGGTCAATGCTGTTGAAACGGTAGTTAATAGCACTTTGCACATTGGGATTTCTGAGATCTCTTAGTACATATTCCACATGGACCAAGCTGTATTACTGAACAACATTGCATAACATTTATTTTCAATCCCAGAAAAACGTGGATAAAGAGTTTCATCTTCTCGCAACTGTCTTCGATGAAAACCTAAGCTGGTATTTGGACGACAACATCAACAGATATGCGAAACAGCCCAAATCTGTAAATAAAGAGGATGCAGACTTTCAAGAGTCCAATAAAATGCACTGTGAGAATACATACTGCACGATAATATATACCTGTAGTACATCGACCAAATTTACTGTCTTTTTACTCAAACAATATGTGCTCTTCATTGACAGCACTCAATGGATACATGTATGGAAATCTTAAAGGCTTGAACATGTGTAAAGGTGATAAGGTGTCTTGGCATCTGTCTGGACTAGGATCCGAGACAGACATCCACGGACTTTACTTTGAAGGCAACAGGTTCCTCTACAAAGAAACCCGGAGGGACACCATCAATGTGTTTCCTCATATCTCTCACACCGTTATCATGGAGCCCGACAGCATGGGTACATGTCTTTCTTCTGTTCAACACCAAAAAGTTACTTTCTCCATACAAATGAAGCCAGTGTAGTCTAATGTTGACTTCCTAAAAGTAGTTCCTAAAAGTATACAGGTTCACCACAATTTATTCCAACTATGGTTTTAAACAAGACAAATTTAGCTTCTCATATATTTGTCAAAGCATTGCACATACTGCTCTGATTATATTGTGGTATAATGTGGTATAATGTGGTGTCTACAGGGCAGTTTGAGGTGAATTGTAAAACTACGGATCATTATCATGGAGGCATGAGAGCCAATTACACCGTGGAGAAGTGTCGCTTCTGGAACCGTCAGTCTGAGACGATGCTACACCAGAAGAAGTATTACATCGCTGCAGTTGAGATGGACTGGGACTATTCACCCACCCGCACATGGGAGGATAAAATGCACAATGGCCTGAAAGAAAGGTATTCAAATGTCCTTTACCAGAACTCACAAATCCTATCTGAAGACACTACTACAAATCCTGTTTGAGATATTTAAGAACATCAGTGGTGTTTAGCTTCCTTGGTACACCAAGTGTCTATACCACGGGCTCCCAATGATTTTTTACTAAACTATTGCATGGAAACTTGTTGCCTTTTACCACTCAAGCAGCCCAAGTTGACTTAACCTAGAACTACATAGAACTTTAAGTTGTCTAGGGCTGTTTAGTTGTAATGTTTAGGGGTGTTTAAGTTGACTTTTTCCAAATAGAAAGTTTCTGCATTTTGACTTTGCACAGCAGAACAAATTTTCAACCAATCCTCTTATAATAATATCAATATCAATTAGTTGGGTTAAGAGTGTATGTAGAAATGAATGAGATTTCAGATATATCTCCACACCATCACCAGTGTGCAGCATCCACTTGGATGATGCAACAGCAGCCACAGGATAACGCCGCTCACCACACTCCAGCTATAGGGGGAGTGGAGAGACAGTGATAGAGCCAATTCGGTGGATGGGGATAATTGGGAGGCCAATCAAGGGCCAATGGAGGAAATTTCCCCTTCTCTTTACGAAGTGCCATGGGATTTTTAATGACCACAGAGAGTCAGGACCTCAGATTAACATCTCATCTGAAAGACAGCGCTCACCAACAGTATAGTGTTCACCCTTCACTATACTGGGGCATTAGGACTCGGAAACACCGCAGGTAGAGCGCCCCGTGCTGGCCATTTCTAACACCTCTTCCAGCAGCAACCTAGTTTGCCCATGTGGTCTCCCATCTTTGAGGCTGTGGCAAACAAAGTTTCAAGTTTATGGTTTTGGAATTTCAAAGATTGTAATAATTAGTAACAATTTAGTCTCGAAAATACAATTTAGCCAAAAGTCCAAAATATACCAACCTGAATTCCTAGTTGGCTCAGGTTAGTCAGAGCTGGACGAGAGCTGGGACCATTAAGAGTCATGCTATCCTAAAGCAGTACTGAGCTGGTGTAGCTATTCCACAAGCAAACCTGTTTCTTTCATGAGGACTGGCAAACCAACAACTAGTACCCCATGCTGGTCCCAGCACACAAAACATGCCTTATGCTAGAAAAGTATTCAAATCTCCTTCACCAGAACTCACAGCTTCTATCTGAAGACGTTACTACAAATCCTGTTTGAGATATCGAAGAACTTCAGTGGTGTGAAGAGGTTATAGAGAGGCCAGCAGGGGGTGTGCAACCTGTGGTCTGTGTGAGTCCTAATGCCCCAGTATAGTGAAGGGGACGATATACTAGATTAAGGGTGTAACCAAGGTGTCCTGGCCAAATTTCCAAATTGGCTCTATCACCGTCTCTCCACTCCACCTATAGCTGGTGTGTGGTGAGCGCACTGGCGCCGTTGTCCTGTGGCTGCCGTTGCATCATCCAAGTGGATGCTGGACACTGGAGGTGGTCAGAGAGTCAGTTTCAGTAGCATAGTATTATTCAAAAGTTGTATGAACAGTGCAAGTGTTGGAGGCCTTTGTTGGTTTCAATTGAGCAAAATAATTTTTTTGCTACATAGGAAATTATGCCAAGTCTGAAGTAGTATCAAGTGTCTTGTTCAATTCTGTAGCAAAGAGGTATGGCATTGGTGTGTTGCTTAATTGATGCTTTGGCTGTGAAGTCCTGTACTGCTTTTCTTTTTGCATTCCCAAAAAATATGCATGATTTTATCTAATACAAGTTCTAAACCAGATTTGTTTTGATCAATTCAGCCCAGGCAATGAGTTCCTCAAGAAAGAAGGGAAATTTATTGGCTCCAAATATAAGAAGGTGCTGTACAGAGAGTACACCGATGAAACCTTCACCAAACTCAAGGAGAGGACCGCCGATATGGAGCACTTGGGAATAATGGGTAGATATCCACAGAGCTTTCTGTATATTGATGGTTGACTCATAGTTTGGTGTAAATCTTTGCAAACCTTCAAAATTTGCTCAGCTGTGGTGTTTCTCATTTCAGGACCTATGATCCATGGTAAAGTGGGTGAAAAAGTAAAGATTGTGTTCAAGAACATGGCTAGGAGGCCGTACTCTATACACGCCCATGGAGTCAAAACTGACAGTCCTCAAGTCGCCCTGACACGTCCAGGTAAAGGACAAGATAGTCTGATAACAGTTCATAAACAAACTAAAGTTAATACACTATAAGTTTAAAGGAATGTGTTTCTCATCAAGGTGAAACCCAAACCTACACCTGGTACCTGCCCAAGAACTCTGGGCCGACCGAGGAGCAGGAGGAGTGCAGTGTTGGAGCGTATTACTCCACTGTAGACGTTATCAAGGTACTTTTCTCACCAGTCAAGCAAGTTGGCATCTTATGGAGCCAGATCAGTCTGAAAAATAATACATTTACAAAATAAAATTCTTACACAATTCACATTTACAAAATTCAATTCTTAAAAACAAAAATCCAATTCCTAAATTCAAAACACAATTCATAATGAGGTTTGTCTTTTACAAAAGTCCTCATGACAAACAATTGTCATCCAAAATAAGGGTTTAGATCTTCATTTAGATACTGTGGTGGAAATAAGTATTGAACACGTCACCATTTTTCTCAGAAAACATATTTCTAAAGGTGCCTTTGACTTGAAATCTTCACCAGATGTTAGTAACAACCAAAGAAATCCATGTATGCAAAGAAAACAAAACTAATTAGCTTACAAATGAAGTTCTGTGTAATAAAATGAAATGATGCAGGGAAAAAGTATTGAACACATGAAGAAAGGGAGGTGTAGAAAAACTTGGAAAGTCCAGACAGCAGCTGAAATCTCTCAGTAGTTCTTCAGCAACCCTCTGCCTTTCCTCAGTGTAAATGAATATCAGGTGTAAATGAATATCAGCTGCTTCAGTCCAGCATCTACATTAGCAGGAGGATAAAGATAAACCCAGGGTGGACATTTCAGCAAGACAATGATCCAAAACACAGCCAAGGAAACTCTCAGATGCTTTCAGAAAAAGAAAATCAAGCTGTAGAATGGCCCAGCCAATCACCTGACTTGAATCCAATAGAAAATACAAGATAAAGCTCAGATTTGATAGACGAGACCCACACAACCATCAAGATTTTAACACTGTTGAAGACATGAGCAATGCATGTGACTTTTGTAATGGTATGATTTTCCTCTGGTGCAGGACATGTACAGTGGTTTGGTCGGGCCGCTGGTCATCTGCAAAAAGAGTTTGGCTCGTACACTGGGGCTAAAGAAGGAGGTTGAGGAGTTTGCTCTGCTCTTCATGGTCTTTGATGAGAATGAATCTTGGTATCTGGAGGAGAACATCAAAACTCACGTCAAAAACCCTCCTAAAGCACTGACCGAGGACCAGCAGTTTATTGAAAGCAACAAGATGCATGGTGGGTTTAATGTGCTCTGGGTTGTGACGTTTTTGATGAATTTGATTCCAGAGCTTTCCATAGAGTGATCAAGCATGACAATATAGTGCAAAGGATTAGCACAGACGAAGCTAACAGTGAACATTCTCTTAACAATCTGTTTCCTTCCCGATAAGTTGTGTAAAGGTTAGCATATAACGTTATTAAAGTAATGTTTACTGCAGGGCTATTCAATTATGTACAAATTAGTTTGTCATGGTGGCCAGTTCATGAAGAGCATCCCAAATGAGGGGCCAGAGAGATACGACTTGCAATATGAGTGACTCAACATGACACAACAGCATATAAGAGCCCAAATGCTGTATTTTTGCTGCTTAAGACACCCACGTTGGCTTTTTCTACATCAAAACGTAAATATGTTGTATTTTGAAACTACATAGCATCACTGCATCGTACAATGTGGCTTTTTTTTTTTTTAAACATGCAAATGTTGTAATTCAAAGCACAACAAAAGCAGTGCATTGCTTAAGTAGGCTTCTTCTACATTCAGACACATTCATATGTTTTGAACTGCATAACAATTAGTACGATTATAGTCTGAAGAATAATCATGGTTTCACGGTTATCACGTCTAATGTACATTTAAGCTTTATATTAGGTAAGTATTTAAACGAACGGTTATCATCTGCCTTAATACACACATAATCATCTTAATAATTTTAAATAATTCATCTAACATATCTTTTGTTTACATTGATTTTGTTTACATCTAAGATCAATATAGAGGATGTTATGGATGTTAGAAATATTATGTAAGTCTTAAGGATATCTAGTGTGCTTTAAATCACTGACGACATTCACATTTAGAAGATATAAACATGGATGTTTTTGGATTTTTCTGCCTCATACGTACTTCAGTTTCTCATCAAATCTTCTGACCAATCAAATGCTCTCTAGTGTCTGACATGCCCCGCCCTTTCATTTCATTGGCTGTTCAGTTGATGCACTTGAGCTCAACCACTCTCACAGAATTGTGATAAAACAAAATATCATTGGCTGCTTTTAATACTACTATATGCCCCGCCCCCATTTCATATATCATTTGAGGTTACGTCAAGCATCAAATACAAAGTGTACATTTCAAAGCAGTTCACGAGACGGACCTGGACCTGTTTGAGATGGACCTGATGTGTGTTAGGAACTAAAGTTTCTTCCTTTGTTTGCGACAGGGATCAATGGTTTAGTCTTTGGCAACCTGAAAGGCTTGAACATGAAGGTTGGAGATAAAGTGTACTGGTATCTGATGGGACTGGGAAACGAGGTGGATATACACACGGCACACTTTCACGGCCACAGCTTTGACTATAAGGTAAAGCATCACCCCTTTTGCCAAAACTTAAAGCATTATTGTCAATTGTGAAGCATGTACAGACACACAGATACTTGAAACTGTTACTCTCAGACCCTACAAACATCAAAAACACAACAAGAGGAATGTAAACACTCAATAAACGCAAATAATATTTTGTAATATATTTTATAATATTTTTTCTTCTGGAGAAAGTCTTATTTGTTTTATTTTGGCTAGAATAAAAGCAGTTTTTAATTGTTTTAAAGCCATTTTAAGGTCAATATTATTAGCCCCCTTAACACTTAATCTACAGAACAAACCACTGTTATACAATGACTTGCCTAATAACCCTAACTTTACCCTAGTTAAGCCTTTAAATGTCACTTTAAGCTGAATAATAGTATCTTGTCAAACATCTAGTCAGATATTATGTGCTGTCATCATGGCAAAAGAAATCACTGATTAGGAATCAGTTATTAAAACTGTTATGTTTAGAAATGTGCTGAAAAACACATCCATCATGCCAGTGCAGTTTCACTTTCATTTGTTTAATCAAGTCGTTTTACCAAAATATGTTTTTCCAAACTTTATATCTTCAGCACTTAAATCGTGCATCCGATACAATGTGAACTTTGTTCTGCAAATTGCTTGAAGTAAGAAACACTATGGAATCTTTCACAAGCTTCTTATGAGTAGATTTTTTTTATACATACACTACCTGACAAAAGTCTTGTCGTGGATCCTCCAGTTGTAAGAGCAATAACTTGACTTCTAGTTGATCATTCGGAAAGGTGGCAGAAGGTGGATTTTTCCCATGAATCATCAACTTGTGAACTGCATCCCAATCATCTCAATACTGCAAAAGACCCACTGGAACCCGCATGGACCCAAGATTCTCTCACAAATCAGTCAAGTTTGGTGAAGGAGAAATCATGGTTTGGGGTTACATTCAGTATAAGGGGCGTGCGAGAGATCTGCAGAGTGGATGGCAACATCAACAGCTTGAGGTATCAAGACATTTGTGCTGCGTTACAAACCACAGGAATTACGTTACAAACCACAGGAGAGGGCAAATTCTCCAGCAGGATAGCGCTCCCTCTCACACTTCAGCCTCCACATCAAAGCTCCTAAAAGCAAAAAAGGTCAAGGTGCTCCAGGATTGGCCAGCCCAGTCACCAGACATGAACATTATTGAGCATGTCTGGGGTAAGATGAAGGAGGAGGCATTGAAGATGAACCCACAGAATGTTGATGAACTCTGGGAGTCCTGCAAGAACGCTTTCTTTGCCATTCCAGATGACTTTATTAATGCATTATTGGAGTCATTGCAGAGATGTATGGATGCAGTCCTCCAAGCTCATGAGAGTCATACACAATATTCGTTCTGTTTGCACTGCAGCATGACTTTATATTCTATACTGGACATTATTTCTGTTCAGTGAGGAGAATTTTTGTCTAAGCAGAGTCAGACCTTACTGTCCTAATCAAATCATTCAAAATCAAGACATGATCATATTTTATTGTGATAAGATAAGTGTAATCTAGAGGCCTTTGCCTTTCATATAAGCTGCTACTTATACCAAATGATCAACTAGAATAAAAGCAGTTTTTAATTGTTTTAAAGCCATTTTAAGGTCAATATTATCAGCCCCCTTCAGCAATATTTGTTTTAGATTGTCTACAGAACAAACCACTGTTATACAATGACTTGCCTAATTACCCTAACTCGCCTACTTAACCTAATTAAGCCTTTAAATGTCACTTTAAACTAATTATTAGTAAATATTAGTGGTGTAACGGATCATAAATCTCCAGTTCGGATCACACTACGGTTTTTGAGTCACTGATCAGACCATTTTTTGGAAAAGCAAAAAAGAGAGGAGACAAATGTAATTTGCTTTGCATTTATATAAAAAAGTATCGCATAAAACATTGGTTTAAAATAGGGCTATCAAAATTAGCTTGTTAACGCATGCCGATTATTTGAAATATTCAAACCGTTAAAAAAATTTACGCATTTAACGCAGTGGCAGTTTTTTTATTTCCTGTTGTGGCCGACGTGTGTTCAGAGCCGGCGCGTCCATAGAGGCGACCTAGGCGGCTGACAAGGATGGCAGAATAGTGAGCGAACCCCCCGGTCCTCACTTTAATCCGCGACACCTACCCCCTCCCTCCCGGTCCTCACGTTCATCCTCGAACCGGTCACTTTCTTTTTCACTTTCGGGTTGAGGGCGGCATGATCACCGTTCGCCTAGAGCACCAGTTCAGCTTGCTCCGGCCCTGCGTGTGTCTGACGAGCAAAGGAATATGGCTAAAGGATAATATGGATAATATGGATCCATGTAAATGTACTCAGTGAAAGTGCCAGATGATGTCGCAAGCTGTCAAAGACAGCCCATTCCTCTCTAAGTTGATTCCAAGCACCCTCAAATGTTTCATTAAGTTTGACGTGTTTCCCCCCTACACGCAACTTTTGTAAAGCGTCTGCTTCGCGTTGCTGTATCAGAATCCTTGCTTGAGAAATACAGCCATAGTAGTCGTGCGTGGGGATGATTTGAAGGGAGTGCGCTGTACTGCGCGCTCTCTCTCTCTCTCTCTCTCTCTCTCTGTCTGTGTGTGTGTGTGTATGTGTGTGTGTGCGTGCGTGTTGTCACCTGATAATGTCAGTAGACTGGCTAAACGTTAAGTGGCTAAACTTTATAATTAATGTTCTCAACTCGCAAAACGACTTTACAATGAATACAATTGTTTGTATTCAATACTTTACTATTATTATTTTTTCCTTCCAATTTCCATATTTGCAATGCCTGTATTTTGGATTTTTTTGTAGTTCACTTAGAATCCAACATGGAAATAATTTCTGTTTGTTATTGGCATTGATTGTTTTAAAATTCAAATGGCACTTACATGCCTGTGTTTTTATTTCTGTAATAAATACGGCTTTTCGTGATTAATCATGATTAATCACAAACAAAAGTGTGATTAATTAGTTAATTTTTTTAATCAATTGACAGCCCTAGTTTAAAATAAAGCATAACTGAAAAGCTGTAACTGTAATAAAATAAAAATCAAGAAAGAACCAGCTGAAAAAATTGAAAACATTCAATACGAAAAAAATGGTCTTTTGCTGCTGTTGCTGATAATGCTAAATATAGAAATCTAACTTCTTGTACAGCAGATCATATCTATTTTCCATTAATGATTCAACAATTCACATATTTCATTATAGATGGATCATCTCTGAAATCCTATTCAGTGACATTATTTGTCGTCACCTGTTGGTTACACAATGTAATTACTAAAATACAATTCACCACCGTCAAGTTCCACTAAACGGCGATTTTAATCTCTACCATAAACATCAGTGTTTATATCTGAACTATAAACTGTTCTCCCAGTACTTCAGTGTTATTTAATTGTTTGTAACAAACTGAAAAGTGTAAAAATTGAATCTCTCTTGATCAAATGCGCAGATCTGATCGCAGCGCTTCGAAGGATTAATAAACATATGCCAATCATCATCATTTATCATTCATGTTGTGCGGGTTTGAATTGAGATCGCGATCTGTTTAATCGTGCAGCTTACACTGAATGCATTAATGCAGGCTAAACAAACATTGACAGAAATCACTAAGACACTAACATCAACCTGAGAGGTCCCACCACAACTTTTTCCGTCATCATTATATTTTACAGGGGATCCAAAATGCTTTCATACACGTGATTTGAATGTCGATCTCCAATATTATAACATTATAAATGTTGGATTAACCTACAAAAAAGTTATTAATCCACGGGTCTTGTGCGTTCCGAACTGTGGGTTGTGATCCGTCCGTACCTACACCACTAGAAAATATCTAGTGTAATAATATTATGTGTTGTCATCATGGCAAAGATAAAAGTAATCAGTTATTAGAAATGAGTTATTAAAACTACTATGTGTAGAAATGTGTTAAAAGAAATCTCTCTGTTAAACAGAAATTGAAGAAAAAAACTATTACTAATAATTCTGACTTCAGCTATATGTGTATGTTATCAGTGTGATGACGGTTGTCTTACTGTCCGCAGGTCAGCGGTACACACAGAGCAGACGTGTTTGATTTGGTCCCCGGGACGTTTCAAACGGTGACCATGCGTCCGCTGTATTCTGGCACATGGCTGCTGCACTGTCATGTGACCGACCACATCCAGGCCGGCATGGAGACCACATACACTGTCCTGGAGAAAGACGGTGAGTTTAGTTGTCATGATATTGACCTCAGGCGTTGATCACACCTAACGCAGTTTCTTTGGATGAGAGATGCCTTTTTTGAATGGTTTTCTAACGGCCGCTGCTTAAGGGCCGTTCACACAGAATGAGTTTTCCCACTTCAATGTGCTACTTTCGTTACTTTTACGTTTTTATATAGCTACGTTTCCATCCACCTAATAAACGTATGCGCATAGCTGAGTAGGATAAACTTTATTCGATAAGAAAAGATGCGCATAAACTACGATGGAAACACGTGTACTGAACAAATTCTAGTATGCGCATGAAATAAGTGTTGTGATTTTGTTATGAGATCATGTGATGATATAAATGTCTGTAAATAGACAATCCAGCAGGCTGAGCACACTGTGAAACATCTACTAGTGTTATTATATTATTAATTACCTCCAGAACTGTCTAGAGCATCTGTGCTCCGCGTCTCACAACTTCAAGCGCCATGACGCGTTCATTGTGTGACAGCATCGTGAGGCGCAAGTCATTTATTAAATAAGGAGAAGATTCACGCAGCTTCTCCTACCACAACAAATTAAGTTTTTACTGTTTTTTACTGTAGTTGGCACTAGTTAAACAGGAAAGTGATGATTTTGTTCTCTTTGACTCGTTGGATGAATAATCCAGTTTTGCACATAAATTTAATTTGATGAATGGAAACATAGCTACTGTAAACACGCACTTGACGGATGGGTTTGATTGTTAAATTTGCGTCTAGCGATTATTTAAAGTGCCGAATACACTAGCTGTGTGTTTTAGATGCTGTATCAAGTTAAAAGATCTTCAACTTTCACAAGCAGCACTGCTTATCACTGTCAGTTCACAGCAGTGGACCAATCAGAAGAGCTTGGAGGCGTGGCAACCATTGCAAGCTTCTGTTTATAGTAGAAAGTTGGAATGACAACTGTTTTATTAACCATTATATCATGGCTGAGGAGGCGATCGCCGTGTCCAGATATCCAGAGTTATATGATGGATCTTCAAGTGCTTATCATAACATATTGTTTTCCTATTTCTAATGGTTCTGTTATTACATCACATGTTTTTAAAAGCAAAGGCAAATTCGATGTGAAAGAGACCTGAGACTGCATCAGTAATGCCTCATTCACACTAACAGCGACTTTGTAGCTGCCTGTCGCTCTGGGTGGCGACCTGCTTCAAATGCAGGTCTGTTAAGGTAAATAGCATGGAGAATACAGCCGGCCTCTGAACGCACTGAGAGAGGATCACATGAGCGAATTTCGAATTGAAATGAATGGTTGCTTTGCTGCTGCGAGTCGCCTTATGTGAATGAGGCTTAATGTGGATGAAATGTTCTCTAATAGCATTTTTAAATAAAGTTCTGAGAGCATTAATGTAATATGAGACTGAAACGTTATAATAAAGTTTTAAATAACGTTATTATAACCAGAATAATCGATTATACAGCCTAAAAAGGGACGTTTTAAATGTTCTAGAAACCCTCCACAATAATATTTTCCTATTTTATTGAGAATGTTGGAAAAACATTCTAAGTACATTAATATCATGCAGGGCAAATAAGTATTGAACACGTCACCATTTCTCCAAGAAAACATATTTCTAAAGGTTCTAAAATGTTCACCGGATGTTGGTAACAACCAAAGAAATCCATATATGCAAATCAAAACTAATTAGTTTACAAATGAAGATCTGTGTAATAAAATGAAATGATGCAGGAAAAAAGTATTGAACACATGAAGAAAGGGAGGTGTAGAAAGACATGGAAAGCCCAGACAGCAGCTAAAATCTCTCAGTAGTAGTCTCAGTCTCACTGCAACCCTCTGCCCTTCCTCAGTGTAAATGAATAGGAGGAATTAGTTTCAGCAAGACAATGATCCAAAACACAGCAGAGGAAACTCTCAGATGCTTTCAGAGAAAGAAAATTAATTCAGCCAATCACCTGACCCAAATCCAATAGAGAATAGAAGGTAAAGCTCAGATTTGATAGACGAGATACACAGAACCATCAGGATTTTGACACTCTGTTGAAGTCTGTGAGAAACTCTCACCTGAGCAATGCATGTGACTTCAGTCTCCATATGAGAGGCGTCTTTAAGCTGCAGCAGTAAACAAGACTTTAATATAAAGAATTAAACACATTTCAGTAGTTCAGCACTTTCTCCTTTCGTCTTTCTATTGTTATTACACAGAACAGTCAACAGCTCCTTCAGAAATATTATTCCCAGGAAAAACACACGTGTTCAAAACTTATTTCCCTGCTGTATGTGGATGCAAATATTGTAATAATGTTTTTAAATTTCCCAGAGATGGGTTGTGGCTGGAAGGGCATCCGCTGCGTAAAACAAAT
The DNA here is from genome assembly GCA_903798035.1 of Danio albolineatus. Lineage (NCBI taxonomy): Eukaryota > Metazoa > Chordata > Actinopteri > Cypriniformes > Danionidae > Danio > Danio albolineatus. The sequence goes on from CAIGQQ010033438.1 coordinate 1,410,060, forward strand.
GCTGGATAAGTTGGCGGTTGATTCCGCTGTGGCGACCCCGGATTAATAAAGGGACTAAGCCGAAAAGAAAATGAATGAATGAATGAATGAATGTTTTTAAAAACGTTCTATGAACATTAATGTAACATGAGACTGAAACAGTAAGGCCTTGATCACATTGAATGCACTTTTTGCCATGAGAGGTGCCTTTTTAAAAAAAAATTATAATGCCCGCCAGCTGCTTATGCGCCCTGCATGTCTAGCGTTTTAACCTCTTGAAGCTAAGCAGGGCTGCACCCGGTCAGTACCTGGATGGGAGACCACATGGGAAAGCTAGGTTGCTGCCGGATGTGATGTTAATGAGGCCAACAGGGGGCGCTCAACCTGCAGTCTGTGTGGGTCCTAACGCCCCAGTATAGTGAAGGGGACTCTATACTGCTCAGTGAGCACCGTATTTCAGATGAGACATTAAACTGAGGTCCTGACTCTCTGTAGTCATTAAACATCCCAGGATGTTCTTCGAAAAAGAGTAGGTGTTTAACCACGGCATCCTGGCCAAATCTGCACATTGGCCCCTGTCCATCATGGCCTCCTAACCATCCCATATCATAATTGGCTGAATCTTATCTCCACCAATCAGCTGATGTGTGGTGTGCGGTCTGGCGTAATATGACTGCCGTTGTGTCATCCAGGTGGATGCTGCACACTGGTGGTGGATGAGGAGCTACCCCCTATTGTGTAAAGCACTTAGATTGTCTAGAAAAGCTCTATATAAATGTAAGGAATAATTATTATTAATTATTAAGACGACTGTGAAGATTTTTAAAGATGGAGGAGAGTCTAGCGGTCACTGTTTCGAGTTTTCCTGAGCTGTACGGCCTCACAAATCATGAATATCACAATATTATTAAATATTGCAATTATAACAACATCAACAGCAGCACTCGAGCACAATACGCAGCTGATTCAGTGGTTGCCTAGCACAGCACTTTTTTTTTTCTACAAATAAAGGCAGTGCGATGCGCCTCGCGTTCTCAGATTAATAAATATTAACAAGCAGCAAATTAAGAGTTTGTTGAGCTAAAAGTGTTAGTTAATGATTTGTTAATTGGGAGAATTGTACCTTTTAAATAGTGCGAATGAAAGTTTTACTATTCCCTGTTATGCAAAGATCACATTTCAACTATTAAACTGAGTATATTTGAAAGTTCAATTTTCTTCTTTCTCTGCCTTTTTTTAGGCCGGAAGAGGGGCTTCCTGGGCATATTCGGAAGTGGTTAAAAGTCTGTAAAAGTGCTTGTTCATGTATTTCTTAAATAAACACTGCAAAAGAGCACAAATATTCTCCTGTCTTTAAAAAAAAAAAAATATATATATATATATATATATATATAAATATATATATATATATATAGGGATAGTGCCTATTTATTTTAAATATTTATAATTTTGGAGATTCAGCACATTGGGAAAGATGGTTGACTGCCACAAGATATCACCACATAATGAGCCCTTAGAGGAGAAAAGCGTAAGTGTCAAACTACAGCTGATCAAATCATTATAAATCAGGTAAGTGACATTCTAAGTCGATCTCACTCTTGTATGTTGTATGTAGTGCTGTATTTATACCATAGTAATCTGCTAGTGTTTGCTTTTGCTTTTTCAGGGTTAATTATTGTGATCTCCTGATTGCAGCAGAGAAATACTGGGAGATCTCTGTAGACTGATGGCATTTGATGCCGTTCAGCCTTATAATCTTAAAATGTGAGCAAAATCGGCTGTTTTGTCATCTCTTTAGGCATTACGCTAGAGCAGGGGTCCCCAAACTTTTTTTTGAGAGGGCCACATAATTTTTCCTTTCTTTAGTGGGGACCGGTTCACTTTACAGTATAAAAGAAAATTACATGGTCTGGAATAACTACTAATATTATTATGATTTTAACTGTATGTATTATATCTTCTAATGCTAGAATAGTTTATTATTTTGTTACGCACCACACAGATAACTGATCAATTCTATTAAAGCAATATATTAATGAACTTTATTACCATTATAATGACTTTTTTTTTAGTCAGTGCTATTTAAATTCAAAACATTTATTTGCATATTAATTAGTGTGAACTGTGGGCTTGCTTCTGACTGGTGAAAAGGACAATGTCAGGTTCCATTCCTAACACAGCCAGTCTCAAAGACTGATGCAAATGTTCATCAGTGAGTCTTGATCTCATCGGAGTTTTCATCAGTTTCATGCATGAAAAGGTTTGCTCACAAATATAAATGCTGCCAAAAAGTGTGGACATCTTTATTGCATGCCTTTTGATGTTTGGGTATGTCTCATTGGGGAGGGCAGCATAGAATTCAATGAGAGAGTTGGGCTTAAATGCGTCTTTCAAAACATCACAGTTCTGTAACTCAGCCAACTCAAACTGATACGAAGGCAGCGCTGCGTTAATGTCAGCAGCGAAAGGGTTCTGGAATAGGCAGATTTCTTTAGCGTAGAGGAATAGCTCGCAGAATCGCTTGTCAAACTCCACCTTCAGCATTTCAAGCACTTCCACGCACTTTTCAACTGGCAATAGGGTCGCTGGTTTCTCTGCTGAAAAACTTTGGATTATGGGGAGATGACTGAAGTCTTGTTTTTGCACTTCTCCCACAAGCAGTGCTAGTTTCACAATGCTTTTATGTTAGAATACATGTCACATATTAATTTCCCTTTGCCTTGGAGCTGCAAGTTGAGGCTGTTCAACATTTCTGTCACATCTGTTAAAAATGCGAGGTCCCATTTTCATTCTGCGTCGTTCAGTTCTGTCAGTCCTTTGTCAGAAAAAGGGCGTTGATTTCAGGTAGCAGCTCGTAAAAACGCCTCAAAACTCTGCCCCGGCTTAACCATCGGACTTCAGTATGGTAAAGCACATCTCCGTGAGCAGATTCTAGCTCTGCTAGAAAGGTTTGAAACTGTTTAAGTCCGTTTGCTCTGATAAAGTTTATAAATGACACCACCACCTTCATGACCAATTCCAACTTTAAAACTTTGCAGCAGAGTGCTTGCTGGTGAATCAGGCAGTGACTTGTAATGGGGGGTGAGACCTCTTTCTTCCATTTCTCTGTTCATGCGTCCTATAAGCCCCCTGGACGTGCCAACCATACTAGGTGCCCCATCAGTAGTGATGCTGGCCAGCTTAGACCAGTCTAGACCCAGCTTCCATCGTTTGGCACACTTTACTAAAAATATCCTCCCCTGTCTTAGTGCCTTTTAGACTTTGTAGGGCTGCCAGCTCCTCTGACAGTTCAAAGTTTGAGTTAACTCCGCAAAGAAAAATTAGCAGCTGTGCCGTGTCCTGCACGTCATTGCTCTCATCCAGTGCTAAAGCAAAACATTCTAATTCTTTCACTTTCTCCTGCAGCTGGGCAAGTACATTATTTCCCATTTCTTCAATTCGTCTGGTGATTGTACTTGCTGACAGACTCACTGCATTTAAGACGTCTTTTTTATCGGGACGCACCTCCTCCGCAACAGCATTCATACATTTTCTGACGAACTCACCATCACTCAACGGCCTACCGCTGGTTGCAATAAGTTTAGCTACCTGAAAGCTAGCTCGAATGGCTGACTGATTCAACTGGGTTTGGCGCACAAATGTACTCTGCTGAGCTGATAGTACACTTTTTAGCTTCAACACTTTGTCTGCTCTCATTTGGCCTTGCAAGCTTGCATACTTCTCTCTGTGGCGGGTTTCATAGTGTCAGCGCAGATTGTATTCTTTAAACACAGACACAGTTTCTTGACAGATGAGACAAACAGCCACAAAAAATAATCACTTGTCCACTTTTGATTAAATACCCTGCATTCTGAATCAACCTTTCTCTTTCCCAACCGTTTGGCCATTTTGTCGTCGCTTTGAGTTTTTTAGCTGGCTCACGCATCACCTGATCGATTTTAACGAAACATTGTGGAACGTACCATTCTATTAATAACTAAGGGATTGATTTTGGTTTGAAAACCAATCTTTTTTATTAAATACAAAAATGATACAAGTAAAACATATATCTAAGTAAAATGTTCAAAATATGTCTCTGGCATTATTCAAGGGCCAGACCAAATGTGGGGGCGGGCCGCGTTTGGCCCACAGGCTGTAGTTTGGGGACCCCTGCGCTAGAGAATCATTCAAACACTAGCTCTACAGTGCTGTTGGTGAAGTAGCATCGGTTTCTGCTGTTCTGACGTCAGCTGCAGATGTGAACGAATGGTGGAAGAAAGTAGTTCCTCATCCAAAAGGGTTTTTATACTCAGTGTTTGATTTTCTGTTTTATGTACTCGATTATGCAGTCGGACTGTTGTATAAGCCCAATATCACTCTGGTAGCAGTGCAATATGGCTGTATATCGTCACTAGTGGGACACTAAGGCACTCTGCCTGGGGATTCGAGCCAACACTTGCCTCCCACCAGTGCTGATATACAGCCATATCGCACTGCTATTTGTGATATTGCTCATATACAGCGCATCCTCATAGCCTATTCATAGCGCCTCATTTTTCCACATTTGTTTATGTTACAGCCTTATTCCAAAATGGATTAAATTCATTTATTTCCTCAACATTTTACACACAATCCCCCATAATGACAATGTGGAAAAAGAGTTTTTGAAATTGTTGCAAATTTATTAAAAATAAAACACCTGAAGAATCACATGTACATCAGTATTCACAGCCTTTGCACAATACTTTGTATTTCAACACCTTTGGCAGCAATTACAGCATCAAGTCTTTTTGAATATGATGCCACAAGCTCAGCACACCTGTCTGTGGGAATTTTTGCCCTTTCCTCTTTGCAGTACCTCTCAAGCTTTAGCAGGTTGGATGGGAAGCAATGGTGTACAGCCATTTTCAGATCTCTCCAGAGAAGTTCAATAGGATTTAGGTCTGGGCTCTGGCTGGGCCACTCAAGGACATTTATCGTCATGAAGCCACTCCATTGACATTTTGACGGTGTGCTTTGTGTCATTGTCCTGCTGGAAGATGAACCGTCACCCCAGTCTGAGGTCAAGAGCACTCTGAAGCAGGTTTTCATTCAGGATATCTCTGTACATTGCTGCATTCATCTTTCCCTCTATCCCGACTAGTCTTCCAGTCCCTGCTGCGGAAAAACTTCCTCACAGCATGATGCTGCCACCACCATGCTTCACTGTAGGGATAGTATTAGCCTGCTGATGAGCGGTGCCTGGTTTTCTCCAAACGTAACACCTGGCATTCACTCCAATGAGTTTTTTTCGAATCTCATCAGACCAGAGAGTTTTGTTTCTTATGGTCTGAGAGTCCTTCAGATGCCTTTTGGCAAATTCCAGGCTCAGGAGTGGCTTTCATCTGGCCACTCTACCATACAGGCCTGATTGGTGGATTGCTGCACAGATGGTTGTCCTTCTGTAAGGTTGTACGTGCGATTCTTCAGATGTTTTATTTTGTAATTTGCAACAATTTCAAAAACTCTGTTCACATTGTCATTATGGGGGATTGTGTGTAGAATGTTGAGAAAATAAATCAATTTAATCCATTCAGGAATAAGGCTGTAACATAAAAAATGTGGAAAAAATTAAGCGCTATGAATACTTTCTAGATGCACTGTATATATGTGTGTGTGTGTGTGTGTGTGTGTGTGTGTATCTTGTTGGTCAACATAAGAAAAATTACCATTTAAATAGCTTAGCATAGTTCAGAATCCTCAAGCTTCAAATGAGTTTGGTTGAAAGTCATCCTTAAGGCTTTCAGTCAATTTATAACACCATGTAAAGGGAGTGAAAACAAATATTAGCAGCAGGTGAAGCTGGAAATCAACAATAATCGGGTTGTCAGAACAACGTTGCCTGCTGTGTGAGAAATACAGTTAGTTTAAAATAAATAATAAACAGCTTTTTGTGCACAATAAGACCAGAATAAAAGACAAAACACACAGCTGAGTTAGCTGACTTAGACTGTATTTATTTAGCTTTACAAGTGACAGCATACAAATTATATTATTTTGCTCCTCAAGCCTTAGAATTAAGCCAAATGTACACAAAAGAGAAGGTCTGAGAGATTGTCTGCACACAAGAGGCTGTACCCGAATATAACTTAATAAAAAAGGTCACTTTAAAAAAATGAACATTCAAATGAGCTGAGATGCAACAAGAGATATCTTCACACATACAGTTGAAAGCAGAATCATTTGCCCTCCTGTACATTTTCCCCAATTTCTGTTTAACGGAGAAAAGATTTAGTTTCTAAATACATTTGTAAACATAATAGTGTTAATAACTCATGTCTAATAACTGATCTCTTTTATCTTTGCTATGATGACAGTAAATAATATTAGACTAGATATTTACTAGTATTCAGCTTAAAGTGACATTTAAAGGCTTCACTAGGTTAATTAGGGTAAAATTAGGATAATTAGGCAAATCATTGTATAACAGTGGTTTGTTCTGTAGACAAATATTGCTGAAGGGGGTAATAATATTCACCTTAAAATGGCTTTAAAATAATTAAAACTGCTTTTATTCTAGCCAAAATTAAAAAAAAGACTTTCTCCAGAAGAAAAAATATTAGAGGAAATACTGTGAGAAATTCCTGAATCTGTTCAACATCATGCGGGAAATATGTAGAAAACAATAAAAATTGCACAGGAGAGCTCATAACTTTGCCCTAAGCAACTGTAAGCAAAACTTATATATAAATCTCATATTTACAGTAGTCTGTATTTATTCAGATTTATTTTTAGTAAACGACTTCATAAAAGACGAACACAGTTCCAGTCATATTGCATTCACACGTGACTTTTAGGATAAAGCATTTTTTGGGGGGGCTCCAGCATTTAAAGCAGCAGGAGGACTGAAGACCCTCTTTAAAGCACACAGTTTTAGTGTTGAGTCAATGATTGCCTGAAATAAATGTGGTTTCACTGGCAGCATTCAAGTAGATGAGGCAAGAAAAAATGAGCCGTTCCATCGTTCGGCAGCAAGTCCAGAAACTCTAATGGGGTCAGTTCCCTTGCCGCCACAACCAGAGTCTCTGTCAAAAAAAAAAAAACGGTATTTACTTCAGGAAAATACTACCATTTCATAATAAACAGATTCAAGAGGTCCTATCATACACCTGGCACAATAAGGCACAAGATGTGTTTGACGTGATTTGTTGCTTTTTTCCGACCAGCGCAACCCTAATTATTACATTTTGTGCAACGTTATTTAAATAGTAAATCCATTTGCGCCACTCTGTGGACTCATGGGTGTGCTGGTCTATAAAGGAGGTGTGTTAAGGCGCATTGTTGGCGCGCTGCTATTTTGAGGAACTAAAATAGATTGCGCCATTGACCAACTAAAAGCTGCTCTAAAGCCCAGCAGAGCGTGTTAGTTATGCGTCTATGCAGGTCCAAACATTTACACACTGCTGAATACACACAGGATGAACAGCAACACACAAATATCTTTACAGATGAAAATAATTAAAGGATTAAAATGTTCCAGAAATGATTATTTTCTACATCACTATAAACACCACTGCCTCCATGCCTTCTTCACCTCGGTGGGCTCTTTCAGTTCATTCATGACAGTCTGCATCAGTATAATGTTGTTATTATTATTAGCTGTATTATTTATTATCTGCATATTTATATTTGTTTTAATAAACACAAGTGTAGATTTGTCCACCTGTGGGGTTTTGGAGACGTCTGCATCACCATATGGGGCATAAGAACAGGACGTGTGTTTGATATAACTCAGTTGTTTGAGCACACTTCATTATTATTGTTCATTTATTTCCTTGCTGGAGATTAGAGCTGAATTTTGAAATAGTTTTGAACAAATCTTTGCTCTTAACAAAGGAGATTAAATATGTGGGCTAATGGATGTGTTTAGTGGAGTGAGTTTCCACCGTTTTCTTACTCCACCAAAGTAAAGGAGTAAAGTAAAGGAGTAAAGAGTAAAAGTAAAGAGAAAGTAAAGAGGCTGAATGGAGGAGGCTTGTTCTTTATCCTTGCGCTGCAAATGCTCTGTTTAATAGTTTTCTCACTAGTGAAGCGTTCAGTTTTTACACTTACAAAGTCACCATGGAGAGACGCAACTGACTCTTAAAGGGAATAAGAGACGAGACTCTGATTGGTTTAATGCACATTATGCTCAAAACACACCCAGAACTCATTAAGAGAATAAGCACAACCCTGTTAGACCATACGCCGGCCGCAGAGCGCATTTATCCATCCTTACAATAGCAAAAGTGCATTCAGACTCGCCATTATTGCTTTTGCACCATGAGCTTTAGACTTTGCACCTAGATCATTAAAATAGAGCCCATTGACTTCATTTCAACTCAAGCACTGTAGTAATTAACACCGCCAGCATTACTGTATGTAGCACCACAAAAGTACTTAACATTTCACTTACCCTTAATATTTACATTAAAACGTCAGAGTGATGATGTTTTGAGGCAACATGGTGGCTCAGTGGTTAGCACTGTGGCCTCAGATTGTGCTCCAGTTTTCCTCTCAGTAATGTGCTACAAACACATGCACTATAGGTGAATTGGGTAAACTAAATTGGCCGTAGTGTGTGAGTGTGTATGTGAATAAGTGTTTCCCAGTACAGTACTGCACTCTCAGAAAAAATAGTACAATGTTGTACCAAAGAAGGTACAAACCCTTGTCACTGGGGCAGTACCTTTTTATGGAACAGAATTGTACCTTAAGAAAAGAAACAAATTTGTACCTTTTATGGTCATAATTTGTACCATGGGGAACCAAAATGTACCTTTGTTTTTAAAAACCTGCAGATACAATATTGTATACTTTGTGAAAGGTACCACCACAGTGACACGACACTTTAACAGTGTCAAAAATGCTTACCAAACATTTATTAAAATGCCTTAAATGTTTAGTTACCTACAGTTTTATGTTTTACCAGTTGTTTTGTATTATTGTATTATAGAACTAAAACCTTATGTTCATAAGTATCTTTAAACTTATACTTTTAAATGATGATTCTTGTTTTAATATGGAAATTATTTCCAGTCATATTTATTTTCACAGATACTGTAATAAAGAAGGAGTTGTTCAACACTTTTGTACCTTTTATATGAGAACAATTGTGTACCTTTATTTCAGTTGTACCATAAAAGGCACAGAACAGTATCATAGGATGTCTTTTCAGGCCCATATGAGGTACAATTTTTACAAAGGTACAAAACTGTTCCTCAAGGAACATTATTTGTACCATTGTGTACCTTTTTTTCTGAGAGTGTGGATTGCAGCAGAAAGGGCATCCATTGTGTAAAACATATCCCGGAATAGTTGGCAGTTCATTCCACTGTGGAGACCCCTGATAAATAAAGGGACTAAGCCAGAGGAAAATGAATGAATGTTTTTCCAAAACTTTTCCAGACCTGAAAAATGCCTTGTCAAAACTCCAAAGGGTGTCAAAAGGGTGTTCAAAAACTGGGGGTGAAAGTTAAAGGAGTTAAAACAAGTCAAGCTTTTTCTGAACGCCTGTTTTTGTTTTCCGTCAGTATACTTCTGCTGTGCAATGTTTGGGTAAGGATTACTAATGAAAAAGTCATCTGGATTAGTGCAGATGTAGCCAGTTTAACACACGTCTGCTACCTTTGAGAGCTGAGAGGAGGATTGTGTTGTCGTTTCCTGTTTTCCTGATCCTGTCACAGACCTCAGGGAAGAGTTTCTGCCACCACAGGCACTGAAGAGAGAACAGAAACCAATCAGAGGACAAATACTCTCATTAAAGGGACAGTTCACCCAAAAAATGAAAAACATTCGCTCACTGTTTACTCTACATCAAGTAGTGATAATGAAATGAAACACAAGTCAAAGGAAATTTCCCATACTGTCCAGACTTCTTCTGATTTGGGGTTGTATATATTATTATTACATATTGTTAGGGTTTATTTAATCTTCAACAACAATGTGAACTTTCATAAAGACGTGTTTGAAGGAGATTTCTCTGTATGAAAGACTGCAGTATGGCAGGAAATTAAATATGAAAAGAAATGTGGATGATGTGTCAAGATGATTGACAGGGCTCACATGAGAAAGTGGTGTGTCCCAAAGACGTTTGAATCTTTCCCGAATTTGTCTGAGATGTAATAAGAGTGTGTAAAGAGAGTGTTACCAGTGTGTGGTGGTGCAGCTGGTGTTGTGCGTATGGGATGATGGCCTGTGGGCAGCGGTCTAGCAGTCTGTGGATGGAGTCCTCATGCTGGCCCAGTTTAGTGGAGCAGAGCACATGAACGCTGAGACCTGGGTCATCGGAGTCTGACAGCGGCTCCAGCAGAGGCAGAATACAGGAGACCTGCAGCGTCGGCCCGCACAACAGAGACTGAACACACAAACACAATCCATCACACCTCATGGGACTATGTTAAAGCAAACAAAATGAGAAAAACAGACTTTACTTTAGGTTTATTTAAAATTATATCCATTAAAATATAAGTTTGTTTGTTTCTTATATATATACAGTATGTCACAAAAGTGAGTACACCCCTCATATTTCTGCAAATATTTATTTATATCTTTTCATAGGACAACACTGCAGAAGTGACTCTTTGACACAATGAAAAGGAGTCAGTGTAAAGTTAGTTTAGCAGTGTAAATTTAGTGTCCCTTCAAAAAAACTAAAAATACGGCCAATAATAGCTGAACCCCTGGCAACAAAAGTGAGTACACCCCTTATATTTTGTGTGGCCACCATCATTTTCCAGCACGGCTTTAATTCTGTTGGACATGGAGTTGACCAGAGCTTCACAGGTTGCCACTGGAATCCTCTTCCACTCCTCCATCACAACATCACCAAGGTGGTGGACATTTGACACCTTGTGCTCCTCCACCTTCCTTTTCAGGATGCCCCAGAGGTGTTTTAAGGGGTTTAGGTCTGGAGACATGGTTGGCCAGTCCATCACCTTTACCCTGAGTCCCTTTAGCAAGCCAGTGAGGTGTATTTGGGGCCATTATCATCCTGAAACACTGCTTTATGGCCCAGTTTCCGGAAGAAAGGGATCATGCTCTGCTTTAGTATGTCACAGTACTTGTCAGAATTCATGTTTTCCTCATTGAATTGTAGCTTCCCAATGCCAGCAGCACTCATGCAGTCCCACATGATGACACTCCCACCACCATGTTTAATGATAGATAAGACACACTTTTGTTTTTGTACTTCTCACC
>CAIGQQ010033438.1:1467906-1481103 GCA_903798035.1 Danio albolineatus
TAGTGTAGTAGTAGTGTTGCAGTAGTGTAGCAGTAGTGTTGTAGTAGCGTACCAGTAGTGTTGTAGTAGTGTGTAGTAGTGTTGCAGTAGTGTTGCAGTAGTGTTGCAGTAGTCTCGTAGTAGTGTACCAGTAGTGTAGCAGTAGTGTTGTAGTAGTGTTGCAGTAGTGTAGTACTAGGGTACTAGTAGTGTAGTTGTAGTGTTGTAGCAGTGTAGCTGTAGTGTTGTAGTAGTGTGCCAGTAGTGTGTAGTAGTGTTGTAGTAATGTGGTAGTTGTAGTAGTGAAGCAGTAGTGTAGCAGGAGTGTTGTAGTAGTGTTGCAGTAGTGTAGCAGTAGTGTTGTAGTAGTGTAGCAGTAGTGTTGTTGTAGTAGTGTACCAGTAGTGTAGCAGTAGTGCTGTAGTAATGTTGTAGTTGTAGTAATGCTGCAGTATTGTAGTAGTAGTAGTAGTAGTAGTAGTAGTAGTAGTAGTAGTGTTGTAGTAGTGTACCAGTAGTGTTGTGGTAGTGTTGTAGTAGTGTACCAGTTATGTAGTAGTAGTGTTGTAGTAGGGTACCAGTAGTGTAGCAGTGGTGTTGTAGTAATGTTGTAGTTGCAGTAATGTTGCAGTAGTGCAGTAGTAGTAGTAGTGTTATAGTAGTGTAGCAGTAGTGTACCAGTGGTGTAGTAGTAGTGTTGTAGTAGTGTAGCAGAAGTGTTGAAGTAGTGTTACAGTAGTGTAGAAGTAGTGTAGTAGTAGTAGTGTTGTAGTAGTGTTGCAAAAGTGTTGTAGTAGTGTAGTAGTGCTGTAGTAGTGTATCATTATAGTAGCACTTGTCTTGTAGTAGTGTAGTAATAGTGTTGCAGTAGTGTTGTAGCAGTGGTGTAGTAGTAATTTTGCAGTAATGTTGCAGTAGTGTTGCAGTTGTCTTGTAGTACTGTTGTAGTGGAGCAGTAGTGTTGAAGTAGTGTCATAGTAGTGTTGAAGTAGTGTAGTAGTGAAGCAGTAGTGTTGTAGTGTAGCAGTAGTGTTGTAGTAGTGTTGTATTAGTAAAGCAGTAGTGTTGCAGTAGTGTTTTACTGAAGCAGTAGTGTTGTAGAACTGCTGCAGTAGTGTTGTAGTTGTGTAGCTGTAGTGTTGTAGTAGTGTAGCAGTAGTGTTGCAGTTCTGTTGCAGTACAGTTGTACTAGCGTGGCAATTGTAGTGGTCTTGTAGTAGTGTAGAGTTGTAGTAGAGTAGCAGTTGTGTCATAGTATTGTTGTAGTAGTGTAGCAGTGGTGTTGTAGTACTGTTGCAAAAGCGTAGTAGTAATGTAGTAGTAGTGTTGTACAAGTAGTGTTGGAGTAGTGTAGCAGTAGTGTTGTAGTAGTAGTGTTGTAGTAGTGAAGCAGTAGTGTTGAAGTAGTGTAGCAGTAGTGTATTATGTAGTAGCGTAACAGTAGTAGTGTATTGTTTAGCAGCAGTGTAGTGTAGCAGTTGTTTACCAATTTACGTTATGTAGCAGTAGTAGCGTAGCAGTATTGTAGTATGTTGTTGTGTAGTAGTAGTGTACCAGTTGTGTAGCAGTTGTTTCACAGTAGCGCAGAAGTAGTGTAGTATATAGTAGTGTAACAGTAGAGTAGCAGTTGTTTAGCAGCAGTAGTGTAATATTTAGTAGTGTAGTAGTAATATTGTATGTAGTTGTATAGTAATAGTGTAGCGGTAAGGTACAAAAGTTTAGCAGTAGTTGTGTAGCAGCAGCAGTAGTGTAACAGTAATGTAGAAGTTGTTTAGTAGTATGTAGCAATGTAGCAGTAATTTAACAGTAGTGTAGCAGTAGTTTAGCAATAGTGGAGTAGCAGAGTTGTGTAACAGTAGTGTAATAGTGTTGCAGTAGTTTAGCAGTAGTTGTGTAGCAGCAGCAGTAGTTGTGTAGCAGTAAGAGTTGTTTGTAAGTAGTATGTAGAAGTGTAGCAGTAGTTTAGCAGTAGTGTAGTAGTTGTTTAGCAGTAGTGTAGTAGCAGTATTTAGTGTAGCAATTGTAAAGTGTGCAATAGTTTAGCAGTAGTTGTGTAGTAGTAGCAGTATTAGTGTAGCCGTTGTGCAGTATCTGTGTATCTGAGCACTGACCCACGGAGCTGTGCTGCAGGCTGAGCACGGTCCCCGCGCAGCTGAACCGGCAGATGATCGGACTCTCCTCCCGCTGCAGGTCAAACGCCTCTATCTTGCATCCTCCAGCGCTCACCACGAACAGCGCCCCGCCGCCGCAGCACACCAGCCCAGGCTCTTGCTCCGCCGACACGATCCGCTGCGCCGCGAACGGGTGGCAGTTGTAGACGTGGACCATTTCTACAGCTCCTGGACCAGCAGCGGCTACATCACGGAGGAGAATCACGGAAGAGGTGAGCGCAAACACCGGGGCGGATCCGGTAGAATCACGGCTCGCAGCACACGGGGGTTTACAGTGGGCGTGGCTTATAGCGGCCCGGAAGCTGAATGAGAAGGAGGTGCTATTTATTTATTTATTTATTTAATTATTTATACGTTTAAGTAATGTTATGCCTCAAAGAAGATACGTGATATTAAGTTAACGTTCGCAAGAAAAATACAATTACAAAGAGACCAAATAGCAGCATTACAAAAAAGAAAAACTTAACAACAAAAACAGTAATTAAATTCATGAATAAAATACAATACAAAATAAAATACAATAAAATAAAATCCTCTCTTCATAAAAACTTTCAAATATTACATAGTTTAAAAGCTTTTTATGGCACTTCATGCATATGCAGAAAACCTTTAAATGGGAAACCTTTTTTCCCCTTCACAATTTTAATATCATTGAATTGGCCAAATACTATACATATTGATATTTAAAAACTCTTCCAGCAATATTTTTATGTAATTGTTATATATAAATATATATATATATATACATATATATTTATATACTCACCGGCCACTTTATTAGGTTCATCTGTCCAACTGCTTGTTCAACTGAAAATTTCTAATCATCCAATCCCATGGCAGCAACTCAACGCATTTAAGCGTGTAGACATGGTCAAGACGATCTGCTGCTGTTCAAACCAAGGATCAAAATGGGGAAGAAAGGTGATTTAAGTGACTTTGAACGTGACATGGTTGTTGCTGCCTGACGGGCTGGTCTGAGTATTCCAGAAACTGCTTATCTACTGGGATTTTCAGGCACAACCATCTCTAGGGTTTATAGAGAATGGTCCGAAAAAGAGGAAATATCCAGTGAGCGGCAGATCTGTTGGCGCAAATGGCTTGTTGATGGCCAAGGTCAGAGGAAAATGGCCAGACTGGTTCCAGCTGATAGAAAGGCAACAGTAACTCAAACAACCACTCGTTACAACCGAGGTCTGCTGAAGAGCATCTCTGAATGCACAACATGCCCAACCTTGCGGCAGATGGGCTACAGCAGCAGAAGACCACACCAGGTGCCGCTTCTGTCAGCTAAGAACAGGAAACGGAGGCTACAATTCAAAGTCCCACCAAAACTGGACAATAGAAGATTTTAGAAATGTTGCCTGGTCTGAGGAGTCTCCATTTCTGCTGCCACGTTCAGATGATAGGGTCAGAATTTGGCGTCAACAACATGAAAGCATGGATCCATCCTGCCTTGTATCAACGGTTCAGGCTGCTGGTGGTAGTGTAATGTTGTCAGGGATATTTTCTCGGCACACTCTGGGCCCGTTAGTACAAACTGAGCATCGTGTCAACGCTACAGCCTACCTGAGTATTGTTACTGACCATGTCCATCCCTTTATGACCACAGTGTACCCATCTTCTGATGGCTACTTCCAGCAGGATAACGCACCATGTCATAAAGCGTGAATCATCTCAGATTATATTCTTGAACATGACAATGAGTTCACTGTACTCAAATGGCCTCCACAGTCACCAGAAGTCAATCCAATAGAGCACCTTTGGGATGTGGTGGAACGGGAGATTCACATCATGGATATGTAGCCGACAAATCTGCAGCAACTGTGTGATGCTATCATGTCAATATAAAGCAAAATCTCTGAGGAATTTTTCCAGTACCTTGTTAAATCTATGCCATGAAGGATTAAGCAGTTCTGCTAGTAAAGTGTACCTAATAAAGTGGCTGGTGAGTGTTATATATATATATAATCTGGATTGAATATGACACTGTTGTGTTGAGCTGGTAATTTGTAAATATTGTCATTCTGTTGTATCCAGATTATCTATTTTCTCTAATAAAAAAACAAAAACAAACAAACAATAACAACAAAAAAAAGAAATGAGTATTTTTTTTGTTTTTCGAAAACAAGAGAGGTGTTAGGGTTGTTAAGGATTGTTAGCTGTGAGAATAAAGTTTTTTTTTTTTTGGGTGTTTCAAAAATATTAGGTGTTAAATCATAGGTCTCAAACTGAATAGAGGGCCGCTGCTCTGCACAGTTTTGCTCCAGCCCTAATCAAACACAGATGATCCACTAACTGCGATGTTCAAAAGAGTCTTGAACACCTTGATTAGTTGGATTAGCTGTGTTTGATTAGGGCTGGAGCAAAACTGTGATGAGCTGCGGCTCTTCAGAAATTGACTTTGACACCTCCTTACCTAAACCAAACAGGTCAAAAACTCCCCTCTGCTTCGGCCACGCCCACAAGGAAACGCCTACTTTCAGAAAACTCTCTTTGTATTGTATTAACTATTAATTTATCCGTTTAATCTACTTACAGTATATTTTCAACTCAATTTGAAGATTACGTTTTTCCGTGTCACTATCTAGATGTTATTAATAAATCGTTTCTTTGTTGATGTTATTAATAAATCAATAAATCAACTGCTGAAGTAACTCAAATAGCGTTGTCACGAGGAAAGTGTTACATTTCTCACCGCTGTTTAGAGGACACCAATCAGTGTGAAGTAGACGAGTATTTTTAAGAAATTTAATAGAGGTTTAAGGAGTTACTGTTAATTGGTGTGTCAGAAAGCAGTGAATAGTAGCTAACGATTCAAATGATTATACTAGAACAAATTCAGATGTTTTACTAATCTTCCAGTTATTTAAATGAAGGCCAATGGAGAACTCGGTTTCTTGGGCCAATAAGCGCCCTCTGGAGTACAAACCAATATGGCATGTTATGAACAGTCTGCATGTGCTGGGTGTGTTAATAGTCTGATCAATATCACATGCCTCAGTCTTGTGATGATCAGGCAAAAATAATTAACACCATGAGTTTATTTTGCCTGTTTTACTTGTGTTGACCTGAACATTGCACTGTGGTTAAATCTGCGAGCACCGCAACTTGCCTATAGCTTCCTGTGAACAGTGAAATAATAGTATTAGTGTGTTGTTGAGCACAAATAAGCCTTCATACTGTCTTATGAAGCTTAGAGGACCATGGTTTACTCCCAATTCAATTGATAGATGTTGCATACTCCTTTAAAATCAAAGCAACTAACATTTCAAAGAGCTGGCACACAGGTCAGTAGCTTAATCTATGAAAGCTTGTTGACAGATTTATATGTGAAGGATCATTTTAATGGTGAATCAAATGCATGTGACTTTAACACACACATGAAATTGTCATACGTATAAAATATTCAAGACAATAAAGAAGGCCATTCTGCAGTTGAATATACACTCACCGGCCACTTTATTGGGTACACCTTTCCAACTGCACGTTAAATCAGTCCATCACATGACTGCATTTAGGCATGTAGACATTGTCAAGCTGATCTGCTGCAGTTCAAAGCGAGCATCAGAATGGGGAAGAAAGAAGATTTAAGTGACTTTGAATGTGGCACAACCATCTCTAGGGTTTACAGAGAATGGTCAGAAAAAGAGGAAATAACCAGTGAGCGGCAGTTCTGTGGACGCAAATGCCTTGTTGATGCCAGATGTCAGAAGAGAATGGGCAGACTGGTTCCAGCTGATATAAAGGCAACGGTAACTCAAATAACCACTCGTTACAACCGAGGTCTGCAGAAGAGCATCTCTGAACGCACAACACGGCCAGCCTTGAGGCAGATGGGCTACAGCAGCAGAAGACCACAGCGGGTGCCGCTCCTGTCAGCTAAGAACAGAAAACTGAGGCTACAGTTCACACAGGCTCACCAAAACTGGACAGTAAGATTGGAGAAACTTTGGCTGGCCTGATGAGTCTCTATTTCTGCTGCCACATTCGGATGGTCGGGTCAGAACTTGGCATCAACACCATGAAAGCATGGATCCATCCTGCCTTGTATCAACGGTTCTGGCTGGTGGTGGTGGTGTAATGGTGTGGGGGATATCTTCTTGGCACACTTTGGGCCCATTAGTACTAATTGAGCATCATGTCAATGCCAGCCTACCTGAGTACCTTGTTGCTGACCATGTCCATCCCTATATGACCACAGTGTACTCATCTTCAGTTGGCTACTTCCAGCAAGATATTGCACCATGTCATAAAGCGTGAATCATCTCAGACTAGTTTCTTGAACATGACAATGAGTTCACTGTTCTCAAATGGCCTCCACAGTCACCAGATTGCCATAGAGGATTAAGGCAATTCTGAAGGCAAAAGTGGGTCCATCCTGATATTAGTACCTAATAAAGTGGCTGGTAAGTGTTTATTCTACTTGTTAATCACAGGTCACCTTTAGATTAGTTTTTTTTTTACTCAAATGGTTTGTTGCAATCGGTTTCCTCAAATGGTTTGAGTTGTCTTAACTTATTTAGTTTTACAGTACTCAGTTGGTTTGAGTTCTCTTTATTTATTGGGTTTTACTGTGCTCAAATTGCTTTGTTACTCAAATGGATTAAGTTCACAGTACTCATATAGATAAGTTTTTGAACTTAAATGCTTTGTTGCAATCAGTTTCCTCAAATGGTTTGAGTAACCTTAACTTAGTGGGTTTTAGAGTGAAACAATAAAATCATGACAAACTTTTTCATTTTGAGGTGAACTATCTTTTTAAGACCCACAATTTAGCCTTTTTATTGCATCTGTAAGGACACTGGTAACAAACCAAATTAGTGTTCATAAAATCCAAAAAGTTAAGGTAACTCAAATTATTTGAGGAAACTGATTGCTGCAAACTATTTACAAGGTTCATACACATTTTGACTAAAATTCAGTGCCTTTTCCAGGACTTTCAAGTAAATTTTCATGACCTAATGTTTCGTGTAATGTCTACGTACATGATAAATAATAAGAAAAAGGATGCGTGTTCATATCATAAAACCTGCAACAAGCTATTTAGTTTAAATGAATCTTTATTCATTCATTCATTCATTCATTCATTCATTCATTCATTCATTCATTTTCTTGTCGGCTTAGTCCATTTATTAATCCGGGGTCGCCACAGCGGAATGATCCGCCAACTTATCCAGCATTTGTTTTACGCAGCGGATGCCCTTCCAGCTGCAACCCATCTCTGGGAAACATCCATACACACTCATTCACACTCATACACTACGGAAAGTTTAGCCTACCCAATTCACCGATACCACATGTCTTTGGACTTGTGGAGGAAACCCACGCAACCACGGGGAGAACATGCAAACTCCACACAGAAATGCCAACTGACCCAGCCGGGGCTCGAACCAACAACCTTCTTGCTATGAATCTTTATATCTATGTAAAATGTATTTAGATAATGTTTACACAGCACTAATAATGTGAGAGCATGTGTTTGACCATGGACAGAAAAGAAGTAAACACAACTAACCTAAATTTAAGTATACAGACATTTGTTAAACTAATTTCCATGAATTTAACAAAACTTTGTGGGTTTTTCAGTTTTTCCAAAACCTTTCCAGGTCATTTCAAAATTCCATGACTTTTCCAGTTTTTTCATGACCGAATGAACCCTGCATTTAAACTAATCGTAATGAGTACTGTGAACTTACTCCATTTGAGTAAACGAAGCAATTTGAGTAAAACTCAATAAATGAAGTGAACTCAAACCAACTGAGTACTGTAAAGCCCAGTAAGTTAAGGCAACTCAAACCGTATGAGGAAACCGATTGCTACAAATCACTTGAGTTTAAAAAAATAATCTATATGAGTACTGTGAACTTACTCCATTTAAGTTAAAGTAATGAGTAGGACCAGACGCAATCTGCTGACATTTTTTGCTATTTCTGCGCAGAATTTTGTTAAAAATCTGCAGATTTATGTGGAATGATTTCAGGAGTATCATAACTAAAACCTTAATATATGAAATAAAAGCTAATACATTTAAACTTTTATTTAATGTTTACAATGCAAATCCAATTAGATTCATTTTTTTGGTAAACAAAGCAAGTCTCTCGTATAAAATCTCTACTTAAAGATAGAAAATATTACTGTACAAACTGTATTGTAAATAAACCACATAAATATTTTCATATTAGTCAACAATAATACTGAAATTTATTAAAAAGCTGAATAAATATAAATGTACACACATTTACACACAAGTACTGTAAAGAAACAGAATCAACGATGGGCTAAAAATCTACGGAAATCTGCGTGCACAGGGACTAGTAAGCGGCCTAGTAATGAGGTATTTAATGAACTCATAACCTTCAACACTCTTCAAATGAGCAGAATTAACTTTCAGTAATGTTTAAGTAACTACACTCATTTCGTTTGATAAAGTTCACAGTTGGGTTTTGCAGTGTATATATTGTCAAAATAAACCATGTTGATGGATATTTTGAATGAAAAACAGCACTTGTAGTCAATATTTTTAATGTCGTTTATGACTGAATTAGTTTTGGTGAACACAGCTGGGAAGTATTTCCTGGAAGATATCTCAGATTGTAATTGTAAAGCATGCAGTTCTGTTCATGGTTAATATCATGTGTAAAGGGGGTCACAAAGTCTTTAGTTCTGTGATTTTGACCTGCGTTGCATCACTGTTTACTAGCCAGCAGACAGCCGCCATGTCAGATCAACAAAGCTGTGTTTGCTGATAGCCGCAGGTGAAAGTTCAGTGGTTTGTGAAAGACTTGAACTGGATTTCTCTGCCATGTCTTTGACTGCTTTCTAGCAAACGTGTGTGAGATATACAGAGATGCGGATGCGGCCTTTCCTCTTGGTCCTGTTGGTGTGTGTGTTTTGGCAAGATGGCAGCACCAATCAAATGCCAGATAAATGCCAGGATGCCACCGTGGTGAAGGTGGCGGAGGAAGCCCTAGAGCAGATCAATGCAGACAGACAGGAAGGATATATCCTGGCACTCAACCGAATATACGATGTCAAAGTAGACAAAAAGGTGAGCGTTCATATTAATGCCAATAATGTGGATGCATTAGAAAATTTTAAGCAGTTTATATGTATATATACTGTTTATTAATACTATTTATTATGAATACTCCTTATTACCATTAATTATGTGTATATATATATATATATATATATATATATATATATTGATTATTACACACACTTGTTCATTCATTCATTTTCTTTTGGCTTAGCCCCTTTATTAATCTGGGGTCGCCACAGCAGAATGAACCACCAGCTTATATTTGTACTTATACCGCCAGCATATTTTTTAAGCAGCGGATGCCCTTCCAGCTGCAACCAATTTCTGGGAAACATCCATACATTCTCATTCACACACACACACTACAGACAATTTAGCCTACCCAATTAACCTGTACCGCATATCTTTGGACTGTGGGGGAAACCGGAGCACCCGGAGGAAACCCACGCGAACACGGGGAGAACATGCAAACTCCACACAGAAATGCCAACTGACCCAGCCGAGGCTCGAACCAGCGTCCTTCTTGCTGTGAGGCGACAGCACTACCTACTGCGCCACCGTATCGCCCTACACACACGTGTATATATATTATTTATAGAATAAAGAATAATATAGAATAATGACTGGAGTAATCATTTAATTTTAAACTGCATACAATAATAAAGCAGTTATTTATAAATATTAATATAATTCATATTAATATTAATATTAAATATAAATATTTTTTTAATTTATTTACATTTAATAAATGACATCCTGACAAACAGAATAATTTTCTTTAAAAAAACAAACAAAAAAAAAACATGAAAACACGAAAACAAAAAACTCCATATGTGTGTGTGTGTTTTATGTTTTTTTTTGTTTTGTTTTGTTTTTTAAAGAAAACTATTCTGTCGTCAGGGCGGCATTTATTAAATGTAAATCAAATCAACATTAAACAGGTAAGTGTCTTTCTAAGTCGATCTCTCTCTTTTGTATGTTGTAGAGCTGTATTTATACCATAGTAATTGCAATGTATTGAGTGTGAGATGGGACTCGCATATCAGGAATGTGTTTATTTTGTGTTGGCCACTCTTTGTATTATGCTCTTTTGTGTAAGTTTTGTATAAGCTTTTTGGTTGGCCATCTGTTTGTTTCTAATGCGTCTCCTGTTTAATATGCATTTATGTATGTATTATATCATATTTGCTTTAAATTACAAAAAAAAAACAATTACCGCTTGTGCGAGGCGTTTCTAATGCAGTGTCTATGGGACAGGACAGAATTAGACATTCTTCTCTCCTCTGGCATCATCATCAGTCTCACACAATTTGTTTTTTTCTTTTTCTCAAAGTCTTTATAACATTATCGTGGAGTTTTTCTTTTATTATTTCAGCAAATAAGATTGTAAAAAAATTATTTGTTGTATTCTCCTATTCACTGCACTCTGAGTTTTCCCAACTATGATGACTTCTGCTACTGAGAAACCCGGGTCAATTGTGATCTCCCAATAGCAACAGAGAATTACTGGGAAATCTCTGTTGACTGATGATATTTCATGCCGTTCAGCCTTATAATCTTAAAATGTGAGCAAAATCAGCTGTTTTGTCATCACTGTAGACCAGGGATCACCAATCTCGGTCCTGGAGGTCCGGTGTCCTGCAGGGTTTAGCTCCAACTTGTCTCAAAACACTTGCCTGGATGTTTCAATTATACCTAGTGAGAGCTTGATTAGCTTGTTCAGGTGTGTTTGATTAGGGTTGGAGCTAAAATCTGCAGGACACCGGACCTCCAGGAACAAATTTGGTGATCCCTGCTGTAGACATTATGCTAGAGAATCATCCAAACTCTGTCAGGATTCTGCCACTGCAGTCCTGTTAATTCTTGTTTTGGTGGCAGAGTCCAGACACTAGTCATGTCATGTGTTTATGGACCAGCCAAATGTGGCATGGAGGTGGGAAGTTTTGCTGCTAAATTTTGTGGGACAGCAGAGGGGCTGGGCTTCAATGATCAAGCCCTGGTGAACCTACTCAACTATGCCCTCGACAAGCTCCTCAATATCCAGCAGATGCTCGAGTTGGGAGGGCTTTCTTACCATCAGTTCGTGGAACATCTGGTTCATCAGGCTGCTCATGGGCGAGCGCGCTACAGCACTTCTTCCTGAGGGACACGTCCTAGACCACTCCCAGAGTCGGTTGAAGTTGGTGCTAAAATTATGGTAGAGTCTAGCCCTGTGTCTCCTCGCTCGAGGAGACAGAAGAGGAAAAAGACGCCAGTGTCGGCTCCAGCCCCAGAGCGCCGACCAGTGTCGGCTCCAGCCCCAGAGCGCCCGCCAGTGTCGGCTCCAGCCCTAGAGCGCAGCTCAGTGACTGCACCACCTAGGCTCCTAGCCCTGCCGGCCCCAGACAGGCATCTTGCCCTGTTGGCCCCAGTCAAGTTCCTAGCCCTGTCTGCACCACCCAGGCTCCTTGCCCTGCCGGCCCCAGCCTGGCTCCTAGCCCTGCCTGCACCACCCAGACGTCTTGCTCTGTTGGCCCCAGCCAAACTCCTTGCCCTGCCGGCCCCAGCCAGACATCTTGCCCTGCCGGCCCCAGTCAAGCTGTTTGCCCTGCCGGCCCCAGCCCGATTCCTTGCCCTGCCGGCCCCAGTCAGACATCTTGCCCTGCCAGCCCCAGCCAGACGTCTTGCCCTGCCAGCTCCAGCCCAGCCGGCTCCCCTTGAGCCTCCAGCCCTGCCAGCTCCCCTCAGGAATCCAGCCCTGCCCGCTCCCCTCAGGCCTACGGCCCTGCTGGCTCCCCTCAGGCCTTCAGTCAAGCCGGCTTCAGCCCAGTCTGCTTCCCTCAGGCCTCCTGTCCAGCCGACTCCAGCCCAGTCGGCTCCCCTGAAGTCTCCAGCCTTGCCGGCTCCCCTCAGGCCTCCAGCCCTGCTGTCTCCCCTCAGGCCTTCAGTCGAGCCGGCTTCAGCCCAGTCTGCTAGTCAGTCCAGACACTAGTCATGTCATGTGTTTATATGTTGTGCTTATAACCACATGCTTTAGTGCCTTGTTTCATGTGAGCTCTCTCATTGGCTGCGTGTTCTAGTTCTGTTTGTGTGTGGGCACACGGCTTGTGTTTTGTGCCATGTGCTCTTGTCTAACGTCTTGTCCCACCCACCTTGTTATTCTGTTTGTATTATTGTTTTCATCTGTCCACCTGTCTGTTCATTGGCTTGTCTTCCCTATTTATTCACCTTGTCTATTCTGTCCTGTGCTGGTTCATCGTCATTATTTCAGTGCTTGTTGAGTAATGAAGAGAATGTGATAATTTATAATGGAATGTGTCATGCCAGGTTTTGTCTAGTTGTGTATTTTCCATGTTTTTCCCCCAAGGAGAGGTTTAAGTTATTTGTTTTCCTTTTATTTAATCAATAAGTTTTGATTTACTGCAATTGGGTCCTCACTTCATCTCCTACCACCCCAAACCCTGACAAACACTAGGTCTACAGTGACATTGGTGAAGTTGCAGCCGTTTCTGCTGTTCTGACGTCAGTTGCAGATGTGAATAAATGGTGGAAGAAAGTAGTTCCTTTTTTATACACACGATTATGCCATCGAACTGTTGTATAAATGCGATATCACACTCGTAGCAGTGCGATGTGGCTGTGAATCATCACTAGTGGGACACTATGGCAATCGGCCTGCAGCCTTGAGCCAACGCACGCCTCCACCAGTGCCAATATACAGCCATATTGCACTGCTACTCATGTGAGATTATATATATATATATATATATATATATATATATATGATATATTGGGTTTTGGAAATTAAACATGAAAAGACATTCAAGTAAGTTTCAACATTTCAACACCAATTTTTTTATGCTTATTTTACATGTTCTTTGTTTTTGTAACATAGGCAGATGGTATAAATCTCTTACACCTGACCATAGATGTTCTGGCAACACAATGTCATGTGATCAGCAGAAAAACATGGAAATCCTGTGCTATTAAGGACATTGGTAATTTACCGGTAAGTGTTGTACCATT
>CAIGQQ010033438.1:1481113-1492994 GCA_903798035.1 Danio albolineatus
ACTTCAAGTGCCATAGTAAAACCATGGTTTATTTTGTAGTTACTATGGTTTTACTTCAGTTACTCTAGTTTTACTTCAAATGCCGTAGTAAAATCATGGTTCATTTTAAAGTTACTATGTTTTCACCTCAGTTACTATGGTTTTACTTCAAATGCCGTAGTAAAACCATGGTCCATTTTAAAGTTACTATCGTTTTGCTTCAAATGCCATAGTAAAACCGTGGTTCATTTTGCAGTTAATATGGTTTCGCTTCAGTTACTAAAGTTTTACTTAAAATCCCATAGTAAAACCATGGTTTTATTTTGTAGTTACTATGGTTTTACTTCAGTTATTATGGTTTTACTTCAAATGCTATAGTAAAACTTTGGTTTATCTTGTAGTTACTATGGTTTTGCATCAGTTACTATGGTTTTACTTCAAATGCCATAGTAAAACCACTGTTCATTTTAAAGTTTTTATAGTTTTACTTCAAATACCATAGTACAACCATGGTACATTTTGAAGTTACTATAGTTTTACTTCAAATGCCATAGTAAAACCATGCTTCATTTTGCAGTTACTATGGTTTTACTTCAAAGGGTGTAGTAAAAGTAAGCTTGATTTTCAGTTACTATAGTTTTATTTCAAATGCTGTAGTAAAACCGTGGTTCATTTTGCAGTTACTATGGTTTTACTTTAGTAACTATGGTTTTACTTTAAATGCTATAGTAAAGGTGCAACTAATTTTCTAGTTACTATAGTTTTACTTCAAATACCGTAGTAAAACCATGGTCCATTTAGTAGTTACTCTAGTTTTACTTCAAATGCCATTGTAAAACCGTGGTTTATTTTGCAGTTACTGTGGTTTTACTTCAAATGCTATAGTAAAAATATACTTACTTTTGTTGATATAGTTTTACTACCAAAAAAAAGCATAGTTTAGCTATGGTTACTGCAATAAAACCATGGTAAGAGTATACAGTTGAAATCTAATCATATTTCTCAAGTGTGAGTTGAAAGTAATGTCATTAAACATCTGCTTTAGTGAATAACCTGTTTTGTTTTCCTCCTGTTGAAGCTGAAGGGGTTTTGCTCTGGTTCACACATCACTGCTGAGGACACGCTGGATATCAAAGTTTTTGTAGACGTTAAATGTGAAATCTTTCAGCCTGTGGTGAGTGGTTTACAGTAAATAAACATGGTAATGTTACTATCTCAGCTGCATCAGTGAGTAGTGTGACAGTGGGCACTGTCCTCATCAAGGACATGTACAGTGGGAGAAATAAGTATTGAACACATCATGTTTTTTCCCGGGAGTAATATTTCTAAAGGAGCTGCTGAGATGTGATTAAACCAGATTTTGCTAAAAAC
Source organism: Danio albolineatus (assembly GCA_903798035.1). Lineage (NCBI taxonomy): Eukaryota > Metazoa > Chordata > Actinopteri > Cypriniformes > Danionidae > Danio > Danio albolineatus. The sequence goes on from CAIGQQ010033438.1 coordinate 1,482,464, forward strand.
CCAAACAATACAATGATAAAAATAAAACAAATCAAATTCTCTGAAAAATGAGTTATGTGTTGATAACAATGGAGTGACGCAGCTTGATTCTACAGCTTGATTGTCTTTCTCTGAAAGCATCTGAGTGTTTCCTCGGCTGTGTTTTGGATCATTGTCTTGCTGAAATGTCCACCCTGGGTTTATCTTTATCCTCCTGCTAATGTAGATGTTGGACTGAAGCAGCTGATATTCATTTACACTGAGGAAGGGCAGAGGGTTGCTGAAGAACTACTGAGAGTTTTCAGCTGCAGTCTGGGCTTTCCATATCTTTCTACACCTCCTTTTTTTCATTTGTTCAATATTTTTTTCCCTGTGTCATTTCAGTTTAATGCACAGAACTATAATTTGCGAACTAATTAGATTTGTTTTGTTTGCATATATGGATTTCTTTGGTTGTTTCCAACATCCGGTTAAGATTTCAAATCAACAGCACCTTCAGAAATATGTTTACTGAGAAAAATGGTGACGTGTTCTGTGCTTATTTGCCCCACTGTATTTAATGATAGTGAAGTATTATTGTATCATATTAAATGTCACATGAAATCATGTGACGTAATTTTTTTTTAAACAGACAGTTGTGTGTGAATTATGTATATTACTAATATTACTGATGACACTGATATTACAGATATTACTGATGTCTCTTCTGTTATAATCAGCCTAAAACAGATGCTTTGATAAATATAACCCTAAAGACCAGCTCTCATTTGAAATAGAATTGTTTTGTCCAATGTAAACGTCTCTGCAATCAAATTTGATCAATAGTAAAGCATTCTTGCTGAATAAAAGTGTTAAGGGGTGGTCCACTATGATATCATATGTTAAACTTTAGTTGATGTGTGCTGTGTGAGCATAAACAACATCTCTGAATGTATGATGCTTAAAGTTCAATGCAAAAGGAGACACTGGCTATTACAGAGTTAGCTTACAGTGCAAAGCCTACAATGAAGAAAGTTTGGGGACTACAAAAAAAATACATCCGGGTTATTGATGTCATAAACCCTTCAGGTTACAAGCATACACCTCACGCAGCGAAGGGACATGGCCAGATGTGCTATAATGCTATAGCAGGACACTTGGTGACATGGAGCCGATCCGCGAATCTCAGCTCATTATGTTAGCTGACCAATCAGAGCCTCTTTAGGGGGGGCCTTTGAGGAACTAGGAAATATGACAGTGGTTTTCATGTCAGCTGAGTAGCTGTATATAGTCAAAACAAGACATATGAAAAAATAACGTGATCTTCTACATATGAAGCATGAGAACACATTGCTTTGCACAACATAAACACAATCAAGCTTTAAAAACACACTCTGGACCACCCCTTTAAAAACTTTTTAAAAAACAGTAAAGATTTGACCACAAATATTTACATGGAGATCTGCTGGAAGATTGTATTGCTAAATGTATTCAATTTAAGCTTGAAGTTAGCTATAGTTATCTAATATGGTGTCTAGAATCTTTTATTTTGAAGCCTGCATTCTCTGAAATGTTAATTTATAAAAACTCTATCATTTATATCACTCTTATTATTATATAGGACAGTGGAGATTTTAGACAGGAAAGAATTAGGAGCAGAGAGAGGGGGAGGATCGGCAAAGGCAACCTCGAGCCGGGAATCAAACTCGGGTTGCTGTGAGCACTCCTGTGCTATTCACCTTATTCTCAGTGTACGAGCAGGCGCAGCCATTGGAATCTTTTTATCTCGAGACTTCTGGTCTATTCACGTCCACTTATTTTTAGACTTTACAAACAGCTTGTTCTGCTGCTTGATGTTGGAAAATGATATTTTCTTATTATTTTATTCTGCTTTGTCTGTATAATCATGCAAACACTTGTTTGTAGAGTGAGTAGTTTGACCACTTTCTGCCATTTATTATTCCTGGTCATTTCTCCCATAGGCAACTGAATCGTACTAAAACATTTGCAAAAACGAGCACACTTCCGCATATATGTAATAATGCATGTTTGCAAAAGCAAAGCATCCTCAGAGGTGCAGATTTCGAAATGAAACTCCTAGTTAACTCGTCCTGAAGTAAAATTAAGGGCTGCAATTGTGGGAAGAAACCCAGAATAGAGTCAAACAGGAATGTTGTGTACCTGGCTGTATATCTTATCAGCGAAGAGAAAGCGACACAAATGTATAATTTCACCGCCTTCCAACTGAGCCGAAGGTCTGTTCTGAATGAACAGTGAAAAAAAAATCACATCAGAGCTCATTTTCAGCTAAGTTATGGTAAATGGAACTAGTTAGCCAAAGTTATCTTTCTCAAGCACTCGCTTTAGATGCCATTTATCAAACTCAAGTTCTTTTACTATATTAGACCTCTCACGATACTGAATTTCAGTAATGAAATAAAAAAAGTGGCAATTCCCGGCTAACATTTAAGTGCTGTTGAACGCAACAATGCTGATTTGCAGTATTTACCAGTGCTCAACAGAAATGACTGTGATTGGCCGAGAAGATCATCAGTTCACCGCACTTCACTGATGTTTACCGAGTGCAAACACAGATGCAATCGACTGATCTTTACAGCTTTAAATGCTCGTGTCCGTGTATCTGTGTTTGGACTCTGTGAAGTGCGGTGAACTGATGACTTTCACGGCCAGTCACAGTCATTTCTGTTGAGCACTGCCTGAACATAGGCTGAAGCAGGGAAGCGTCCCCACTGTGTTTACCTTCTGCCATGAACTGAAGTCTAGGAGGACACATAAGTGTTTTACTCTTAAAGAGATTGTGATGTTGTTTGATGCCTATTATGCTTTTAATTGTTGAAATTAAACTGAACTGACTGATATTAAAGTGATTTTTACACCACATCTTTACATTGAAATCGCGGCAACAGCTGGAGGTTTACAGTCCACAGCATGTTGTAGCAATGTTTACAGTGCTGGTCCTCTACTTCCGGGTTTCTTCCCATTGCAGCTTCGCTTTCTTGTTTTAAAATGACAGCCATGTGAAATAAGCGTATTGATCTAGTAGTTCGTAGTTTAACAAACATGCATAGGCTGTGAAAGAACTTTTGAATAAGGCTCTGTTTACACAAGGGTGTTTTCCTTAGGTTTTGTTATGGTTATATGCCTTGCATGTAGCCATGCATTCTTCTGCGTGCTGTCTGTGTTGCTCTGCAATGACACTTCCGAAACACTAGCTGGCAGTAGGTTATGTTATGTTCCACTTTATCAGAGTTTCTTCGCGGGAGTAGCTAAAACTCACTCAAAATAGAGGTGGGAACAGGCAGATGTGCAACAACTTCGATCACAAGGTAAACACAAAACAAAAGTTTCCATCTGGAGATCCTTCGCAGGTCTAGACACTTGTTGACACTTATCAAGCTTGCAGCTCTCAGCACTGCTCACACTCGGCAGAGCTACCAAGCTAAACCAATCACAGAGCTTGTGCTACGCTTTGTGACGTGTATTTAATTTGTAATTTTCGTCAGCCACAGCGAGGGCTATGCGACCGCTCGAAGGCTGCGCCGGACCATACTCCTGCTCTTGACGCAGAAGCATAAATCAGCCTTAACATATGCGATAAGGCTCGGCGACACGCAAATAAAAGTTATATGGAACTGCATGAAATTTCTATTTTAGAAAGTTTGTATTTTCGCGACGTTGCGGCAGAACAGCTTATACTTCTAGTACTACAGAACAGCTTATACTACTACTACTGGCAATGATCACCTCAGGTACTGATTATGGGCTTTATTCAGTGTTAAATGCATAATCTTACATGACATTTATTACCATAGTACTGAAAGGAGCAGCAGATAGTTCAGCTCAGATCTTGACAATAAAGTAACCAGCATAACTGTGATTCAGTGCAAAACCACATCAGTCACTCAGACTGTGAACTTTATTAAAAGTTAAATAGGTTAAATTTTGTATTAATTGGAGTTTAACACTTACCATTTCATTGGCAGTGTGGTGGCTGATATTTACTTGTTTTTGTTGTTTGGTGCAGACAGCTTAATCCTCATTCACACTACAAGCGACTCGCAGCGGCAAATCGACCGTTCATTTCAACGGAGAGCGAGCAACTTCCAGCGACGTCCGTCTGCGCAAGCGACAGCGACTGTTGGCGACCAGGTGGACGTGTCGAGCAATGCGAAAAAGTTGAGAATCCTTCAACTTTATGCAAATGAAGAGCAACTTTCTTGAGCAACAGCCAATAGGAGCATCAGTAGAGCTCACTTGATCCTCTCTCAGCTCACACAGAGGCTGGTTGTATTCGTGCTGTATATACCTGCACAGACCTGCGTTTGAAGAAGGTCGCCACTTAGAACGACAGCCACCTACAAAGCCGCTGCTAGTGTGAATGAGGCATAAGTTGCTTGTCGCATGTTGTGTAGTCAGGACACAGTGTGTGTCAACATCAAAATCAGTCACAGACCAGTTTGGGATTGTTTTGTTTTTGTTTTTCTCCAGGCTGTTCAGCAAGGGGTCTCCAGACCTACGGGATCAGTTCACGTTCTGTCTCCGTCCCTCAGCGCACCGTCCCCCAGAGCCCCACCGCTGTCCAGCAGCTGCCCGGGTGACCAAAAACACAACCTGGGCCTGAGACAGCTAGATGTCTAATTCAGACATGATTCAGACGGCCTGAAGAAGCACTCTAGATGTTCATAATGTCACGAGTATTAGCTGAGTACCCACCAAGCTCACTAGAGGGCACTCCAGCTATATCTACGCTCCACCAGCCATTCACCCGGACTACACATCCCATCATTCTTTCCTCCTATTACTATTTACAGCTGTTAGCAATCTGTACTCGAACACACTCGCACAGCTGCAGGTCATAATTACTGACTACTCACACTATTTAAGCACCACAGACACAGTCATTCATTGCTCAGTATTATCTCATGTTAGACATTATCAATAATAATTAATAATAATAATTCCTTTCATTTATATAGCGCTTTTCTAGACACTCAAAGCGCTTTACACAATGGGGGATCTCCTCATCCACCACCAGTGTGCAGCATCCATCTGGATGACGCAACCGCACACCACACACCAGACTGCACACCACACACCAGCTGATTGGTGGAGAGGAGACAGAGTGATGAAGCCAATTGATATGAGGATGGTTAGGAGGCCATGATGGACAGAGGCCAATGGGCAGATCTGGCCAGGATGCCGGGGTTAAACACCTACTCTTTTTCGACAAACATCCTGGGATTTTTAATGACCACAGAGAGTCAGGACCTCAGTTTAACGTGTCATCCGAAAGACGGTGCTCACAGAGCAGTATAGAGTCCCCTTTACTATACTGGGGCGTTAGGACCCACACAGACCGCAGGTTGAACGCCCTCTGTTGGCCTCACTAACACCCCTTCCTGGAGCTCCTTCACAGGACTCGACCATTCACTTCATCAGGGCTAACGGCTCTCAGCACCACCCATGCTCATCACCGCTACCAAACCGACCAATAACAGAGCTTGCGCTATGTGTTGTTGTGATATGTGTAGTTCCATTTTTTTGAGAAGTCTGCATCAGCATTGGTGTCAGCCAACAACGAGGGCTATGCGACTGCATGAAGGCCAAGCCAGACCGTATGCATGCGCTCGACGATGAAGTATAAATCAGCCTTTACATTCAAATGAACTCTTTGTGAACAAATGTGCTGTGTTAGTCCTAAAAATTCCCAAGGTTTTGTACTAGCTGGGATACGAACTCAAGACACCCACAGCACAATTGTACTATATGCCAGCACACTGTCCACTAGGCTACATGTGAAGTGGAGTTTAATATTAAACTAATTTCGAGAGGAGCACATGCACATGATTGACCCAGCTGGCCCACATCAGCTAATCACGATCCTCCAATCAAGGATCTCAAGTCACTATATATAGGTCTTCATTTCCTTTCCATATCTTTCTTCATCTGGAAGAAACCCCCTTCCTCCCCTCCTTCAAACTTTTTCCAGAATGGGCAGCACGGTGGCCCAGTGACTAGCACTGTTGGCTCACAGCAAGAATTACAATGGCGTCCGGTCCTCGCGGGGCCATCTGGAATTTCTGTGCAGAGTTTGCATGTTCTCCCTGTGTCCGCGTGGGTTTTCCCCGGGTTCCCCGGTTTGCTCCCATCGTCCAAATATGCTCTATATTATAGAAATGAGCCTAAATCTTTTCTAATGTCTTACTCTCAGGAAGTTCACCTTAGCCGCAGCAGCGGGGAATTTTTGAGATTCACCTGAGCTCAATGTCCCCTCGCCTGCGAATGGGAGGGAGCCCTGGGCCTGAGGATGCCTTAGGCTCAGGGCTCTCTCCCGGGACAGCATGCCAAACAAGCTATGTCTAAATCATGGCCTAAGTGTGAATGTAACAATGGTGTGATGATGACAGAGGCGGGGATCCAATTGCAGATATTTATTAAAAGTCAGTATAGCGGTGGTCAATCAGGAGCAAACAGATGTATACAGGAAATCCAAATCGTAATCGTAGAACAGGCAAGTCAAAAGGCCGGCGGCAGGCAAGGATAAACAGAAAGCAAGGCTAAGATCAAAAACACAGATAAACAGGAACAAAGAAAACGTGTTGTAAAGTCACTTAACAGATCGCAATACTACAGCAGTGACTTAGTGTGTGTGTGCTGCTTTTGTAGTGTGTGTAATCAGTTTCAGACAGTCCTCCGGTGTTGTGTGTGCGCAATCAGTCGTGATATGTAACAGGAGCGTGTGTGTGCTGCATGGCTGGAAATGTAGTCCTTAAGATGGCTGATCTGTAGTTCACGGAAGTGTGTGTGTCAACCAGCGATCTCTGACTGTGGAGATCGCTGGTGATCGTGACAGTGAATTCTTGCTTTAATTTCAGACCCTGTCAATCAAACACAAGAACTCTTATGAACGCTTTGATCATTTGAACCGCTTTAGTCACGTGACCTGGGTGTTTTAAATAGCTTTTAAGATGTCCACGCTGCAGTCTGTAGCACAGTTATGTACTGGATCAGCTCCAATACGTAATGAACACTGTAACGCCCACGATGGTAATGCCCATGCTACTGTGAGGGTTGGGTTTAGGGTTGGGGTGGGTGTATATGTTAATAACACACAATGTAATTAATTTTTTTTTGTTTTTAGCAACAACACTCTTGCATGCTCGTTCACTACATACTGCTCATGATCCAGTACATCATCGTGCTTCAGGCCGCAGTGAGGACACACTCAAATGCTTCTGGATCTCAATACTGTCAGCCATCCCTAAGCAAATGTGTTGAGGGTTGGAAATTTTCAAAACCTCTTTCTACAGTGAAACCACGTGGTGGTTTTCAGGTATTGCTCTGAAACAACTTCAACAAAGAAACTGGTGAGCGAATTGAGTAATTATAATCCATGTTGTATAAACAAGCTGTGGAGTCATTAGCGTTCCTACAGTCATTTGAATTTTGGGTTTTTATTGAGCTGTTCCTGTAATGTTTTGTTGTAACATCGGTCTGAAACCAAAATCAACTCTTTGGGAATAAATGTGGTGTTTTGGTTTTAAATAATTAACATTATTATAAGACATCAAATCAAAATTCAGACATTTTTAGTAAAAGCCAGGATTTTAACTTGGGACACGCAGAGTGTATTTGGCTGTGTGATAGTTTCCATTTCTCACCCTGTCATTTAAACACAGATTCTTGAAACACTTGTGAATTGCCCCAATCTTTTAAATCGCTTTAGTCACATGACCTGGGTGTTTCGAAATGCTTCAGAGCAGCGTTTCGAAACATCTGTACTTTTGGATCTCGACACTGTGCCGAAACATCATTTTCACATCACCCATCCCTGAGCAAATATTTCGAGGCCTCGAAACATTTCAAACACATTTCTACAGCTACCTAGTGGTGGTTTTCAGGTGTTGCTCTGAAACAGCTTCAACAAAGAAACTGGTAAGCGAATTGAGTAATTATAACCCACATTGTTTCTTTACCTGACGATCGGGTTGTCGTGGTCCTAACCTTCGACCACCACCCGTTCCACAATGCACCGGCCCCTTACGGCTCCCCCCGCGGTCGATATACTGGTCCGTTGTGGTGAAGAGGGAGCTGAGCCGAAAGGCAAAGCTGTCGATTTACCAGTCAATCTACGTTCCTACTCTCACCTATGGTCATGAGCTCTGGGTCATGACCGAAAGAACAACATCTCGGATACAAGCGGCAGAAATGAGTTTCCTTCGCAGGGTGGCAGGACACACCCTTAGGGATATGGTGAGGAGCTCTGTCACCCGGGAGGACCTCAGAGTAGAGCCGCTGCTCCTCCACATCGAGAGAAGTCAGCTGAGGTGGCTCGGGCATCTGTTTCGTATGCCTCCTGGACGCCTACCTAGGGAGGTGTTCCAGGGATGTCCCATCGGGAGGAGGCCTCGGGGAAGATCCAGGACACGCTGGAGGGACTATGTCTCTCGGTTGGCCTGGGAACGCCTCGGGATCCCCCCGGAGGAGCTGGAATAAGTGTCTGGGGAGAGGGAAGTCTGGGGTTCTCTCCTAAGGCTGCTGCCCCCGCGACGCGGCCCCGGAAAAGCGGAAGAAAATGAATGAATAACCCACATTGTAATTGGGTCTGAAAATTGGGTCTGAATCCAGGGTGATCATTTGAATTTTGAGTTTTTATTACTCTGTTCTTGTAATGTTCTTTTGAAACATTGGTCTGACACCCAAATGATGACTGGGGCGCCCCTAATAGTAACTCTGGGGGCCCCAAAATGGCGAGGGCCCTTAGAATCATCCTAACCCATCCAAATGCTTCAGAGTAGCTTTCTGAAACATCTGCACTTTTGGATCTCGACACCGTGTCGAAACATCAGTTTCACATCTGCCATATCCAAGCAAATGTGTCGAGGCCTTGAACATTTTTTAAACACGTTTCTACAGCCACCTAGTGGTGATTTTCAGGTATTGCTCTGAAACAGCTTCAACAAAGAAACTGGTAGGCAAATTGAGTAATTATAACCCCGGTTGTATGAACTAGATATCAAGGGATTTAATGGAGTCATTAACGTTCCTGACTGGCACCAGAAACATTGGTTCTGAATCCAGGGTGAACATTTTAATTTTGGGTTTTTATTACTCTGTTCTTGTAATGTTTTGTTGTAACATCTGTCTGAAACCCAAATGATGATTGGGGCAGCCCTAATAGTAACTCTGGGGGCCCCGAAACCCTTGGGCCCTTAGAATCATCCTAACTCCCCGCATCCCCCTGTACCATCCCTACATTCAATTGTTATTACCTATGCCTATCTCTTGGACAGCTCATTTTTTATTACCCTTCCCATCACTGTTTTGACCAACTCAGGCTCATTCTGAAAACATACCGCTGTATACATTTCTGGAGAGTGCCAAATATACCCCAGGAGGTACTTTTTTGCACTTTTTGTTTTCACAAATCCACCAGAGGCCGCTGTGTATGCTTTTTCAGATTCAAATATCTCTCGCCAGTGCCATTTGCACCTGTTCTTTTTGCGTAAATCCATCAGAGGCCGCTGTCAACTGACTGACTGACCCACCCTCCTCCTTCCCTCAACCCAACTGATAGGGTTTTTAAAAGCACCGATTGACCTGCCCTCCCACTTCCTTAAACCCAACCAACAGTGTTTTCAAAAGCAAGAAATCCAGAAAAAGGACGGCCCTCGTCTGATTTTTACCACGTTTTCTAATTTTACCACATTCTCACCCTGTTATTTTATTGTTTATGTAATTTTTTGCCTTTTGTTTTTGTTTTACCTGCTTTCTAAAACCGTTTTTCGCCACACTCGATCCCCATCCTTGTGGTAAACTCTTCTCTGCGTCTCATGTCCACCGATTTACGCTGCAATCAGTCAGCTGGTAAGCGCAAAAAGGTGTCATACCATCCCTGTAGCGTTCGTTTTAACGACGAAATGCAGCCTTACATACTTCTGGCTACATAATTCGCGATCTCCAGAAATGTATATAGGGGTACACTTTCAGAATGAGCCTGTGTTACCATTCTCTATTGATAAACGCAGCACTTGGAACTGCCACACCTCTAATATTACAGAATACTGAGCAACGAATGAGTGTGTCTGTGGTGCTTAATTAGCGTGTGTAATCAGTAATGACCTGCAGCTGTGTGAGTGTGTGAGAGTCCAGATTGCTAACAGCTGTAGATGATAATCGGTGTAAAACCGACCCCAAATGGGAAATGTGGTCCGGGTGAATGGCTGGTTGAGTGTACATATAGCTGGAGTGCCCTCTAGTGAGTCTGCTGGGTACTGCAGCTGGTACTTGTGACATATATCAGATGTGCTGTCATTTTCAAGTTGTTTTTTCTAGAATACAGGTTTCTGTCTGTCTGTACACAGCATCATACAGTAATATCAATAAAATACTACCATTATTACATAAAAAAAGTGATATTTCACTTTTTAAAAGAAAAAAAAACCATGTTTTTGAACAGCATTTGAATGTTTTTTAAAGCATTGTGACAGTATTATCAACATATTACACACACACACACACACACACACACACACACACACACACACACACA
>CAIGQQ010033438.1:1493004-1529757 GCA_903798035.1 Danio albolineatus
ACACACACACACACACACACACACACACACACACACACACACACACAGGTATTGGACAATAAAACTGAAACACTGGACAGTTTAGTGTTGCAGTTTAGGTTTGATGGCTGCATGTGAGCCGCTGGTGGGCAATCTACATTGATCTTCATTCCAGCAGTAAGAGCAGAGTGTGAAGGGTTCATTAGCAGGGGAACACCCCAGTTTAGCTTAAAATATGGCACTCCACACAAATTTATGGGTGACATATCAGATTTGAAAAGAGAACAAATTGTTAGTGCGCATCTCTGTGGCGCATCTGTAATCAAGACAGCAAGTCCTTGTGATTATCAAGAGCCGCGATATCCAGAGTAATGTCAACAAACCACCAAGAACAAGAAGCACATCCAAGAGGAGGAACTATGGACGCAAGAGGAAGCTGTCTGAAAGGGATGTCCGGGTGCTAACCCTGATTATATCCAAAAAAAACTTAAAACCACAGCTGCTCAACTCACTTCAGGATTAAATGTGCAGCTCGACTCTCCTGTTTCCAGCAGATGTGTTGCTCTGGAGCTCCACAGGGTCAATATACATGACCGGCCGCTGTAGACAAACTTTTGGTCAATCATGCCAATGCCAAACGTCAGTTTCAGTGTTGCCAGCAATGAAAACCTTGGGCTGATGGCACTCAGTCTCTGCACATTCATTAGCTGGTTCTTATGACTTATTGAAGCATGCAGACAGCGGCACTTCAAGAGTCTAATTAGACAGGAGGAGTGCAAATCGATCACACTGAAGGAAACATGAAGTCATGGAAGGAGAAACCATAGAAGTGTTGCATTATTGAAGAACAATGCAGATAAAAGAGCAGAGCGACTGAGAATGACTGAAGAGAGACGCAGCGCACAGACTGGACACTCCGACTCAGGTAAATGTGTGTGTGTGTGTGCGTGTGTGTGGTTTATGGTTAAATTTTTTACAAATCCTGTTAATCTTTTTTCATGATAGAAGCAGCAGTAATAATAAAAACATTAATCACAGCTTTTAGAAATTGCTTGCCTAACATTGTTGTCCTAAAATTCAGCTTTGTACAGCTCCTCTCTCTCGTTTTCGGCTTGATAGGCTACAGTGTACAGCTGAAGACTGAATTATTCACCCTCCTGTATATATTTCTTTCCCTATTTTTTGTTTAATGGAACGAAAATTTTGTTCAACACATTTCTAAACATAATAGTTTTAATGACTCATTTTTAATAACCTATGATGACAGCACATAATATTAGATTAGATATTTACTAATATTCAGCTTAAAGTGACATTTAGAGGCTTAACTAGGGTAATTAGGGTAAAGTTAGGGTAATTAGGCAAGTCATTGTATAACTGTGGTTTGTTCTGTAGACAATCCAAAACAAATATTGCTTAAGGGGGCTAATAATATTGACCTTAAAATGACTTTAAAACAATTAAAAACTGCTTTCATTCTAGCTGAAATAAAACAAATAAGACTTTCTCCAGAAGAAACAGCATAAGAGGAAATACTGGGGAAAATTCCTGAATCTGTTTAACATCACGCAAGAAATATTTGAAGAAGAAAATAATTCACAGGAGGGTGAATCATTCTGACTTCAGCTGTATGTAATTTTTAGAGCAGTGTTATCACAACCACAATGCAAAATATTTCAATATAAGAATATCAGTCAAATTTAATTCACACGATATTAAAATCCCTTTTTTTTTTCAATATAAAAGCAGCCAGAAGAGTCACTGATGATGACTGATGGGAGATATAAGTGTAAGCGTTATAGTCTCTCAACTATCATCATTATATCACATAAATATTTCCCCTTTTACAGAGAATATTACAAGAAAATCTTAAGTAAATTTAAAACATGATTCTCATTTAAATGTGAATTCAATTCTGCATAATAATAGCATCTCCCTCATGAGCTAAAATTTTAAATATCATCATCTTAGAATTATAAGGTTCTATGTGTCTGACATTTTTGTCATATTTGAGTTATTGACATATTCTTCTTAACTGAGAACTTGTAGGTGATAATAGCCTTGTAGTACTGTGCACTGACATATAGCACAGATGTGCTCACGGCAAACTGAGTTCGATTCCCGGCTTGAGGTCTTTTGCTGATCCTTCCCCTCTCTGTGCTCCCAATGCTTTCCTGTCTGAAATCTCCACTGTCCTATATCATAATAAAGGTGAAAACCCCTTAAAAAAATTAAAAAATCATAATTGAGAACTTATTAACATTATGGGATGTTTTTTATAAGTTGTTTAAGACTTTTTATTTTTAAAAAACAAATGTTACACACGTACTGTTTGCTATGGAATGCAAAGACTTTGAAGCTCAATATCTCAAAATCATTCAGAACACAGATAGAACCTTATAATTTCATGGTGATGATATTTATTGATATTATATTTACCACATGAGCAGCAATATGAACAATATAACATGAGTAGCAGTGTGATATGGCTGTATATCAGCACTGGTGAGAAGCGTTCGTCCAACCTGATCTCACGAGAAAACATAAGCATTTTATGTTTCGCCAATTTAGTGGCTAATTTATTCAGTCGTATGAAAATGTATGATTTAAAAAAGGCGTGGCACCCAACCACACCCCTAAACCCAACCGTCATTGGTTGATGAGAAAATCGTACTAAATTGTACGAATTAGATCGTACGAATTCATACAAATTAGCCACTAAATCAATAGTTACAAATTACCGTGAGATATCGTTGCTTCATCGGCCTTAGTGTCCCATCAGTGCCGATTTACGGCCATATGGTACTGCCATAAGTGTGATATTGCGTTTATACAACAGTTCGACATTTCATTTAAAAAAAAAGTTTTTTACATTCAGAATGCATTGAATATCTCTTAAAATATAATTACTGTTGTAATTTTACTAATGAATAGACTGAATATTTCTAAAAATGCAACAAAATTGTCCATTTAAATGTAATAACTTTCAATTATTATAGGCAAGGCAAGTTTATTTATATAGCACATTTCATACACAGGGGCAATTCAAAGTGCTTTACATAAACAGAAATTAAATTGAAGTATAAGAAAATAAAAACAAATAATAAAAACATAAAACAGATTAAAATGAGTTAAGACAAGTTATAAAAGAATGAAAAGAAAAGAAAGACACAATAGTGCGATCTGTCGGACGTAACACAGTGCTCATTCAGTAAAGGCACAGCTAAACAGATGTGTTTTCAGCCTTGATTTGAATGTGCCTAATGTTGGAGCACATCTGATCATTTCTGGAAGCTGATTCCAGCAGCGAGGGGCGTTTCTAGTTTATGTGATCCTAATGATCTGAGTGATCTGTTAGGCTTGTATTCATTGAAGAAAATATCTGTAATGTATTGAGGTCCTAGGCCATTTAGTGATTTATAGACAAGTAGTAATACTTTAAAATCTATTCTGAATGTAACTGGGAGCCAGTGTAAAGATCTGAGGACAGGTGTGATGTGCTCTGATTTCTTAATTCTGGTCAGAATCCTGGCCGCAGCGTCCTGAATGAGCTGCAACTGTCTGACTGTCTTTTTGGGAAGGCCAGTGAGGAGCCCATAACAGTAATCCACCCTGCTGCTGATAAAAGCATGAACAAGTTTCTCTAAGTCTTCACTGGAAACAAAGCATCTAATTCTTGCAATGTTTTTGAGATGATAGTATGCTGATTTACTTACTGCTTTGACATGACTGTTGAAACTGAGATCTGACTCCAGAGTCACACCAAGATTCTTGACCTTATTTTTTGTTGTATGACCCTTAGAGCCGAGGTACGCATTCACCTTGAGAACCTCATCTCTGTTCTCTGTTATAATTATAAATATGTACAGAAAAGGTCAGCTATATATATTAAAGGGTAACAGTTCACGATGAAATAAAAAGGATCATAATTTTTCTAACCTTTTATTTATTCTTGTCCCTTTTACTAGTTTCTATAGACAAATAAAGACATTTTGAAGAATATTGGAAACTTGAAACCATTGACTTCCATTAGTTTGTTCTACAGTGAGAGTCAATGATTGCAGGTTTCCAGCATTCTCCAAAATATCTTCTTTGGTGTCTAACAGAAGAAAGAAACTCAAATATAACCACTTGAGGATGAGAGAATTTTCATTTTTGTGTGAACTAACCCTTTAACAATTACACAAATATCAATAAGATCTCCACACGAGTATGGTATAGCATGCACTTATATTTTTTGTTTATTTCACAAATTGAGACATTTTATCTAAAAAAATATATAATAAAATTTTATGCACAATACAGAAGACTGGATAAATATTAATGTCTCTAAAAATATAAGCACTGTCGCCATATCACTAGGCAAGCTCAAGAACATTACAGTCCTCCAGTGTGCAGATCATGCGTGGGTGGGTGAATGTGTGGTAAATAACCTGCAGTCAGGTGGAGTTACGCTGGTGTCAGTTTACCTCAGGATATTTGACTGCGCTCACACACACTAAATCCCACATGCTATCCGTTTCAGAGTGCTTGGAAAGATACTGACCCTTGCATTCGACACGGTCTACATTTCAATCAATGCCCCGTTTCCTTCTGTTTGTTTGTCAGAGCTCTTTGTGAACATGGAGACAGATTTGTGGACCGATGAAGAGGCAGAATGGACTGATCGGAGGTTTGCTCTTTCATTTCTTTGTCAGACTTTCATGCAAGCAGTTATACAAGTTAATACAGTTAATGCATGAACTATTTACTACACTAAAGAGCAGTGTTATTTCAACTCTAACAGAGTTCAAATCAACTACAAATGAGTAAAAATATTGCCCCAGTGTTTTCAGAGTTAATATAACACTCTTAAGAGAGTAAACCACTATAAATGTGTTATAATTACGCTGTATCGAGTTTAAAATGACTCTAGTCGACACTACTGGGAGTTGATTTTGGATCAAATCAGCTTTGAACTCTGGAGTTAATCAAAATCTAACTCTATAATGTCAACACATTACTCTGAAATGCTTAAACACTGAGAATAGGTGAATCGGATAAGCCAAATTGGTTCTATTGTATGTGTGTAAATGACTGTGTTTGGTTGTTCAATCTGCTGTGGCGACCCCAGATTAATAAAGGGACTAAACCGAAAAAGAAATTAACAAATAATACTAGAAACCTGTAACCACTGACTTCCATTTGTTTGTCCTACAGTGTGGTTATTTCACTCTAACAGAGTTCAAATCAAATCCGAATGAGTGAACATATTGCCCCAGTGTTTTCATAGTTAAAATAACACTCTTGAGAGAGTACAACACTATAAATGAGTTATATTTACACTGTAGAGTTAAAAATAACTCTTGTCTACACTACTGGGAGTTGATTTTACACTGGATCAAATCAGCTTCGAACTCTGGAGTTAATCAAAATCTAACTCTATAATGTCAACACTTTACTCTGAAATGCTTAAACACTAAGAATAGATTAATCAAATAAGCTAAAATGGCTCTAGTGTAGGTGTGTAAATGACTGTGTTTGGTGGTTCATTCCGCTCTGGCAACCCCAGATTAATCAAGGGACTAAGCCGAAAAAGAAATTAACGAATAATACTGGAAACCTGTAACCACTGACTTCTATTTAGTTTGTCCTACAGTGTGGTTATTTCACTCTAACAGAGTTCAAATCAACTCCGAATGAGTGAACAAACTGCCCCAGTGTTCTCAGAGTTAAAATAACACTCTTGAGAGAGTAAACCACGATAAGCCGAAAAAGAAATTAACGAATAATACTGGAAACCTGTAACCACTGACTTCTATTTAGTTTGTCCTACAGTGTGTTTATTTCAACTCTAACAGAGTTCAAATCAACTCCGAATAAGTGAACATACTGCCCCAGTGTTGTCAGGGTTAAAATAACACTCTTGAGAGAGTGAAACACTATAAATGAGTTATAATGACACTGTATCGAGTTAAAAAAAAAAACTCTGGTCTACACCTCTGGGAGTTGATTGTTCCCTGAATGCAGAGTAAAGAAAATTCAACACTTGCTAATGCTAATTTAACATTTAACCATCTTCGCCTTGAATAACC
This sequence comes from Danio albolineatus, assembly GCA_903798035.1. Taxonomy (NCBI): domain Eukaryota; kingdom Metazoa; phylum Chordata; class Actinopteri; order Cypriniformes; family Danionidae; genus Danio; species Danio albolineatus. Next base: position 1,499,058 of record CAIGQQ010033438.1, read on the forward strand.
CCCCCCCCCCCCCCCTTCAACCCCTACTCCTCCCCTTTCCTTATCAGGGCAGCACGGAGGCCCAATGTTTAGCACCATTGCCTCACAGCAAGAATGTCACCGGCTCAGGTCCTTATGTAACATAAGTAAATTGACAAACTAAATCAGCATCATAGATAAACGTAGAATTCAGCATACACTCTCCAGAGCCATTCATAATCTACATTCGCCAAGCGGGGGAGTTCTCGAGACCTACCTGAACTCAGACTCCCCTCTCGCCCTGCGAGGATCCATCGAGCTCAGGGCTCTCTCCCGGTACAGCATGCCAAACACGCTTTATAATCAATCATCGGCAAGGGCAAACTCTTGAAATAACTTATATAAGACCATTCTCCAAAAATGACAGAAAAAAATAACACAATTTCTATAGTTTTAATAATTTTTATGAACAAAACTCGACAGCCAGCACTACAGATTTACAAACAAACACTTTTTAAGACTTTAAGAGATTTTAATAATGGCAAGACTTTTACGTTTCATTAGAATTTTTGATGGAAAAACACCATCAAGTGTTGGTTACCTGTAACTCCTTCATTTTACACTGGATCAAATCAGCTTCGAACTTATCAAAATCTAACTCTATAATGTCAACACATTACTCTGAAATGCTTTGACACTGAGAATTTAACACTGATAAATTTGCTGTGTAATAACAAGCAATAGATCACTACAGTATTACTCATTACAGGGAGTGCAGAATAATTAGCCAAGTTGTATTTTTGAGGATTAATTTTATTATTGAACAACAACCATGTTCTCAATGAACCCAAAAAAACTGATTAATATTAAAGCTGAATATTTTTGGAAGCAGTTTGTTTTTAGTTTTAGCTATTTTAGGAGGATATCTGTGTGTGCAGGTGACTATTACTGTGCATAATTATTAGGCAACTTAACAAAAAACAAATATATACCCATTTCACTTATTTATTTTCACCAGTGAAACCAATATAACATCTCAACATTCACAAATATACATTTCTGACATTCAAAAACAAAACAAAAAACAAATCAGTGACCAATATAGCCACCTTTCTTTGCTAAGACAAAAGCCTGCCATCCATGGATTCCGTCAGTGTTTTGATCTGTTCACCATCAACATTGCGTGCAGCAGCAACCACAGCCTCCCAGACACTGTTCAGAGAGGTGTACTGTTTTCCCTCTTTGTAAATCTCACATTTGACTAAGGACTACAGGTTCTCTATGGGGTTCGGATCAGGTGAACAAGTAGGCCATGTCATTAGTTTTTCTTCTTTTAGACCCTTTCTTGCCAGCCACGCTGTGGAGTACTTGGAAGCATGTGATGGAGCATTGTCCTGCATGAAAATCATGTTTTTCTTAAAGGATGCAGACTCCTTCCTGTACCACTGCTTGAAGAAGGTGTCTTTCAGAAACTGTCAGTAGGACTGGGAGTTGAGCTTGACTCCATCCTCAACCCGAAAAGGCCCCACAAGCTCATCTTTGATGATACCAGTCCAAACCAGTACTCCACTTCCACCTTGCTGACGTCTGAGTCGGACGAGCTCTCTGCCCTTTACCGATCCAGCCACGGGCCCATCCATCCGGCCCATCAAGACTCACTCTCATTTCATCAGTCCATAAAACCTTAGAAAAATCAGTCTTGAGATATTTCTTGGCCCAGTCTTGACGTTTCAGCTTGTGTATCTTGTTCAGTGGTGGTGGTTTTTCAGCCTTTCTTATTGCACATCTTGTGCTTTTGGGCACTCAAGTGATGTTGCAGCTCTGAAATATGGCAAAACTGGTGGCAAGTGGCATCTTGGCAGCTGCACGCTTGACTTTTCTCAGTTCATGGGCAGTTATTTTGCACCTTTTTGCGGCTTTTTCACACGCTTCTTGCGACCCTGTTGACTTTTTAAAATCTCTTTCAACTCTTTTGACTTTTTTGATTGTTCGATGATCACGCTTCAGAAGCTTGGCAATTTTAAGAGTGCTGCATCCCTCTGCAAGATATCTCACTATTTTTGACTTTTCGGAGCCTGTCAAGTCCTTGTTTTGACCCATTTTGCCAAAGGAAAGGAAGTTTCCTAATAATTATGCACACCTGATATAGGGTGTTGATGTCATTACACCACACCCCTTCTCATTACCGAGATGCACATCACCTAATATGCTTAATTGGTAGTAGGCTTTCGAGCCTATACAGCTTGCAGAAAGACAACATGCATAAAGAGGATGATGTGGTCATAATACTCATTTGCCTAAAATGCTGACATTAACAACAAATGTTTTGAAAGTATTTTTCCATCTTACAAAAATTACAACATTTTTTAGCTTTAACCTAAAAGTCAAGATGTGCTTTGAATGATGGTTTGACAAATACTTCACTCAAAATAACAGTTTTGCTGGTTGTTTAAGCTACTTATTTGAAATGAGCTGAAAGAACAGAATTCTTGAGGGATTTTTGTCGCAACTTAATTATTTTGTGTTCAATCAACTCAAAATTGTAAAAACCATTAAGTTAACTTAGTCAATTTCTGTTGGGACGACATTAAGTGTTTGGGTGGACCCCAGCTTTTTGTTACAGTGTTGTTTAAAAGTTTAAAATGAAACACAACTTTAAATTTAGCATGAAAACTAACAACACAGGCTCATGAGTATGTACTGTACGCTGTGAATACGTACCCCTGTATACATTTCTGGAGAGTACGAATTATGTAGCCAGAGGTGCGTATGGCTGCATTTCATCTTTAAAACGAACGCTACAGGGCGGTTTGATGTCGCCGACGGCTTCTGTTTCTTTTCGAACTACCAGCTGACTGCTTCCCTCCATGTGGACTGCTTTTCTGCTGTTACCAGTTTGTCCAGTGGCCTAATGCGAACGTCGGAGGACTTAAAAAGCAGAAAGGAGTTGACTGCAACAATGGGGTTTGACGCCGGCAAAGAACGGTTCCAGAAAGCAGGTAAATCAAAAGGAAATCAAAAAAGATCTGAAAACATAGTAAAAATCAGGTGGCTGCAAGGGCTTTTTCTTTACTGGATTGCTTTTGAAAACACTGTTGGTTGGGTTTAGGGAAGGCGGTGGGTGGTCATTCAGTCAGTCAGTCAGTCGATAGCAGCCTCAGATGGATTTACGCGAGAACAACAGGCATGAATGGCACTCATGAAAGAAATTTGAGATCTGACAAAGCGTACACAGTGGCCTTTGGTGGATTTGTAAAAACAAAAATGTAGCTCCTGGGACATATTGCACACTGTCCAGAAATGTATACAGCGGTACGCATCTATAATGGGTTTTAATTATGTGGAATTCTGTGCTATATCATAGGCCTTATTTGTCTTCATTTTCTAACAGGTCAAGTGTATTTTCACCAATGGACGCTCATGTAGTTCAGAGAACTGAAGAACCAGCTGCAAACATTCTGCATGAGCAGCAACGAACAATACAAGACCAGAGATGTTTGTTGGAGGAGGTAAATATGGTTAATAAGACATTTAATGTTGTTTAAAAGTGACTAAGCAAAGAAATTAGTAGTATACAAATGTCCATTTTCTTTTTTCTCTTTTTTATGATTTATTTAACATTTTTTTTACATTTTACAAACATAACAACATTAAGAACAGAGATGGAAAAGAAAAGGAGAAAAATAGAGAACACAAAAAGCAAAGTGTATAGGGACACACTTAGATATACATCTAAAACAACGTAAGTGGAGAGCAAATAAAGGAGTGATTAGTATATCTCGCTGGAGAGTTTTAACATAAAAAAAGAAAGAAAGAAAGGGCTTTCAAACTTCAACAAAAGTTTTGTTATGTCTTTGAAGGGAGTATCTAATCTTCTCTAATTTCATTAAAATACAGTACATCTTTCATCTGCCATGCAAGCAAGGGTGGCTGAGGGCTCTTCCAGTTTAATAAAATTACACACCTAGCAAGCAATGTATAAAAGGCCACAAAGTTTAAAAAGTAAGAGGGTAGTGCATAATAATTGCATAATTTTTCTACTGCTTATCCTGGGCCAGGTCTCAGGTGCAGCATTCTCAGAAGGAAACCACAGACTTCCCTATCCCCAGACACTTCCTCCAGCTTCTCTGGTGTCATCCCAAGGTGTTTACCCTGTAACATAGTTCCTCCAGCGTGTCCTGGGTTTTGCCCCAGGGTGTTCTGGTGGGACAAGCCTTAAACACCTTCCTAGGATTCTCACAGCTGGCATCTCTGGATGTGGATGAGCAGCGGCCACTGCGAGCTCATCCTGGGTGACAGATTCCTTACCCTACCTCTGAGGCTGCGCCCTGCCACCCTGTAAAGGAAACATTTCATGGGCTTGTATTCAGGATCTTGTATTTCATTCTTGACCCAAACTCATTACCATAGGTGAGTGCAGGAGAACAGCTTGTCCAGTAAATCGAGAGTTTTGCATTTTGGCTCAGCTCCTTCACCAAATTAGACAAGTACATTGAACGCATTACTGCTGCCGATGCACCAATCTGCCTGTCAATCTCATGCTCCGTCCTTCACTCACTCAAGAACAAAACTCTGAGATACTTGAACAAGGAGAGCAAGAAGAAAAACAGTTTCAAAGGGCGGCCATGTTGGAGGACAACATGCACCGGGAACAAGTTTGACTTACTGTCAAACTCCTGCTTTGTTCATACAGACGGGACAGCCCTTAACAGAGCACCTCCGACCTCATACTCCCAAAGCAGCCCTACAGAATGCTATGAGGGACACTGTCGAATGCCTTCTCCAAGTTAACTAAGCACATGTGGATTGTCAGGTGAACTCCAAAGAAACCTCAAGCTCCCTAGTGAGCGTAAAGAGCTGGTCTAGTGTATCACAGCCTGAATGAAATCCACGTTGTTTCTACTAAATCCAAGGTTTTACAGCAAGCCAGATTCTCCTCTCTAACACACAGGCATACATTTTCTGGGGAGGCCCAGAAAATCCCATCCAGAGATTTGAGGTACTTGCGACATTAGCTTGTGTGATGGACGGGTCTATCCCTGCATACCCCGCCTATGCTTCCTTAAAGAACGGTGTGTCAGTGGGATTGAGGAGATCCTCAAAGTATTCCTTCCAGCATCTGACAACATCCTCAGTTGGGGTCAACTGATCCCCACTTTCACTGTGAGCAGTGTTGGTAATGACAATCGATCATGTCAACAATGTAGTCCGAGAAAATGGAACACTCAGTATAAACGTCTCCAAGCTCTTTTGGGATCTGGTCAAATCTCTTCATTAGGGGAGACTTGAAAATTCGTCTTACTTTAGGTTTAGCCAGACCTTCCCAGTTTATGCTCACAATACATTTGGGCCTGCTGGGTCTGTCCAGCCTCTTCCTCTGCCAGCAGATCTAACTCACTTTCAGGTGGTAACCAGTTGACAGGTCTGTTCCTCTATTTGCATGAGTGGTTTTGCATATGGTCTAAGATCAGAGGAAATGTATATATAAATGATCATCAGTCTATCGATCATCACTTTAGGGCAGTGGTTCTCAATTCCGGTCCTCTGGCCCCCCTCACTCTTACTTCACACGCCTGATTCAGATCAACTTGTTAACAGAAAGATCCATGAATTGATCCTGGTGTCAAATAAGACAGACATACAAAATGTGCAGGGTGGAAGGCCCAAGGACCAGAAATGATCCAATAGAAAACCATTTAAATTCAGATTGTGGAGACTGTTCTTCACAATTACCCCTCTTCAGGTATCACTGCCATTACTCATGTGGGTGTTGAAGCAACCCAAAAAACGACCAGGACTCCAGTCAGAGCACCTTCCAGCATGCTTCCCAAACACTCCAAGAAGACCAGGTAGTCTGCCACAGTACAAACTAAAGTTAGAGACCTAGTCCTGACCTGAAAGCGCAGGGAGACGACCATCTCGTTTACTGTGGAAAAACTCCAAAACATGGCAGCTAAGCTGATGACCCATAAGCAAGCCCACAGAAGTTTCAGAGCCCAAGCAGTGTGAGACACACTATATCTAGTCAATACTGTTCAACCTCCTGCACAAGCTTAATCTCCTTCCCTTCAAGTAAGGGGACATCCCCAAAAATCATGCTGCCATGATTTTGGCCTTCAATCATAACCCAATTCACATCGCACTAGTGCTATATGGCTCCTCATGCTGGTGGTGGGTCCACAGGAGGATGGTCCCATACTACTTCATTGGGCTGTGCCCGGCCAGCTTTTGTGGGAAAAGACCCAGCAACCGAATATTCATTAGCAAATCCCAGGTTGCACCATACTGGGTGATGTTCATAAGATGTTTTTGAACCCCTCTTAGTCTGGCCTATCACCTAGGACTACTTTGCCTTGGGAGACCTGACCAGAGGTGTTTAGTCCCAACAACTTAGCTCTTAGGATCATCAGGGCACCCAAAACCTCTCAACCATGGTGGTGGTTCAAGGACAGGAGAAAATAACAGTAGTTTACAATAATTTTAGTGCTTTCAGTGCACCAACATATAGTGCCAGCTGCGCAGACCTTTCTTGATCCCATCCCTTTTCTCTCACCAATTTCTCCAATTCTCTCTCCAATTTCTTGTCAATATATTCAGTCCTAACAGTATGTATTTTACCACATTCTGAAGTATCATTAATTACAAAATGTCACTAATCTTTAAAAACAAAATTGACCGAACTCTTGATCTAAAAAATAGTGTGTTGTGTAGCTTGCTCGTATAGAACAAGACCTGAAGGAAAGCATCCAAAGAGAGGAGCAGAGACAACAAGAGCAGGACCAAGTAAGACAAGAAGAGAATCGCATCTGCTGGAGAAGCCTGTCGTTCCTCAGACTGAACCAGCGTACAGCAAAGTATGAACTTATGCCTGATATAAAACATCATAAATTCCATGTCAAATATAAGATGCGGACAAAAATGACAATCATTGGGTTTCAAGCATAATAAGTCCTGATTACTCATTATATAGACAAATAATATCGATTCTTCCATTAATTGAACAGCAATACATTACATACAATTTAAAATTGGGGTTAAATGGACAAATAGTCTTGGAAGAGTTTATAAAATTAATTTAGCAGAAACATATATGGGTTAATTTATGCAAAGAAAAAAAGAACATCTAATTTATGCTGATTTATTTACTGTGTTTCTTTCTAGGCCCTGGGTGACGAGCTACTATAAGAACTTTCCAATGCACATCTACTGCCTACCGATAAACACTGTTGTCCAAAGACAGAACACGAAGAACTCAAAAAGATGACTAAATGATGATTTTAATGACTAAACATTATAGTAAATAAGAGAGAAAAGAGAAATAATGATTTTAAAAAGCCTCTGAACTTCATTATCAAGTTGTTTGGATGTTCAATATGCTGTAATCAGAGATGATGGAGAGGTGAAACTGCTTCTAATATTCCGGTGAATGCTAAATGTAAAAAAGTGCTAAAATAAAATTGTTTTATTGATCATAATGCATGAAAACAAATGTATATAAATATAGCATTTATCACAATCAGTAATCATTTTTTCCATAAATGTTGCCACAGAGGCCCATGAATTGCATTACTGTTTACTCTGATGAGGTAAATACGTATTAAGCCTTATTCACACTACGAGCGTCTTGCAGCAGCAAAGGGTCACTGTGGCCATTGGCTTGCTTGGTTTGGGACTCGTGGAGCTGCACATCGATGGATTTGCTCTTCAGTGTTTGGACTTTCAGCAGTGAAGATTAAACCACACTGAACTGAACTCTGAAAACTGGACTGACACTGTTTCAGTTCACTAGAACTAAGAACTAAGCTGCTTTGACACAATCTACAGGAGGTAGAAACAATTGATTGGGACAGAATAATAACTATTATGCCTGTCATTTGTGGTATTTTCATACCCCTTCAAAATGTACTACAAGAAACAAAAAGTTGGAGTTTTGACTGCATATGAGCAATTCCATGCAAATGTCAACCTTGCCATGAAAATTTTTTTTCACAACTGTCACATTGGCAACTAGCATAAGCGAGGAAGAGTTTTGACGATATTCTGCCAAAAGTCTGATCCAAATCTTTTCTTTAGGAAGTTTATGATAAAACCCCCTTCAGTTTTAGACCCCCTTCAGTTCGCCTACAGGGGAAAGAGGGGGATTTTTTTTTTCTTTTTTAAACATTTCTTAAATGATGTTGAACAGAGCAAAGAAATTTTCACAGTATGTTTGATATTTGTTCTTCTGGAGAAAGTCTTATTTGTTTTATTTCAGCTAGAATAAAAGCAGTTTTTAATTTAAAAAAAAACATTTTAAGGTCAAAATTATAAGCCCCTTTAAGCTATTTTCTTTTTCAGTAGTCTACAGCAGTGGTTCTCAACTGGTTTGGCCACGGGACCCAAATTTTTACATGGTCATCAAGCCGCGACCCAAATTTTTAGAAATTATAATATAATTGTAGGAATTATAATTAATTTGTATTTATTTGTTAACATACTCAAGTAGTGACAGATAAATCACCAAAACTTACAAATAAGCAATATTTTATTTCTGTCATTTAACAAAATGTATCAAATTATAGAAATATTACAAAGTAAAAACAACAAATACTGCAAACAGTGGTTAGGGTAAGGAAAGGTTCAGTTTCCATGAACGAAACTTAAATGTTGTCGCTCGCACATTTCAAAATAAAAGTCTGGTAGAAGCAAAATAGGTAAAAAATTTATGTTTTTTGACCACACACCCCGCGACCCACTAAAAACGTTCCCGTGACCCATTAGTTGAGAAACACTGGTCTACAGAACAAACCATCCATATACAATAACTTGACTATTTACCCTAACCTGCCTAGTTAACCTACTTAACCTACTCAAACCTTTAAATGTCACTTTAAGCTGTATAGAAGTGTCTTGAAAAATATCTAGTCAAATATTTACTGTCATGATGGCAAAGATAAATTAAATCAGTTATTAGAAATGAGTTATTAAAACTATTATGTTTAGAAATGTGGTGAAAAAAATCTCTCCGTTAAACAGAAATAGGGGGAAAAAATAAACAGGGAGCTAATAATTCAGACTAGAACTGTATATGATGAAATTGATTGTATTTGTGTTGCCTGTTTTTTCTGTGATGTATAGTGAACGCTGTTGTGGTTTTGTGTGGTGAAGCCAAAGATTAATTTCCACTTGTGGACAAGCAAGAAAGAAAGTTAAGTAATGATTTAAAAGAAATGAAACATTTGTCTTAAATGTCCTTTACCCTATTTGCAAGGAAAAAGGTTTTCTGTATGGACCATACATTTTCCCAGTTTAAATGATCAAAAAGACTGTTCCAGTGAGAGATAGCAGGAGGGATCGAGACAGTATTGTTGGGGAACAGAGCTCTTATTTTATAGGTTTTATTTATCTTTAGAGCAAAACAAATTTCCCTTAATAGGCGTATTGACTGGTTCTGGAATGGTAACGATTCCTAGTGATCCCACTGTTTGAATGTTGCATCTGATCTTCCTGGTACAAAGAACCGATTGCCCCATATTGGACTAAATTGAGTTCTTTAGATAACTTTGTACATCAAACCATATCTTTAACATCTGTATTAGAATTGTTTTTTTGTTTGTTTGTTTGTTTCTGTAGTTTTGCTGTGTCTGAATATATGTATAAGGGAAGAGGTAAGGTTAAATTACAAGATTTCATTTCTGTCCAATGTGGAGATTCCCTTGTTGAGAAGTAGAACATAATAGACCTCAGCTGTGCCGCCCGGTAGTACCACAGTAAGAAACATTTTAAACTGCCTCTGTCAAATGAAAGGTATAACGAAGACAAATGTAATCTTGCCCTCCTATTATTCCATATGAATCTGACAAACATGGTTTTCATTTCTGAGAACAGGTCTGAAGGTGGTGGTAATGGAATATTTTAAAAATAAAGTAGTTTGGGTAGTATGCTCTTTTTTAAAATATTAATTATTAGAAATTATAGAAACTGGTAATAACATCCATTTATCAATTGATTCATTAATTTTGTCATTAAAGATGCATAATTCGTATCAACAATGTTTTCTAATCTTGGTAATGTCTGTACACCCAAATAGTTAATCTGGTCGGTCCGTGTACCGTGTGGTTGAAATGATAGAATACGTTAACATATATATAGTTTATAGTATATTTATATAATGATAATAATAATAATAAGAAGAAGAAGAACAAGAACAAGAAGACGAATAAGACAGGCTTCTGATTGCAGAGGACTATTAATATGGTAAACACATAGAAAACGACGTCACTAGCTCAGATATGGTTGGCCAATAAGAGAAAAACAGGCGTTTCAGCACGTCTACTTGTCTATAATGAATTTTGAAGTTGTTTATTTGTTTTTCAATCCTAGATTTAAAAAGTGAAAATGCAGCCAGAATCTTGTTTTTTCGTCAGCAAACGAAAAACGGCTGTTTTATTAATTGCCTTTATTCCGTTTACAACCGGAAAACAAATGAACAAAACGTACACGGATCGTTTTTTGACTCATTATTTCGTTTTTGTTTTGTGTTTGTTTTAATTTTCCATTTTAAGTTAATAAGCACAATAACAAATAAGCTTTAGTTTTTTGTGTCTACAGATTAAACAGAAAAACGAAATATTGACTGTTTTTCTGATGTTTCGTTTTCCAGAATAAAAGGAATAATCAAACGAATGGATGATACACGGACCCGGGTCAACAACTTCAAATTGAGATGCCTCATTGGCAAATGTTTTAATTAGCTGTATGACATCATCAGCATACAAGGCTATTCTATGTTCTGTTGGTCCTATTGTTATTACACAGTATTGCTGATGTGAGTGTACTTCAGCTGCGAAGGGTTTAACTGCTAGTGTGAACGACAAAGGAGAGAGTGGGCAACCTTGTTGGTATCCTTAACCAATTTTTATTGGTTTGGAAATATTTCTGTTAGGATTTCTGCAGCCGAATTTTTGTATATTACTTTAACCCTTTTTATGAACTTATCTCCCGTTCCAAATCTTTCTAGAACATTGAAAAGATTGGAGGGGCCTCACGGTGGCGCAGTGGGTAGCACAAATTACCTCACAGCAAGAAGGTCACTGGTTTGAGCCTGACTGTTGGGTCATTTTGCATTTGCATGTTCTCCCCGTGTTGGTGTGGGGATATAGACATCCAAAGACATGCACTATAGGTGAATTGGGAAAGCTAAATTGGCCCTAGTTTATATGTGTGAATGAGTGTGTGTGGATGTTTCCCAGTGAAGGGTTGCAGCTTGAAGGGCAACTGCTGCGTAAAACATATGCTGGATAAGTTGGTGGTTCATTCTGCTGTGGCGACCCCAGATTAATAAAGGGACTAAGCCGAAAAGAAAATTAATGTATAATTAAAAAGATAGGACCATTCGACCCTATCAAAAGCCTTTTCGGAATCTAATGATAAGAGTGCTGTATCTGATATTGCTTTGCTACTTTGAATAATGTTTAATACCAGTCTTACATTTGTGCGCCCATAGGCGTTCTGGTCTAAAAAGGAGGTGTGTTAAGGCACATTGCTATTTTGAGGGACTAAAATACTGCGCAGAGCGCGTTAGTGGTGCGCCTTGCTTACACATTGCTTAATACACCCAGAATGTACAGCAATATGCAAATATCTTTATAAATGAAAAATAATTAAAGTATGAAAATTTTACAATAATCATTACTCTATACATCAATATAAACACGACTGACTGCATTCCTTCATTTCGGGGGGCTTTTTCAGTTCGTTCATGACAGTCTGCATCAGTATAATGTTATTATTATCAGCAGTATTATTTATTATCTGCATATTTATATTTGCTTTAATAAGCACAATTGTAGATTTGTCCACCTGTGGGGTTTTAGACCATATGGGGCATAGGATGTGTGTTTGGATATAACTCCAAGCACACTTTTTTTTTGAGCACACTTCATTATTATTGTTCATTTATTTGCTCCCAGGAGATTAGAACTGAATTTAAAGTGTTAACAAATCTTTGTGCTTAACAAACAAAATTAATTATGTAGGCTAATGGATGTTTGCACGTTTCCTTATCCACGAAGGAGAGAAAGAGAAAGTTAAGGCCCATTGGAGGGGGCTCATTCTTTATCAAATGTGCCATGGAGTGACGCCATTCTTAAAAGGAATGGGAGATGAGACTCACCCAGAACTCATAAAGAGAATAAGCACAACCCTGTTAGATCATGCGCCAGGGGCAGAGTGTATTTTCTGCCCTTAAAATAGCAAAAGCTGAATTAAACATGCTTTTAATGCTTTTGCGCCATGAGCTTTAGACTTTGCGCCTAGAACGTTAAAACGGGGCCCATCAGCATTTTTCAGTAGTTTGTCCAATTCAAAATCATTTTTGCTTAACCCAAACCCTTACGCTTGTGCACTGTTGCTCTTGCTTCAGCTCTGAGATCAAACCCTTAAAATATGAGAGAACTCAATCTGAAGAATAATAAAGCAGGAGATTCAGGGGTGAACCTACTCTCAGCTCTACTGGAGGATCTACAATGTAAACTGGAGAAACTAGAGTAAGTTGCGTAGTTAATGCTTTCATTTTATCCTAAAATCAAAGCAAACCTTTGAGTATATTATATCTATATCCTCAATTTTGCCGTAATTAATAACACTCAAGGTGGAAACTACTTAGGCTGCAAACAAGTCAATGGCCAAGACAGCAAGTCTTTGTAATTATCAAGAGCTGCGGTATCCAGAGTAATGTCAGCAAAACACCAAGAACAACCACCACATCCAACAGGAGGAACTGTGGACGCAAGAGGAAACTGCCTGAAAGGGATGTCTGGCTGCTGATCCCAATTATCCAGAAAACATAAAACCACAGCCACCCAACTCACTGCAGGATTAAATGTGCAGCTCGATTCTCCTGTTTCCAGAAGAACTGTTGGTAAGAAGCTCCACAGGGTCAATATACATGGCGGGCTGCTATAGACAAACCTTTGCTCACTCGAAACCAAACATCAGTCTTGGGCTGTGGACAATGTGTGTATTGCTCTCTAATGAGTCCACCCTTCACTGTCTTTCCCACCTGCAGGGGATTTACGGTGTGGAGAAGTCCCAAAGAAGCACTCCAACCTGACTGCTGCATGCCCAGAGTGAAGCATAGGGGTGGATGAGTGATGGTTTGAACTGCAATATCATGGCATTCCCAAGGCCCAATACTTGTGCTAGTTTCGCTCTGGGTCACTGCCAAGGACTACCCAACCATTTTGGACCCAATAGGTCAAACATTGTATCCGCAATTCGGTGCTGTGTATCAGGATGGTAATGCACCAAATACAGAGTAAGTCTGGTGACAGTGTTTTGATGAATATGAAAGTGAAGTTGAACATCTCCCATGGCCTGCACAGTACCCAGATTTAAATATTATTGAGCCACTTTGGGGTGTTTTGGAGGAGCGAGTAAGGAAATGTTTTCCTCCACAAGCATCACATAGTGACCTGGCCACTATCCTGTAAGAAGAATAGCTCAAAATCTCTGGCCACTGTGCAGGACTTGTATCTGTCATTTCCAAGATTAATTGATACCATATAGGCCACAGAAAGTGGGCCTACATCATACTAATATATTATTGTGGTCTAAAACCAGACATTTCAATTCCATTGTCCAACCTCTGTACATTTTGCATTGAATTGTCATGACTTGAGATATAAACCTTACACTCAGTGGATTTGCCAAATTTCTTCTACATGTTCGTATGGTTCAGCTGTAGTCTATAATAAATAATACTTTAAAAATAATTTTCAAAGTTATTCACTATTTTCACACAACTTATTACAATAAAATACTATAAAATATTACAATAAAATATAATAGTCGGCTGCTAGATCTCTGCAACTCACATCGTTGCCCACTGAAGCAAAGCAGGGCTGTGCCTGGAAGGTAGATCACATGGGAAGGATAGGTTGCTGCTGGAAGTGGTGTTAGTGAGACAAGCAGGGGGCGCTCAACCTGTGGTCTGAGTCCTAACACCACAGTATAGTGAAGGGGACTCTATACGGCTCAGCGAATGCAGTCTTTCAAATGCGACGTTAAACAAAAAAGATTAGGGGTTTAACCCCGGCATCAAATTTGCCCACTGGCCTCTGTCCATCATGGCCTCCTAACGATTCCCATATCATAATTGGCTTCATCACTCTGACACCAAAAATGTGTAAAGCGATTTGAGTGTCCAGAACATCGCTATATAGATTTAAGGAATTATTATTATTATTATTATGATTATCACTATATTGATACATGAATCAATTTTTTTTGCCATATTTTCCACAATTTTCATGCTTTTCAGGAAAAGTTATAAAACGCACACCCCCACAACACACATACTGTACATGTACAATAAAATCTAATTTAGCATTGATCACCAAATCTTCCTTTCAAAGTATTTATTGATGTACTGAACAATAAAAACAAAAAAAAATCCCAAATTTCAAACACAAAACAACATGTACATCTTGTCTCATTTAAATGCTTAACATAAAGAGATATCTTTTAACACAAAGAAGCCTTTGGCACAGAAAGCGAACTGAAATAGTTAAACTAAAGATTCATGCACAAAGATTATGCAGTGGACTGCACCGCAGAAGCCCATGAGGAGAGACGGGAACACCAGCGCTCTCCATCTCAGCATCACGCCTTCAGGATCATACGCCAAAAACAAACACTTAAACAGTCAGCTGTTATACTCTACTTAAATCATTAAACAAATGCTTAAAAAATAATAAAGCACTTCAAGTAAAGAAAATAATATAATATACGCGTCCCGTCATTATTGCAAAGTCACGTTTGCAAAGCTCTGCACGTCGGCACTCCTTCAGGCCTTGTGTGTTTTGTTTGTCTTGAAAGAGACCTGTAAAACTCGGTCCCCGAGTCGATACCCATTCAAGCTGGCGATTGCTACGGCGGCTTCGTCGTAATTTGTCATGGTCACAAAGCCAAATCCTTTGCATTTATTAGTGTTGAAGTCTCGTATGACCTTTACGTTGGTCACAGCACCAAACGGGCCAAACATCTGCCAGAGGACGTTCTCGTCGGCGTCCGGTGCCAGATTATACACAAAAATGCACCAGCCTGTGCCAGCGTGAGCAGGGAGATTGATGCCCGCCAGACTGGTGACCCCATCGATGGTCATGGGGGAAAACCTACTGTCGGAAAAACAAAAACAGCATTTCAGCGAAAACAGATTTAATGCACCAGCAGATACATGCAAATGTCAGTCTTCCAGAAGAGTCCTGAGAGGCCGTAATTTGTTTTTTCATAATCACAACTTATCTTGTGAGTTTGTCATAAAAAAGCACTTTTTTCCTGTGATCACGACTTACTTTTGGCAGTTATTTATGTATTAATTATTCCTATTAATGTTATTCGGTTCTTTAAACGTGCCAAAAAATAAATAAAAATTTGGACGAACACTCTGGCCTTTAAAACAGAATAAAACAGTCATAAACTTTAGAAAATTTACTTGTATGTCAAGATTGAAAGAAAATTAAGCTGTGACAATGAGAACACAACTTTTGATATGTCAAGATCACGAGAAAAGAAAAGTATAATTATGCATGGCCTCTCAGGAATTGCATACAATCTTAATACAAAAAAAAAGTTGTGTCAGCTTGTGTTTTAGTGTAAAAACACTCAAATGTCTCTGCGAATGACTACGTTTTACATTGACATCAGTGATCGAATTATTTTCTTTAAGCTAATTAAGACATTAATATGATTAAGGTGTTTGTATGGACTGCTTTATGAATGTTCCTTTCATGATGGCGTTAAATGAATTCACTAGGCTAACTAAAAACGTTTGCCATTTAATTGTTTATACTGTAGGCGAGCTGTCAGTCACAGGATACGTCCGTCTGTCAGTCAGAGAATCAAAGCTTCAGAGTCGAGCTAACCTTTATGGATTTTGATGACGGATTGGAGCTGGTCATTCCAGCTGCATAATAATAATAATAATAATAATAATAATAATAATAATAATAACATTATTATTACAGTGAAATAAGTCACTAAATATGACGGGACGAGGTGAGCTTGTGTCCGCCTCCGGCTCCGCCCGCTCTGATCATACAGGTTTTCAGCAGCGGTGTGGAGCCTCCACTCTTTCTGTAACGAGCTACAAGTCGTTTATTTAACTAACTTAATCTTACTCATCTATGTTATACACTAATCACAATTACTCCGAAGTTGTTTAAGAATGGTTGAAACAATAAACATCCTGCAGTTAGTTTGCTCTGACAGCTCAGCCGTTATGTTGTAATCCGACCTTTTCATTCAGGGACTGCCCTGGATTACTGGCACACACCAGTCACATCATATCTATTGTGGCATTATGTTTTTGAATATTATGAATATTTACGATCTATTGATAAATTGTAGTTAATTTTCCCACTGATGATCCAAAAGATTTCTTCAAATGCCACAGTGAAGCCTGCTTAAAGCCATTAGTGCCCCAGCAAAAAAAAAAAAAAAAAAAGTTATATTGTGTACGTTCTGGCCAAAACTAACTAACTCAGAATCTTATTATTAATGATCAATCTTTGTATATACTGTTCCATTTAGTTTTTATTCATTTCAATTAATTTAGGATGTTTGACAATGTTAAGATAAATATGTTGCATTTTGGCATGCTTTTTGACTTATTTATGAACTATTTATGGACATAAAATTCAATAAAAAATATCCTGGATTTGAAGAATATGTGTCCCTGGCCTTCACTGAGCTCAAGTAATAGTTTAACGTACAGAAATTGTGAATAAACTTGACTTTTGATGTCTTCAATAATAATGTCAAATAACCAACATTTCTCAAAATGGATATATCTCGTTTTGGTAATTATATATATATATATATATATATATAAATATATATATATATATATATATATATATATATATACACACACACACACACACACACATGCACACACACAATATTCATTCTTGGTCGAGTGGGGGCTGGGGGTTGTTTGATTCACTCATCCCCACTGATGTCAAGTGTAAACCTGTGCCCTTGTGAAGGCAATACGGTGCATTGTTAATTGCAAAGCTCGTTTATTTATATTTTAAAAAAAATTGAAATCCTGCAGTTTCTAATAGAGCAAGCCTCAGCCAGGTCAGAGAAAGTAACTTGAAAGTTACACAACGCATTACTTACCATAAAACATTACTAAGTAACGCAACTAGTTACTTTTTTGGGGAGTAACTCAATATTGTAATGCAATTACTTTCAAAGGCAACTTGCCTAAACACTAGCTGGGAGACACCGAGCAGAAGATCTGGCCATCATTGAGCCTCTGTCAGGCTAGTTTGTTTGTTGTATTTCAGAGCGAGTGTGCCTGATTTAACATGTAGAATCAGTGTCAGCAATCTGACGAATCAGACCATGAGAACATAAACTGATGTGATAAAACTACAGGGGAGAGCACAGGCTGTGTCCGAAAGTGTAGGCTGCTGACTTGTTGCCTTGCTGCCCAATCCGACTGTGACTCTGGAGGGAGCATTTGTGGATCAAGGCACCTTATAAAACTTATTTCAGACAAATGATGATGATTTAAATCACACACAACAAAACACAGAGAGCTTTGGGGATATACCTAAGGGAATATTTGCTTTCTACAATACTAACTTCTCAAAAATAAAAAATAAATAAAAATAAATAAATAAATTCATCCAAAGTGGAAAACTTTGGTCAAAATTATGGGTTTACGCACAAAATGACATCCTTGACATTTATGTTTTTGCTTCACTTTAAGAATCAGACTGCATAGTATTGTGGGATATCGAAAACAGGATCTGTACAGTCTTCAAAATCTGATCAGAATGAGGAAAACCACCAAACTGAAGCAGGTTTTTATTCCTCGATGTCTTCACACCTTTAAATGTTGCCTCAAAAGCCAGCATTTTCAAAGCTCTCAGACACAGCCACAAAGCCACCACCTGTCATTTCAACGCTTTTCTTAAATATTAGCAAAGATGATCTGATTTTATACAACAGTTCTCTCTGGTTTAAGCGCAGAACTAAACATCATAGTTCAACAAACATTGCAGCCGTTGGGCAAGATAATGTACTTTAGGCAATAATGTAGTCATTTAGATTACAATTATGCAGTTTTATATATAAGGATGGTGCCTATTTGAAAATATTTTTGCATTAGATTGGACCACATGCACTCAATACAAGGGTTTCATCGTGATTCTGTTTTCACGAGGACTTCAAAAGCATTCATCTGGAGCTCTGTCATATCAAGGTAAACTTCACAATAAGGTTACATTAGTTAATGCAATTACTAACACGACCAAACAATGAACATTACATTACTACAGTGTTTGTTCATGTTAGTTAATGAAATTGACGGTTGTTGATTGTTATTTCATGTTAGCTTACGGTGCGTTAACTAATGTTAACCAGCATGAGTTAGTATTTTAATAATGTATAAGTAAATGTTTAACTATGATTAACAACTGCTGTACAAGTAATGTTCATAATTAGTTCATGTTGGTAAAAACATAAACTAATAAAACCTTATTGTAATGTGTGACCTCAAAAGCTCTCTAGGCCAATTTCCTTCAAGCTGTAGCTCACAGAACCTACCTCTTGACTCCATAGGCCATGTTTAGCAGGTTATCCAGCCTAAAACACACACATACACAAACACACAAACAATAAAACAACATTCAAGTCAAAGCCATGTCCAGGTCAATGAGCGTGTGCTGATGGGTACCTAAATCTCTGGGCCTGCTGGGCCAGTGGTCCTGGGTAGCGTCTGTTGGGCGACTGGTACAGGTGGGACAGGAGCGCCTGGCTGCTCTTCTGACTGGGGTTGTTGGCAAACTTCACAGTGATTGGCTCAGTGGCACCTGGAGGCTTCTGTCCGTTCAGCCCTTTGATGGCCTCCTCAGCCTCAACCCGCCGGTCAAATCGGATGAAGCCCACCCCTCGGGACACACCTGAACACCACAGAAGAGGACAGTCAAAATGATCAGACATGGATCTGTTCAATCAAAGGTTTAGTAAATCAATCAGTTATAATACCTTACATATAGATTATAAGATGCAAAGCAATGCGTGCTCAGGCTTTAATTGTAGAAAATTAGGTTATATCTTACTTCGATTATATACAGCTGCCCAGCTAACATGAAAACAACCATTATATTTCCTAGTTCTTCTGAAAGGCCTGCCCTCAAGAGGCTCTGATTGGTCAGCTAACATAATGTGCCATCACAGATCGGCTCAACATCATTAATAAAACTCAAGCATGTGCTTTGATTCTGCTGTGTAATTAGTGTCAATCAGAGTAGCTGTAAGCCATATCGGTTTGAGCCTTAATCAGACAGAGATTGAAAAGGATGAACCTCATGCCTGCTCCTCAAGGGAGCCACGGTGGAGCAGTGAGTAGCACGTTCGCCTCACAGCAAGGTCGCTGGTTCGAGCCTCGGCTGGGTCACTTGCCATTTCTGTGTGGAGTTTGCATGTTCTCCCTGTGGTTGTGTGGGTTTCCTCCGGGTGCTCCGGTTTCCCCCACAGTCCAAAGACATGTGGTACAGGTAAATTGGGTAGGCTAAATTGTTCATAGTGTATGTGTGTGAATGAGTGTGTATGTTTCCCAAAGATGGGTTGTGGCTGGAAAGGCATCCGCTGATTAAAAAAGGGACTAAGCCGAAAAGAAAATGAATGAATGAACGAATAAAGTGTCTTTGAGTGAAAATAGGGTGCGGCTCCTTTAAGAGAGGATCACCATTATGTATGTGTGTGAACAGTCTGTAGACCCATGTAACACAAGAACCGCATGTGTCCGGGACCAATGTTTCTTTTTATTTTTCTCTGATGCTCGAATAAAGTTATTTTTCTGTAATATACAGTGACGCTGTTGACAGGATGCACAATATGTGGAATGTGACCCATGTGAGCTCTGATTGATTATTCTGCTGCAATACGAGTTAGACGAGCTATGTAAATGATCTAAACGTGTTTATATGCGTCTTTATATTATGGGTGAGGCATAGAACAAAAAAAAAATCTTCATCTAATTAAATATTGGGAGGCCGATAATTCCCATAATTCCGTTAAGTAGCCCAAACTTTCTGTCAGCAAATTTAGATTTGGGTCTTTGTGCATCTGTTCACGCATATCTGCCATTAGCGCGTGCATGCACATCACAGCACGTACAGACGAGACAATCACGGTAAAATCAGAGTTAAAAAATTGCTCAGAGTTCACTGTCCCAAAATATTTTTAATGTTTCTCAAAATTAATTATATTGTGTTCGATTGGGAAAAAGATTTTAGTTTTTTACCCAGACATTTAAAAAGAATATATTTTTGAGCAGTAAACACAATACCGTGAGACTGTGATATTTTTATCCAAGGTTATCATACCGCCAGAACCGGCCCATGCCTAGAAATTACTATTTTCAGTTTCATAAGGGCCTTTTACAGCATATAATGTCTACTTTTAACAAAACATCAGTAAATAGTGCTTATCCGCCTAGCCTGCTTTACTGAGGTGAAGTTGCTTTTATATTGGTTCATTTTTGAACAATGACAGCAGTCCTGTGCGGTTTTTCGCTACTCTCAATATTCTCTCTGAAATAGCATGCAAGTGTGGCTTAGTAAGTAGTGTAATTCCTGCATGGCACCGACCAAACACTAACTACATTTCTAACTGGCAAATGACACAAAATAGTGGGTTGTCTGCTGTCATGTTGCGGTGTGCAGATTCGTGATTTCAGGAGGCGTGGCTTTGAAACACAGTCCCTGCCCTCTAAAGACCCATCTAAAGATAATATGCTAACCGGTTAACATTTTGGCAGATCACCTACTGCACCTTTATTGTTCTGAATTGAAGTCACATCTGCATTACACTGTTTTGAATTAAAGCAAACTGAATTAAACAGTGACATTTGCATTACACAAATCTGAGTTAGTGTTTTGAATTAAACATTTACATGTGCATTAAACAGATCCAAATTAAAGTGAACTAAATAGATGTGGAGGGTTTCTAAGGTTATTAAAGGTGTTTTGTCACTACTTGTTTAGCCTGCATTAATGCATTCAGTGTAAGCTGTACGATTAACCATTAAAAGAGGCATTTGTAGCTCCACCCTCTTTTAAAAATACAGCACAATCTCATTTAAATTTAAAGCGACAGCCACCGAAATTAGCATTAAAGCCTAAGAGGGTCAGTTTCAGAGAGTTATAAAACCATAATCTGTGTAATATTTTGAGCTGAAACACACACACACACCAGGGACATCAGAGACTTGTAAAAAGGATAAAACAGGATCCAAATCCCAGTGATTTTGAGGTCGTCTGCACCATGATGTAACAGTGCGGTTTTCCCCACCTCCCCTCACCTGTGACCTGATCCACGAGGATCCTGGAGGTGATGATGCGTCCGAACTGAGAAAAGAGCTGCTCCAGCTCTTTCTGGGTCATCGTTTTAGGAAGACCGCTCACATACAGGTTAGCATCACGGATGGAGGCTGAGCTCGGTCGAGCATATGACACCTGGACAAACACAGTGCATTATGTTATATTATCAGCACAAAGCAACACACGTACAGCACATCTCTGGCAAAAACCTACAGTGGCTGAGAGAGCTCGACATGCTGCAGCTTAAAACACATGCAAATAGAAAACCAGCAGCAAGTTAAGAACACACACTGCAAAGGCTCACAATGCAAACACACTACACCAGGGATCACCAAACTTGTTCCTGGAGTTCCAGTGTCCTGCAGATTTTAGCTCCAACCCTAATCAAACACACCTGAACAAGCTAATTAAGCTCTCACTAGGTATACTTGAAACATCCGGGCAGGTGTTTTGAGACAAGTTGGAGCTAAACCCTGCAGGACACCAGACCTCCAGGACCGAGATTGGTGATCCCTGCACTACACGCACATTCTGGTCAATTAAATAAAAAATAAATAAATAAATAAATAATACGAATACAACATGCTAACTTTATGTTGTCATTTTCCAGCATTAGCCATCTAAATTTTTATAGATTTAAAGAAGGCATTTGTTACAATAAATCATAATATATTGGTACATAAATTAGAAAGGTATGGTATTCAAGGAGTATCCTTGGATTGGATGAGCATTTATTAAAAAAAAATAGGCAACAGTTCGTGGAAATTGGCAACCATAAATCATATCTAAATGTAAATTGTGGCATACCAAAAGGATTTGTTTTAGGTCCAATACCGTTTATAATTTACATTAATGATGTGTAAGATATCAGAGTTGTGCAAGTTTATTTTATTTGCTGATGACACAAGTATCTTTTGTTCTGGGGATAATTTACCAAAACTTATGGACAGTGGCGGTTCTAGTTTAAATGGCACGCTGGGCAAACCACCCCATATCCAACTATCCCCCACCATGGGAAAGAGAGAAAAAAACAAAAAAAAACAAAAAAAAAAAACAGAACCTTATTGAAAATGTGGTTGACTTCTTATTACTCCCATTGGAACACATTAATTGTCTCACAACTGAAATGTTACTAATATTTCACTACATCTGGATCTTTCTTGCTACAAAGTCATCAATTGTATTGATAGTTTTTCCCTTTAAAACAAGCAGCCAGATATATGAACTACACATTAAAATTTCAAGTACATACACAGAACAACATGAGCATTTATTGCATATAAACAAATGTAAACGTCCCGTTCGCTTTGAGCCCTGTCGAGTGAGTTCTTACACCCCTATGAGCTCAACAGATAAGACTGCGATTGGCTCTAACGCTCTGGTGCTGTTCACCGATGAGTGACACTGATAAACGGCAGCAGCGATCTCAGCTGATCCATTATAGATGTGGAGAAAACTCACTCTGCAGACACGCTTGTCTGAATTCAGAAGTATGGCTGTAACAGCCGAGATGAGAGGAAGTTACCTCATGCCAGAAGGTCAGATGTCCACAGTGAGAGAGTGAGAGAGAGAGAGAGAGAGAGAGAGAGAGAGAGAGAGAGAGAGAGTACACCCTACACACCATAAGAAACGGTTAACGTAAATTCATGTATCTTATTTAAATAATCTAGACTTAAAAATAATAATAATAATAATATTATTATTGTTATATTTATCAAATGTATTATTGTTTTTTTTCCCATTTACTGTATCATTATTTGATTTTTTTTTATATATTACATATTTAAAGTGCTTTGGCAATACTGTATTGAATGTCATGCCAATACAGCAACTTGAACTTGAGAGAGAGGGCTCTGGCTCAAAATTTTCCAGTCAGTGATTGAACCGATAGCGCTATACGGGAGTGAAGTGTGGGGTCCTCTCCTCAGTCATGAGTTTGATAAGTGGGATAAGAATTCACGGAGTTACACAAAAACACAGCTTCAATATTTACTGGAAGTAAAAAAACTAACTGCATTCTTCTAGCTGCACAATACATTAATGCCCGTCACAAAAAGAGAGAGCAGACCAATAAAAACATCAGTGATGCACTTGCAAACACACAGACACACATCTAGATGATTATAATTGAATTATTGTAAATATACTGATTATTGCTGTTTTTATTACTGTTTTATCCTACAATGTTGATTGTTAAATGTACAGTGTTTTGTGATTTATATCCTTTTACTGAAATAATGATATATATGAATAATATAATATATTGAATAATATGATATATTGAATAATATGATATATTGAATATGTAATATTAAATAATATTATATATATATATGACATTAAATAATATGATATACTGAATAATAATATGATATATTGAATAATAGTATGATATATTGGATAATAATATGTGTATATACATATATCGTTATATCTTTAAACGTGCCGTGCATGTGTTGAGAGGACTTGTAACGTGTGCAGTCATACCATGAAGATGTTTTCTTAATTAGCAGGTGTTTTTCCTGTTTGTATGCGCTTTAAGTTGCAGTGCACTGAGCTCTCTGGGCCACCGTAGAGTCCTCATATCAGACGGATCTCACCTTAATGGTTTTGGTCTGCAGTCTGAGCCCATTTAAAGTGTTGATGGCCTTCTCTGCATCTTTGGGCTCCATGTAGTTCACAAAGCCGTAACCCAGACTCTGACCTAACACACAAACACACCTTTGAATCATTATTTATAAGCAGTGTTAGCGGTAATGCATCACAAGTAACAACTAAGTAGAAAACTAACATGTATATACACACACACACACACGTACGCGCACACACACACAAACCCTGAGAAATCATCTTCTGCTACAAAATACAACTTTGTTTGACTCCGATTTGAATAATCTTCTTGACCATTATTGAATACCAGTGTTGGGTAAAGAAACTTTTAAAAGTAATTTATGGAGAAATTAGTTCATAAAAGAGCGAGGCGCTCAGGTCAGTAGACAAGATGATTACTGGCCTGATCAGGCCAGTGCTGTCTTGTCACTAATAGGGTTGGGTATCATTTGGGGTTATTTCGATACCGAAGCTAAATCGATACTTTTAAAATGACACCGGTGCCTAAATGGTGCCTGAACCGATACTTTTGAGCCACAAAATTATGGTGGATGACTCTAGAAAAATCTTTTATTTGACAAATTTCTTTAATAATTTTAATTGAACAACATAATTGGTTTAAAGCAGGGGTGTCCAAACTCGGTCCTGGAGGGCCGGTGTCCTGCAGATTTTAGCTCCAACTTGCCTCAACACACCTGCATGGATGCTTCTAGAAAGCCTAGTAAGAGCCTGATTAGCTAGCCCAGGTGTGCCTGATTGAGGTTGGAACAAAACTTTGCAGGACACCGGCCCTCCAGGACCGAGTGTGGACACCCCTGGTTTAAAGCGTACATCAATTCATATTTAAAATAGTTAAATTGAATTGTATTAATATATTTCATTTGATCATTTGTTTTTTAGCATGAATGCAAGATTTGCATTACGCAATTAAGATTAAATTAGCTTACTGCTAACCTGTGGAAAGGCTGTCATCAAAATCAGGGAACACCTTTTCTCAAGGGTTGAGGTTTGGGACTACATTTGCATGGACATCAGTGATCTGAATGAGACAGTAATATGATTCAGGTGTTTACATGAGTTGCGTTTTGAATGTTCCTTTCATGATCCCATTTTACATGTTAAATATATATATTAGGGCTGTCAAAATTAGCGCGTTAATGCACACCGATTAATTTGAAATATTTAACGTGTTAAAAAAAAATTAACTCATTTAACGCAGTGGCAGTTCTTTTTATTTCCTGTTGTGGCCGACGTGTGTTCAGGGCCGGCGCGTCCACGGAGGCGAACTAGGAGGCCGTCTAGGGCGGCAGAATATTGAGCAAACCCCCGTCCTCACTTTAATCCGCGACACCTACCCCCCTCCCTCACGTTCATCCACGAACCGGTCACTTTCTTTTTCACTTTCGGGTTGAGGGCGGCGTGATCACCGTTCGCCTAAAGGACCAGTTCAGCTTGCTCCGGCCCTGCGTGTGTTTAATGAGCAAAGGAATATGGATAAAGGATAATACAGATAATATGGATCCATGTAAATGTACTCAGTGAAAGTGCCAGATGATGTTGCAAGCTGTCAAAGACAGCCCATTCCTCTCTAAGTTGATGCAAGTGCCCTCAAATGTTTCATTAAGTTTGAGGTGTTTCCCCCCTACACGCAACTTTTGCAAAGTGTCTGCTTCGCCTTGCTGTATCAGAATCCTTGCTTGAGAAATCCAGTCATACTTTAAGAACCGTAGTGGTGTGTGGTGATGATTTGAAGGGAGTGCGCTGTACTGCGCGCGCTCTCTCTCTCTCTGTGTGTGTGTGTGTGTGTGCGTATTGTCACCTGATAATGGCAATAGACTGGACTGTCTGTTAAGGAGGGCTAAGCAAAATTGTTTCTACTTTATAATTAATGTTCTCAACTCGCAAAACAACTTTACAATGAATATAATTGTTTGTATTCAATACTTTATTTTTTTTTCTTCCAATTTCCATATTTGCAATGACTGTATTTTGGATTTTATTTGTAGTTCACTTAGAATCCAAGATGGAAATAATTTTTGTTTGTTATTGGCATTGTTTAAAAATTCAAACGGCACTTACATGCCTGTGTTTTTATTTCTGTAATAAATGCGTAATGCATTCTGTAATAAATCACAAACAAAAGTGTGATTAATTAGTGAATTGACAGCCCTAATTAAGATATATATATATATACACACACACACACACACACACACACACACACACACACGTATATAAATAAATATATATACATACATATACATATATACAAATAACATAAATCTTTTTATTGCAAAATTGTCTGTGAATTTCGTTTCTAGGCAAAATATCAAAAAATTTCTCAGAGCAAGCAAAAATATTGCTAAGTGCTGTTTATGTAAAGCACTTTGAATTACCACGGTGTATAAAATGTGCTATTTAAACAAACTTGCCTTAACTAAGTAATTCTGAAAACAAAGTTAAATGGTCTTTTTTTTTTTTTTAAAGCATAAAATTGTATAAATTCATTATAAATACAATTCTGCTGCTCCTGGTCAACTATAATTCAGACTCAACACTGCATATCTTGTGATGTGACTATTAGGGTTGCATGATTTACGGTGCGCAGTACTATGGTTGTATCGCGATACTATGGCTCCAAAATACTGGTGGTGCCACTGTAGTTCGTAAACCGTAGCATCGTCATTAACGGGCTATCTACAATACATAACGTTGCATGTGAAAAGTCACTAAATTGCTCAAGTTGTGCAACAATAGACTATTTGATTCGAACAGTCTGTGGAGGCCTTTAAGGTTGCAAACTGTGTAGAATTCAGGCCTTTTATGTTAGCCTATTGCTCGTTTTCTGACGCTTCAGTTCGAATTTGAATCGTTTCATTTCTGCTCCTGTCAATATGATTTAGTACAGGGGTGATCAACCCTGCTCCTGGCGATCGACTGTCCAGTAGATTTCAGTTGCAACCCATATCAAACACACCTGCCTGTAATTATCTAGTGCCGTTCAGGTCCTAATTAATTGGTTCAGGTGTGTTTGATGAGGGTAGGAGCTGAACTCAGCAGGTAAGTCGATCGCCAGGAGCAGGGTTGAGCACCACTGATTTAGTAGCTGCAACAACCGTGACAATCTCTTAAAAGGAGCAACTGTCAAAGTTACATTTCGAATTACTTTGGATTCTTACCTGACAAGACTGAAAAAAAAAATGGATTGAATAATTTGATCATTGCTATTCACGTTTCGGGCATTTAATTATTTATTTTTTTACTTTAACTGCAGTTTCACTTTCATTCAGAAACATTTCGTTCATGTCCCCGCGGAGGGAAGAGAAGTTCAGATCATTTTACTGACTCAGACCTTTGAGTTTTCTTCATCGTGAGTCATTTCGTTCATTCAATTTGCCAAAATAACATTAAAATGTTACGAGATGCTTCCAAACACATCTACAACCAGCCCAAATGTTGATCACACTACTTTGAGTCATTCGTTCATCATGTGACAGTAAGAAATTACTCAAAACAGAAAACTCAAGAGATGAACGGATCAAATCTTTTTCCGGCTCTAAATGCATATGATTGGCTTCTGTCTCTCATGTGAAGAACGAACGACTCAAACTCGATAGAGCATTCGAAAAATTAACTAATCTTCTCATCCACCTGCACAAATGTGCGCATACGAGAATGTGACGATAACTGTTTTTAAGGTATACCGAGGTTTGTAAAACAGTCAAAATTTTCTGCTGTACCATTCCTAAGGTATGTGTAAGCTTTTTTTAGTTACAGTATGTTTTTTTTTTTTTTTTTTTTTTTAGGACAACAGTATCTCCAGCAGAAAAGCTATCCAAAGATTGTAAAGAAATTACAATTTAAATTGTAAAGAAATCTTTTATTGAAACTAATGAATACCGCAGAAGTTAATGATTCACTTGAATTATTTAGCCTAACATGTTTACTGCGCCAAAATACTTTAAATGTTTCAAATAAAATATACTGTTCAATGGGGAAAAAACTTTTTGTTTTTTAGCCAGACAGTTAAAAAGAATATACTTTAGAGCAGTAAACAAAACCGTAAGACTGTGAATACATGTCTGTACTGCACTTCAATAATGCAACTAAAATCGGCATACTCCGCGTGTTAATTCGATTTCTTTTTAGTTCGATTATGACCTTAATC
The DNA here is from genome assembly GCA_903798035.1 of Danio albolineatus. Classification (NCBI taxonomy): domain Eukaryota; kingdom Metazoa; phylum Chordata; class Actinopteri; order Cypriniformes; family Danionidae; genus Danio; species Danio albolineatus. The sequence continues at coordinate 1,527,177 of CAIGQQ010033438.1, forward strand.
AGAATTTATTTTTATTAATTAAATTGATTAAAAAATATATAAATATTTTTTAAAAAGCTGTTTACATGGTAGACTCTTAATCAGAGAATTGTCTTAATCATATTAAAATCGGATTTGTGTCCATATAAACACACTCATTGTGATATCGCAGCTCATTTTACATCTTTTAAGAAGGTGCATTGTAGGTCACCCTTGATGATAATAATAATAACAATAATAATAATAATAATAATAATAATAATAATAATAATAATAATAATAATAATAATAATAATAATAATAATGTTTTGATAGTGGTTGTTTAGTATGTTGTTTAGTAGGTTGTTTAGTATGAAAACTTCCAGCCATCCTGCTGTCTAAAACACTAGTATCACCCATAACAAAATACAAATAAATAAAAATCTACATCTGTCAATCACAACAGATCAATCACAAATGAACAGTTAAACCAGTGAGTACCAGTAATTTTGTCCCGCACGAGTTTGCAGGACTCGATCTCTCCAATGCTGCCGAACAGGCTCTTGAGCTCCTCCTGGGTCATGTTCTGCGGCAGGTAGTTGACGATCAGGTTGGTTTTACTGTCCTCTGAGCCGTTGGGCATCTCCACAGGTGACGTGCAGGTGTTGGAGACGCTGTTGGGGCCGTTGCTGCTGGTACAGCTCGGCCCGTTGGACAGCTGCGTCTCCATGGCAGCGATCACCTGCTGCAGACCAAACACACGGAGCATGAGTGAAAACCACAGACACGTATATACATGCACAAATACACACGATATTGGAAAAATCTGACATTGTATATTATGACTAAACAAAATATTGCCGAGTGTGAATATAATTTCTCAAGATGACTTGAAATAATTGGAAATAATTCATAATTTTACATTGTGATGATTTCGTAAGGGAGTGAGTCTGCATCAAAATAATAAAATACAATCATAACTACATACACATTAAACACAAAGATGCACATTAAATCGTCATTGCTTTTTGGTTTTCTGGACAGACTAACCGTGTGGAGGTACAAAAAATAATAATAATAATAATAAAAAAAATAGACTACAGTAATCTATCAAAGTTGTCCTAAAACTATTGAACAACATCTATTCTTTTTGGTCTGCCTTAAATGTTAATTACTGTAGTCTTTATTATAGAAATAACTAAACACAAGTAACCTTTAAGTGATCGTTTACAAATTGTATAATTTCTAGTGCCCAAAAGGTTTAAAATTAAGACACCTTTAGGAGCTGTATTTAAGTTTAACTCTTCTAAAGCATAAAAATAGCATATGTTTGCAGATATTTAGAGTGAACATACTTGTTTATTTGAAAAACAATGCTGAAGTCAGATATTCTGATTTGAGAATGTGCGTTACGTGCTGGAACATCCGTCTTTGTTTTGGTCCTTTAACCCACCCAATGCCAGTTCAGCCAATTATATTTGAGCACCTCAGGTTGGCTTGGTGGAAAACTGTGTATTTTATTTATTCAGTCAGGAAGGTTCTCAAAGCATGTGTCCACGACAGAAATGCAACCTCCGGTGGACAGTAGCAGACTCCGAAATGAGACGTACGTTCAAAGTTCCACATGAGGTGGTTTTTAATGAGCAAATAATTTAAATATTATGAACATAAACATTAGGTCAGCAGGTTACATTGTAACCCTATGTTGTAACGACACTCTACGTGATGAGATATGCAGTGATGAGCAATTTGAATGTTTGCATCAGACAAAGCATGACAGAAATGTAAATACAGCCATTCAAAGAATAGTGCTCTCACTGCACTCGAACAAAATGGTAAGGTTTATAATCTAATTAACACATATCAAACCTCTTTAACATTAAAGAGGAAATGAAGCGCTCAGTCAAGTTTATATTATTTTGTACATTGGATTCCACTATAATGAAAATATATTTTAGAAAACTCGATTAATGTTACCATTTAGAAGAAAACAGCATGTTTTACTCTAGATTTTAGACCTAGGGCGCCGCCATCTTGGAATGTCGTTGTGTCTGACGACACAGGGTTGGTTCCGTTCTCTCAGCCATACAGATACAGTGGAAGTAAAGGAGACTGCAAAGCCTAATTTAACCCAATGCGTGAAGTTGTGGACGTGGAGCTGCTGCAAATACAAGCATCACATGTGTCTAATATAAAAGTACATGTATTTATTATATTTTTATTTTTCCCCCTTTTAATTACCGATCATTTGATGCACTTTGATTCACTCTCTGTATTACGCCTGACTGCCTGTCTGGGTTTCAACCATGATTGTAACGGACTGAACAGCCTCATTTAACCCAATGCATGAAGTTGTGGACGTGCATCGCAGAGCTGGTGCAAATACAAGTATTTAAGTGTCTTAAGTTGTGTATTTTTCTTTTGCTAATACCTTGCGTTTGATGCGCTTTGGTCCACTCTCTCACGCTGGTGCAGTGCTGTCTGATGAGGGGATTTACATTCAGACTAATGATTAAAATCACACATGACTTCACGCTTTACTAAGTCACGTCTGTGTGGATTATGTCAAGACATAATTCCTTTTCAAGTCGATCAACTCGATCTTTCAACATGTATGAATGAT
>CAIGQQ010033464.1:0-11973 GCA_903798035.1 Danio albolineatus
ACTTGTCCATCTTCACACACTCCTGCTGAGCTGCTGATCTGCCTGTACGCCTCCTGCAGCGCCTCCATCTCACTCCCTCCACTCTGACCATACGACTGCACTTCAAACATATGGAGAAGTGAAGGTGTAACATTAACTGCCAGATGTTTACCTTCACGACATACTGTAGGTTTAAACAAACTGCTTTTCATGAAGTACCTGCAGGATCCAGTGCTGGTGTGTCTGTCTGTTTGCTTTCTGGATGTTTTTCTTGCCCAACTGCCAAATTGGGAACTGCCAGAGCCAATGCTCCATCCGTGGAATTTAGAGAGTCGTGTAATGACACTGGGACATAAGAAGAGCATTTCAGCTTCATCTTAACATTTGCAGCATTTTACGTGGAAATTTGGGGCATTGTATACCTTTGGCCAGCATCGTGTGTTTTTCAGGTTTCTAAAAAAGAGGAGCAGTTTAAAATTAGGGGTTATTAAATTTAGCAACAAAAATCATTCATTTTAACCCTTGTGTACTGTTCAAATTGACCATCCTTTCATTATGTTAGTGTCTGTTTTTGCCCCATTTACCTCCATTATGATGACATTTTTGACTGTAAAGCTATGAAACCATATACTCAAGCATTTTTGATTGTTGGTAGTTTTCTCTGTTGGGAAGAGGTAAAACTTTTCTGTTTTACTGTTGATCATCAGTTGGCAGCATTAACCTTTTGGCCTGTGCAAATTTTTTTTTACTATATATATACTATTGAGTAAAACAGCAAATTACAGTGTGTGTGCATATATACTGTACATTTACTATGTTTACTATCTTCTGAGAACTGAGCTGCTTATTTTTTTTCCAAACATATCAAGGTGCGCAAAGGTCTCTCTCACTCTTTCTCACACACACACGCGCACGCGCACGCACGCACGCACGCACGCGCACGCACACGCACACACACACACTATATCTCATATAACCATATAATTTTTTAAAAACGATACACAATTTAATACATGGTAAAATAGCACTTGAGATCTTTTAATACTTCTTTAGGTCCTTAAATTTCTCCAAATTGATTTATCAGCTTTTAATACTTTTTAACACCTTGTGAACACCGTTACACATAATCCACACAAGAAAAATGAACAGACAAATGGAACAAAAGGCATTCATGTAGAAAGGTGTCCCAGGAATGTGACTATTACCCAAGACTATAGAATACACAAGATATATCACTTAAATAGTTTTGAATGGGAAAAAGTGTAACGGTCAATGTGGCGAACGAAACCTACTAGTACAGGAGCCAATCATTGATCGCTATAGACTGACGTTTCTCTGGGGGAGAAACTCGGACTAGACGTAGTTTGGTGGTCAACAAACACACTGCTAATCTCAGCGAATAGTTGCTTCACAGGCATAAGAAACATATCCAAAATAAAGCTTGAAATCTGTACTTTTAAATGAACCAAGAGCACTTGAAATCAAAGTTTTTTTTTTGGTTTTGTAATATATATGAAACTAACACAAAGTACAGTCCGTCTTGTCCAACGCACATCACATGACAGCAACTACTCAAACACCCATAAACTTATAAACAGTGTCGCTGTCATTTCGGGAGGAGATTCATCATCAAGACCAAATAGTGGATTACTTCAGAAGAGCAGCACGATCAGACGATTATTATGCAGAGTATGATAGAATAGAATGGCCTAGATCTGGGCTGTATATCTACCTTCAGATCCCCTGAAATCTGGGTGTCATTCTTGATGAGTCATTGAAACTAGACAAACATACTGTATCAGTTCGGTTATTGCCGCCAGCACCACACTAGAGATGGCTGTCCATGCTTTTTATTATGCCACGGTAACTGCAATGCACTTTACTGTGGCGTCTCAAATTCACAAATTTCTCGTCTTCAGTTGGTCCAACATGCTGCTGCTAGAGTCATTTGTAATATTAGGAAACATAACGATATTACCCCTCTTCTAAAAGGCCTCCATTGGCTGCCCAACCAATTCAGAATTGATTTTAAAGTGCTTTTACTGGTATATAGATCCCTTCATAATCTAGCCCCAACCTATCTCTCAGAGCTGCTGCAGTTTTACACTCCCGTAAGATCTCTTAGATCAAGTGATTAAAATCTTCTTTTAGTTCCTCAGTACAGACTGAAATGTTGAGGGGACAGAGCTTTCTCTGTGGTGGGTCCGTGGTTATGGAACACTTTGCCCCTTGAGATTTGAAAGGCTCCATCACTGTCAATTTTAAATCACTCCTAAAAAACATCCGTATTTAGCTTGGCTTTTTAATATTAATTTAATAGTCCTTTCTACTGCTTCATTTTAAAATTTTATTCAGTCGTTTCGTTTGGCTTATGTTTTTATTCATTCATTCATTTTCTTGTCGGCTTAGTCCCTTTATTAATCCGGGGTCGCCACAGCGGAATCAACCACTAACTTATCCAGCATATTTTCACGCAGCGGATGCCCTTCCAGCCGCAACCCATCTCTGGGAAACGCTTATGTTTTTATAATCTGTCTTTTTTATTTTACTCTTATGTATAACACTTTATAAAGAAAATGAACTTGAGAATGAGGTTGGTGCCGTGATCTCGTTTCTTTCGAGCGTGCATGTGCATTAGCTTGGAAAACCTGAAAAAAAAAAATGCTGAATTTTTTTAAATTCGGACGTTTACAATCTAAAGTTATAAGTAGGCCCACACGGAACCTGCGTGTGCAGATTTCCGCCGATTTTTAGCCCATCACTGAGTCTATTTATTTACTTGTGTTAATGTGTGTACATTTATATTTGTTAAGTTTTTAAATTAATTTCTGTAATAGTATTGTCTAATATGAAAATTTTCATAAGATTTGAGCTCAATACAGTTTGTAAAGTAATACTTTTCTGTATTTTAGTAGACATGCTATATAAGAGACTTGGTTGGTTTACCAAATAAGTGGATCTAATTAGATTTGCATTGTAAACATTAAATACTAGTTAAAAAGATACCATTTTTTATTAATATATAAGCTTTTATTTATGATACTCCCAAAATCATTCTGCATAAATCCGCAGATTTTTTACAAAATTCTCCGCAGAAATAGCAGATTCTGTCTGGCCCTAGTTATGAGACAGCTGTTGTTAAAGTTTATTGGTGGCATGTAATGTAATCATAAGCTTGGCAAACAGTTTTGAAGAATTTGGCGTTTCCCCATTCAGACAAAACACCCAAGCATATTGTCCAAGAGGTGTTTCAAAGATGGCCACCGAGTTAAATGACTTGCCTTAAAGGGACTTTGCTATTACCAGCAGTCAACCACATTTAAAAAATGTTAAATGCATTTTTGTCACAAATTAAAAAAAATCTACTTTAATTATTCAGAACTCAATAAATGTAATACATAATATTAACTGCATGTTTCTCAGTCTGTATCTCCAGTAATAACAAAATGCAGATTGTTTCCATGCACTGCTAAATAACCAGTTATTAAATTCAGATGGAGCTCTTATTACAGGCTTAAAGTGCATTAAAGATTTATATCCACCTTCTCTTGAGGCTCCTCGTCACTTTTGTCACTCGCCTCTTCCTCAAAATCTTCACTATATGCAGGAGAAGCTGACAGAAAAGCAACATACAAGTGCTTTATTGCTTCAGAAAGCAATAACAAAACACATCTGCTTCAAAATCGTATTCTCTTTGCTCTGCCCTCACCAGCGGCGTCTTTATTCATTCTCTGTTCCTCCTCAATTGCCGAATCCATCTCTTCTCTCCTGAAAGGAACACAGAGAACTACATTTATAGAAGGATAATATGCAAATGCTCCTTCACAAACAGCATCTTTGGAATTCATTATTTCAGCCTTTTCTCATTTTTTTCAGGTACCTGAGTGGGCTGGTTGGGGCGGACGGCTCCTGTTCTTGATTTATTCTGGAGTAGTCAATGGAGGATGAGGATACTTTCTTCAGATTAGACAGACATCTGGCATCATCATCATCATCCTCATCCTCATCTAACGTATCCAACCCTCGAGCCCCGGCACTAGGTATCACCAAAGAATCTGAAAAAAAGCAATTACAGATGGTGACGGTCAAGTAAACGGAGTGCTGGTGGATGTTATGAGGTCAGAGATGTCAGGATTGATTCTGACCTTCAGGCTCAAGACTGTCTCTGCTAAGGATTACTTGGTCTCTGTTCCCTTCATCCTCCAAGAAAAGCTCCTTCGGCTGCTCTTCATCCACTTCTTTGATGGACGGAGTCTTCCTCAGAGACTTCAAAAAGGACCTTCCAGTCGACGACATCCCTACATATCAAAGAAACACATTTGAAGTATTAATTATCCCATTATTATACACAAGAACGAGTACAAGACGACAGAAAATATATAGTATGTGTATGCGTTTTTTCTTTCCAGTTAAAGCAAATCATCAAGAGCAGATTTTTCATGTCAAGAACAAATAAATAAAAATTAAATAAATAAACAGAAGGAACCCAGTAATAAGTGGATGTTTGAGAATTTCAGAAATGACAATTTATATCAAGGAATACAGAACAACCGCTACATAGTTCTTTAAAAAACATCTGTAAAAATGACAACAATTTCTACTCTTCAGACAAAAGGGCTGTTTAAACCAAGGACAAAAACTCGGTTTAATTCATTTGTTGCATATTTCTCCCAGCTTATAGATGTTTTGTTGATGGGAGATTTTAACAGCAGCAGATAACAAAACTTTAGCATAATCTCCCTCCTTGTTATAATAAACACTGACCGATATCAGTGTTGTAATGGGCTATTCCTATAGTTGTCAGCTTTGCTTTGAATTGACTTGGGCTTAATAATCAATATATCAACTTATCACACAACACACGAAAGTGACCTTAATCATTTTTAGTGATACAATAAATATCGCCCATACATAAAACAAATGCCAGCAACATTTTAGCTGACTGCGCATCTCATCCAATCTCTATTAAAGGTGTCAGAGTCAGTATGGTAAAAAAAAAAAACACATAGTACTCCCCATAAATTACTATAGCATATTTTTATGTTGGTGCCAAACAACTGAAAACAGATCTGGTAGCAGATGTGAAATGTTAACATGACTTTGTTAAACATGTGTATTTCTTCTAGTTCTTGTTACTTGCATGTTTTTGTTAACATTTATTATTATTATTTATTTTTTTAAGATATGTTTTCACATTCTGATTTCAGTGCCTAATTATTAAATAGTTGGAATTAATATAGTTATATTAAATATTTTTGAGAATAAAATATGCATTTTTGAAAGAGTGTACTTGAGTGCCCTATGAGGATATTATATTGTCATTCTGGCACTATAAAAAATTGCTGCCGCTTTATTTTTTTAGTTGAATCAAATGAACTTTTCTAGTCATCTCAACTTACATCAACCAAACACATTAATAAACTTATCAAGTTAAACTGTGTAAAATGCAGTTGAAACCTGATTAACTTATTAAATTAAGCTAAATTAACAAAAACATTCGTTTTCTTGCTTTTATAGCGAGTATAATGGCATATCATGCATAGATGAGTGGCACAAAAAAGTCTTAAAATGACAATACCATCATATATCACAACACATGTTGGTGTTTTTTGTAAAGGATTGTACATTGTACACGACAGTCTAACTTTTTAGGACTAGTCTGCCCCTAAAAGTAATTTTTTATTAAAAAAAAAAAAAAACTGTTTTATTTTTTTCTCCCTCAGGCAATTCAAAATGTAGGTGCCTTTTTCCTTTAGCAGAATACTGAATTTTTTTTTTTTAGCTGGCATTGTGGTCTTTGGTGAGTCATAAAAACGTAAGTCAATGGTTGCTGGTACTTTAGGAGTCAAAAAGACATATAAAGGCAACACAAAATGAATACACATGACTTCTGTTTGGACAAACTCACACAGGGCACTGCTTGTTTACAATAGAGAGGGAGCACGAGTGTGTTATTGGTCATAAAGAATGGAAGATGCGCTTATCTTGAATGTTGCAACCTATATAAAAAAAATTTGTGCATGTATACACATAAAAGAACAGAAAGCTTGCACTCCAAGCTATTGTGAAAGTATTCAAGACTGTGAATCGCTGGAAATACTGTACTACACCGACTAAGCAATGTTTGTCAATGTATCATCAGAAGCCACGGGTATAAATACTGTTTTGCCTTTGTGCTTTTTTTCTCCCTTGCGGATTGTAGATGGATTTCGTAGAAGGTTATCTGCAAATGTTCTTTTCTGAGTGACCTATTGCTTTAAATCCACTGTTTTGATTATATATTATTATACTGGTCCTCTGTGTGGAACATTATCATTCTGAGCTGCACACATTCAATTAACTAGACATCAGAGAAATTACTAACTGGCACAGCACATTTTCTTCAAAACGGGCAATATACCAAGGATTTGTTTACGCCAAAAACTGTTCTGAAAACATTGCCGCTTTAATCACATATGACCACAACAACATCTCTGATCTATTGCAATTAATTGTGCTATATAATTATGGATTAAGGTAACAAAATGTATATATTTTTGATAACCAAAGTCCTAGCACAAGTCCAGACTTTTCAATTGGCTTTTTTATAAAGCGATGGAAAATATTCAACTAACATTTGGTCGCTTTATCGTTTATACTAGTTTATTTACTATTTTTAAAATGAAGTGTTTTATACCGATCACATTTATTCTGAATATACAATAGGAATGTTGCCAATTGGAGCGCAAAATATATACAGTATATATATTATTGATATTGATCTTTTTCATCAATAATCATGAATTTAAATTACAACAAACAAAACCATTTGTTGGTTTGATAAATAGTCCTTTTCTGGATTCAGACATTTAACAGATTTTCGACATTTTACTCAAACACACCTTGTAAATTTGGTACATTCAGAGATATTGAGAATTTAAGTGGTCTTTTAAAGGCACAGTATGTAATTTCTGCCACTAGAGGATGCCTATTCACAACAAACAAAGGCATATTTTAATGACTTTTATTATGCCACTGTGAAGCGTTTCCCGTTCTTCGACTCAAAGTTTTACCATATACAAAAAACATTTTAGGGTTCTATTACACTCTCAGAAATAAAGGTCCAAGAGCTGTCACTATGGCTGTACTTTTTCAAAAGATCCATATTTGTACCTGAAGAGTCCACCTCAAAGGTGAATATTAGTGCCCAAATGTACCTAAAAAGTACCTTTGAGGTACCATTATGGACCCTTCAGGTACAAATATGTATCTTTTGAAAAGGTACTGTACCAGTGAGAGCTCTTGTATCTTAACTTCTGAGATTGTATAACGGTACTCTGTGCAGTCTAATAAAACATACAAGAGGGGTCCAAACTCGGTCCTGGAGGGCCGGTGTCCTGCAAAGTTTAGCTCCAACCCCAATCAGACACACCTGGGCTAGCTAATCAAGCTTTTACTAGGCTTTCTAAAAGCATCCTTGAAGGTGTGTTGAGTCAAGTTAATCTGCAGGACACTGGCCCTCCAGGACCGAGTTTGGACATGCCTGACATATAACATATTAAAGCATATTTGGTGTTTATCTGTTTTCCATAAAATCAAACTGGAAATCAAGGGTAGGTGACATCATCAGAATGGAACACAAAACACAATGTCACTTGTTAAAATGGCTTTTTTCTCTGGATTTTAAAAATAATTGCCATTAGGAATAATTTAAGAACATAAGTCAGTAAAATTTATACAGTAACACTGTTCTAGTGGTTTTTGAATATTTTGATTTAGAAAAAATGTACGTACTGCATCTTTCATTTTCAATACCAGCATCAATAATCTCAATCTAATAATATAAAAAAAATTAAAATAAAAGATGTGTTTTTTGCACTGAATCTTTACCATCTTCATCAGACAACTCATTAGAATCAGTGTGAATGGGGCTCTTCTGTTCTGGAGCACTGGAGTTTTCCAAAGCTGGACTTGAGTCTTCCTCTGAGACCCTTTGCTCGTCTACACAGTCACTATGGTCATGGGACTGCATCTTCTCATTTACTTCTTCATTTTCTGAAGAATCAGGACACTCCTGTTTGCTTGTGTTTTGGGATGGTCTGCCATTGGCCAGCTGACTCACCCTATCAAGAGCTTTGCTACGAGGTTTAGGGGTGGGTTTACTAGGGACTACGGTGTATCAGGATGATGGACAAAAAAAAGAAACAGCATGAAACTTAAAGTAAAATAGGCTTTAAAATTCATACAGAGCTCAGCAAAAGAAATAGACAACTAATCTATCGTGTATTTTGGAAAAACAGGCCACAATTGACAATCAACTGGATTGGGTCAACACTGGATTGTTTTTACTGGACAGAAAACATTAAGAGAAAATAATGAGTGGGTATACAAGTCACATTTTATCATTTAATTTCATTCAGAATTAAAGAAGATTAGGCTGCTGTCAGTTGGTTCAAAATACATTATAACATTGCATTTTTAGTTCTCATTGCTCCACAAATCTTTCAAATGTAAGAAACCATAACAGAAAAAAATAAAAATAAATCAATTAATATAAAACCAAACATATTTGTTTTTAAAATTACTGAGACTACACTGAAAAAAGGTAGTAAAATTTAAAATGAGCTGAATCAACACAATTTCTTATGTTTCCTTTCTTATAAAAATGATTTTTAACTTAATTGATTAGTGTTGGAATGAAATAAAGAAATTGAGGCGTGAGGGAAATATGCTTCATCATAAAAAGTGATAAGTTACTGAAAGTGAGTAAACCAACTGTCTTAAAAGCAACAAGTTGACTTCACAAAAATAATGTCGGTAAACCCATTGTAACTTGGTTGTAAACCCATTGTAACTAAGTTGACTTAATTTTTATAATTAGGCAAACTGTACTCATAAAAAAAAAAGTAAAACTAATCACTTTTTTTCCAATACACCTTTATTATATATTTTTTCCAGCTTTTCTTTATCTAGCAAAATGACATACAGTACCTAAAATAACTCTGCCCTTCCAGACTGCAGCGTGTCTTCTAATTCAATACAGGCTATAATTGTAGATTTAATAAACTTAATGAAGCACCAAATTTGTAATATTGTAATAATTACAGTATATTATGTTAATAGTCTGACACTGTAAAAAGGATTAGTTGACTTTAAAAAAGTGAGTACAAATAGTATAATTCTAAAAACTAAATGGTCACACTTTACAATCAAAGATTCATTAGTTTATGTTAATTAGTGCATTTACTAACATGAACAAACATTGAACAATATATTTACAGTATGTGTTTATGTTAGTTAACGTAGTTAATGAAAATACAGTTGTTCATTGTTAGTTCATGTTAAATCACAGTATATTAATGTTCAATTATGATTAATTAATGCTGTACAAGTGTTGTTCATGATTAGTTCATGTTAGTAAATGCATCAACCAATGAACCTTATTGTAAAGTGTTACCAAACAAAGTCAACTTAACAGTTCCAAGTTACATTGGGTTTACTTACATTATCTTTGTGAGTCAACTTGTTGTGTTTAAGGCGATTGGTTTACTCGCTTTAAGTAACTAATCACGTTTTACAGCTAACTTATACTCACCAAGGTTATTTTAACAAGCAGAAACTAAAAGACTAAACTAGGTCAAAAATAATTTTTGTTAACAGAAAATGTAAAAAATAAAAAATAAAAACACTCACAATGAACGAAAAACGAAACATAAAAAAATAACCTTGACAACATTGAAAAATGAACTGATACAAAACATATATAGTTATAGTTAGTCAAAATATAGTTTTCAGAATGAATAAGCCTTCAGATGGCTCTTTTACAGCCAAACACATCAGTCAAGTGCAAGAACAAATATTACAGAACCCATCTTTTCTTCACTTGCCAAAAAAAAAGAAAAAAAAAGAAAAAAAGTAAACTAGGCATGTTTAACTACATACATGATCTTTAATATGGAGAAGCTTGCCTTCATGATTTTTACATGTATTCCTTTAAATTGCATTTGTTTGGTTTTGGGTTCAGTGCCTGCTCAAACAATTATTTTATTTTTATTACTAAGAGGTTTTCACTACAGTTAATGTTAGCTGCAATTAAACTTTGCTTCGGTTAACACTAGACATGTTCTGTTAAATCAGATAAACTGTAATTGCTAAAACTAATTATATAAAATCATAAAGAAAAATGTGTTCACAAAATAAAATCTAATAAAAATGCACAAAGGAATTAATGAAACAAATCTAAAAATTAAAAAAATAAATAAATATGCATGTTTTGATATCTAAGCATTAATTGCATTATGAATGTCGCTTTGAAATGTTCACAGCACATTCCAGATGATAATAAAATGTGACTTATATTCCAGGAAAAATGGCTTGGTAACACTTTAGAATAACGGTTCATTAATTAATGTTAGTTAATGTATTTTTTAACTAAGTATGAATAATCTTTAAAAGCATTTATTAATCAAAGTTCAACATTAACTAATGCATTGTTAAAATCCAAAGCTGTGCTTGTTTACATTAGTTATTAAGTTAACATGAACTAGCATTATTTAACTTTCTATAACATTAACTAACGATAATGAAGATGAATAAATACAGTAAGAATTATATTACTAATTGTTTGTTCATGTAAGTAAATACATTACATTAACTAATGGATCGTTATTTTTTAGTGTTACCAAAAGTTGACGTGTACAAACGAGAAACCAAAAAACACGGGTTTACACACATTTCCACAAAAACTACCCAAGTGCTACTGTGGTAAAAGTGAAGTGTGTAGTTCTGTACTGTTGCAATTCTTTAGGAAACCAACGTTTTAAAACACTGATCATCCGCAAATCTATTCAGAACAGAATTCACACACTTAACCTTTAGGGTACACAACTGAATAACAACTGAGATGTACCCAGAGTAGGGTTTTCTTTCTGTCTGGATTCCACCCGGGGGTCCCCAGCTTGAGACTTTTTAATTTTAGCGAAACGACGTTTAGTGGACTTTTCTGCAAGAGTGATGAGAAAAGAGAAAAGTAGAATGAAAAGAGAAATCACTAGCTTGATGGATAAACGTGAAATTGGACAAATGACATAATAAGTGGTTGCTGCTGGGCAGATATTTTCAATCCATAAAAATGTGGCGCAGTAATAACAGTAAATGACACGTCTCTTTGAACAGCACTTCAGAAGTTCAAGGTACAGTGGACAGAAAGCTCAATTCTTGGAAATGGAAATATTGCAAATGGTCAGACACAATACTTGTACACAAACAATGTTCTGCAAAGAGTCAACAAATGAATAATGACAATCTTGCTTTATATGTAGCTCTGTTTGATAAATGAAGAAAATACTTCATTACTGTTCAGAAATGTACTGTAGGGTTGGTTATATTTTTATGCTTTTAAAGCTTTTAAGAAGAAACCTCTATACACTCATTAAACTGGGTTTTGTTCAATCAAAATTACAGCAAGAAAGCAATATCATGAAAATGTTTTAGAAAATCCAAAATAAACTAATGTGAAATAATAATTTATGTTGACATTTTGTCTCCAATTACGATTCAATAATATGCGGATTTGATTTTATTAGCAACACTTCAATGGTTTTTCATATGCATTATAAAATGTCATATTTTTGGGTTTAGGGGTCTCCAACAAGAGGCTGATATGCACGAAAGGTCAAAAAACTATTTCATTGTCTTGTAATATGCATTTATTTTACCTAATTATCCCAACGACTCCCACATGATTAGTTCAGCGATTCATTTGTTCCCAAACCCCTCCTTAGCGCCATGCTAATCTGTGCTGATTTGTCCCGATGACCCAGTTGTGACTGGTCGACTGGGTTGAGTGCGAGACAGAGAGAAACGCCCACCACGGTTATGAAATAGAGTGCAGAGCATATGTGTGAGTTCGGAGTGCATTAAAAAAAGCAGTAATAAGAACGACACACATTCAGTATTACTTCACACCGTGGATAAATATTGTGATAAATGCACTTGTGATGTTCAATGTTGGGT
>CAIGQQ010033465.1:0-15773 GCA_903798035.1 Danio albolineatus
GAGAAAGAACAGCCTTCAGATCAAAGCGTGGAGGATATTGCTGGGAGCCGACGCCGAGAAATATCTGATAATCGCTATCTCTGAAAGCAAGTGAACTTCAGCCAACTTCAGAACACAGAAATCGTGCAATTACACAGCCCATGAGCCAACGCTTCCCACACAATGCGCTTTGGAAAACAAAAGGTTAGTTCTTTCTGTATTTATCTGAAGGTCTATCTAAAGATTCAGCTCAAGAGAGTGAAAGGCTATGTCACTTTTTTCTTTCTCATGTGTCAGTACGGCTATTCAGAGGCAACAAAAAGCCATGATTCAATAAGACTGGAAAAATAAGTTTGTTTTCACCGTGGATGTTTTTTTTCTGTCTTTTTTGTTTATATATTCCATTATTTCACTCTGTTGTAATTGTAGTTATTCATCATCTGAAGGTAAGATGAAACTTTTGTGCTGCTGAATATATTTACAAACTCCTACAGCACAATTCAAAGGGTTTTCTTTTGTTTTGTTGTGTTTTTTTAGTGGTTAAAGAAGACTTTTTTTTTTTACAGACTGAATCCATTAATTGATAAATCAATTATGAGAAATTTAAGGCCCTTAAAAGGTATTAAAAAGTCTTAATTGCATTTTTACGAGGTCTTAAATTTTGTTGAAGCGTTTTCAAATGCGTAAATATATTTATTTTCATCCTAATATTAACAACGGTGTGTTTGGTTCGCGTCCGGCCAAGCTCCCTCATCCGGGTGATGTCTCGTAATTTGCGACAAATGCGGAAGGTGATGTAGTGAAACCATAGAGCGAAACAGACCACAAAATGGGTAATTTCAAGTTTGCGTACTCCTGGTTGGCGCAAGACGAGTTTAAACAGTGGCTGAAGCCTGTCGCTGAAAACAACCACTTAATTTATTCTTTCGAGCTTTGTTTCTCCCGAGCTTAACTGAGTTCTGTTGCATGGTTGTGCTCCAATTGATTTATTTAACCACAACTGTTTATTAACTGTTTATCAATAACTTTATTAACAACTGTTAATTCAGTTAAGGGTATGAAACTGGTTAGAACTTGAAGTGGCAATGAGGTCTTGAAATAGAAGGTCTTCAAAAAGTCTTAAAAAGGTATAGAAATGACCTTTCCTTCATATACCATATATATCTTACTAGCTCAGAAGTCAACACAGGCTCATTGGTAGAATTATAGAAATATGATCATATATACAGTTGAAGTCTGAATTATTAGCCCCCTTTTAATTTTTTTTTTTCTTTTTTTCTTTTTTCTTTTTTTTATATTTCCCAAATGATGATTAACAGAGCAGGGAAATTTTCACAGTATGTCTGATGATATTTTTCTTCTGGAGAAAGTCTTATTTGTTTTGTTTCGGCTAGAATAAAAGCAGTTTTTAGTTTTTTTAAAAAAAAAATCATGTTAGGGTCAAAATTATTAGCCCCTTTAAGCTAATTTTGTTTCCAATAGTCTAACAAACCGTCGTTATACAATAACTTGCCTAATTACCCTAACCTGCCTAGTTAACCTAATTACCCAGTTAAGCCTTTAAATGTCACTTTAAGCTGTATAGAAGTGTCTTGAAAAATACCTAGTCAAATCTTATTTACTGTCTTCATGGCAAAGATACAACAAATCAGTGATTAGAGATGAAAATGAAAATAATGAAAAACATGAATGGAAAATATTTTATTCAACTAAAAAAAAAATGACAAAATGCAAAACAATTCAGGTGCTTTTTTTAAATCAACTTTTACTTTTTATTTAATATGCAGTACAGGACATGCAAACACTGCAAAATGTTTTGCTAATATATGAATGGAAAATAGTGTTTATACAGTATAAATATAATTTTTAATATTAGCAAAATATTTACTGATATGTATAGAAATTTTTTTTTTTCAACTGAAAAAATCACAAACTGCAAAATAATTTATGTGCTTTTTAAACCAACTTGAATTGAATGTAATGAATGTTATTTTACATTTATTTTAATGAATCTTGCCATAAAGGACATGGAAACACTGCTAAATATTTAGCTATAAACTCAACTGACTGGCTTCTCCCCTGTACAGTTTTACTTAGACAAGAAATCATGTCGAGATTTAGTCTCGTGAGATCTCATAGCTTGAGATCTTGTCACATCCCTAAAACATATATATACGACAGAACTTGCGACCTTAGTTGGCTAACGATGGTTTTCGGAAACGCACCCCTATCTGTGTCTGGTTCTCGAATCTGATTGGCTGATAGCAGTAAGATTATTCTACATTATCAGAACTCGTACAGCCTCCTCACCCTTCTGTATCACTCTGCCCAAATAGAGTCACAGCAGATGAATAAACTCACTACAGTTGGACAAATATTGCAGCTGTTTTACAACATAATGTACTTTTGAGGCTATTTAGCCGAGAATGTAGTTGTTTATTGAAACTATGCAGTTTATTTATAAGTATAGTGCCTATTTTAAATATTTATAATTAGAGACTGCATAATAAACCCATCAGAGGAGAAAAACCCAGCGTAATTTAAAACAGCTTTTTACATGCTTATTATGCTCTTTACGTCGTCATATCTTATTATTTACTTTCCTTTTGATATCATCACACCTCATCGGCCTGGAAATATGAATTGTTCATGTCAAATCAAGTGTGAGTGCATGAGCTTTTGATTTTTCTTTCTGAGAGACTGACCTCAAAACATATGTCAGCTCTCTGAAGAAGGAAGTGCTAAAGTAACGACTTTGGGGATCCTGCTGTCCTCGGATCAGTTTCCTGTCACTTTAGGTTAATATCAGGCCGCGTCTGCACCTTGCCTGTTGATGGAGAGTATCGATTCAGCCAGATTTGCACAGCAAAGCGGCAGACTTGTCAAAATGTTCCCGTTCTAGGCCCCATAATGCACATTTAGCAAACACTGACGGAAAGCTTTTCCCTGTGTTTGGAGAAAACGAAGGAAATGGTCTAATTTACCCACACTGCCTGCGTGATGAGGGTCCATCCATTACACCAGCACACACACACACGCATGCGGCAGTCCTAAGAGGATCTCAACGTAATTACTGTGGGTACGGTAGATTAAATTGGGCCCGTTTCCAGCTCTGAGCACCAAAAATACTGAGCACCATTTTCAGTCAAACATTTCAAGCCAGCTGATAAGTCATTCAGCACACAGTGCATTGTGGGCAGGTTAGTGCCCTTAAATTATCCGTTTACATTTTCATTGGATTTCACGTTGAACCCTGTAACCCCCCCACCTGATTTCTCCTTCCTTTCGAGGGTCTGTAATGCTACAAAGAATAAATGAAACGTGTGAAGGTTAGATAGTTCAGGGAAGCCGCGTGCGTCATATCTGTCTCTCGCATTAGCCGTTGCATTGGGGCCTTTGTTAGTCGAATTATTCTCACAGTGGCGCTCGTAGCTTTATTTCCTCTCTAGATTGCCTGTTTTCCATCACGTCTGCGGAGAATTCATCAAAACCTCCGTGTTTGTCAAGGCTATTTATGGCTTGTCGTACTCTGAAACTTACTTGATCCTATTCTCCCATCAATAATCCCAGCGTTTCACTTGAGCTGATCCCTATTCTTTGCAAAAAGGATTATTTGGATTTGATGAGGTGTATTGACTGTCCAAGGTTGAGGCTGCGGAGAGCAAATGGGAAAACTAATCAGGCTGCCGGTTGAGAGTTAAGGTACAATGCTAAATACAATAGCTTTTTATATACTGCGTGTATGTATACGTGTTTTTCCTGGTTAATATATTTAGCATGTTAGCATGTAATAAAACCAGATTTTTGTTAAAAACCCAAACAAATAATCCCCAAAAAAAAAGAAAAGAAAGAAAAAGTATCCTCTTCCTGAGACACACCACATTTTTGGATGGAACCTGGTGCTTAAATGACTTCACTAATATTACTGTTTTACAATCTACAAATGCGGGTAGATTTCTGCTGTGGCGGGTAAGACAGACACCGCCACTAGCCACTTTTGCTGGTTGAAAATCAGCAGGGTTCGACAATAAGGATGGCCCAATATTAGGGATAGGCGATACTAATGTTTTTGTTTCTAATCTGATACCAAGTATTTCAAGACAATTATCATCGATATTGATACTTAAATCGATACTTGTCAATACTTAAATGAAATATTTTTTAAAAAATGTTTATCACCTTTATTATTATCATTATTATTATTAAATAAAACACAATTCTTTTTTACATTTATTAAAATTACAGAATTATAATTGGCTAAACAGCACCATGTACACTCTCAGAAAAAAAGGTACACGATGGTACAAATAATGTTTCTTGAGGAACAGTTTTGTACCTTTGTTAAAATTGTACCTTATTTGGTACTGAAAAGACCTCTTATGATACTGTTCTGTGCCTTTTATGGTACAACTGAAATGAAGGGACACAACTGTTCTTATATAAAAGGTACAAAAGTGTTAAACAACTCCTGCTTTATTACAGTATCTATGGAAATAAATATGACTGGAAAGGCAAAGTGATTTTTATGAATTTCTATATTAAAACAAAAATCATCATTTAAAAGTATGTTTAAAGATACTTATAAACATACATTTTTAGTTCTAAAATACAATCATTATAGAACTAAACATAAAACTAGGTATTGTAAACTAAACATTTAAGGCATTTTAATAAATGTTTGGTAAGCATTTTTGACACTGTTAAGTGTCTTGTCACTGTGGTGGTACCTTTCACAAAGTATGCAATATTGTATATGCAGGTTTTTTAAAAAAAAGGTACATTTTGGTTTCCCATGGTACAAATCATGACCTTAAAAAGGTACAAATTTGTTTCTTTTCTTAAGGTACAATTCTGTCCCATAAAAAGGCACTGCCCCAGTGACAAGGGTTTGTACCTTCTTTGGTACAACATTGTACCATTTTTTTCTGAGAGTGTATAATGAAAAATAATAGACTGCACAACTAAATTTCTTCACCTTATTTAAAGGTCAAAGCAGCAGAACTTTGGATTGAATCTTAAAGTTAAGTTGCAATTTTAAGTTGAAATTTCATGATAGTTCATACAATCTCTTTAATGTCTTTCATCCAGCTCGGATAAATAGCTCTTTAATAGGAAAATATGGAGCTCAGAAATCCTGCAAAATAATCTCCTCCATCAAAGAAGTTTGACGTGGTTTGAAATGACACAAGTATGAGAGAAAATAAATGAGAGAGTTCTAATTTTTGGGTGACCTATTTACTTGTTGATGTCTGAGCTGACAGACTGTGATAGTTGTTTCATCATTCACTTGTCTTTGTTCAAAGCAAACCACCACTGAGGCTGAGTGAGGAAAAAAACAAGGGAGATTTTCCTGAGAAAAGGCATATATAGACACTTCTAAGAATGCAGCAACTTTCAAAGAAAATGAACTTTTACTGAGCTTTGACTCACTCTGTGTATTGTGATGGACATCGGGCACTTGCCGGATCTGTAGTATTTCATGTTAAACTAGTTGTAAAGGGGACACAGATCTCTAGAGGTCTTCCAAACATGAGTTTATGTATATGTGCAGTGTATGTATATGAATCCAGTGTTCTGTTCTAGAGTTCACACTTAACTGATGATTGATTATAAAGCTTGTTTGTCATGCTGTCCTGGGAGAGAGCCCTGAGCTCATAAGATCCTCGAGCCCAGGGCTCCCTCCCGTTTGCAAGGCGAGAGGGGAGTTTGAGCTCAGGTAGATCTCGAGAACTCCCCTGCCGTAGTAGCTAATGAACAGATGGTGGTTGCTCTTAAGACATAACTACTTACTAGGAGCATGTCTATGGTGTTAATTTGGATTAGTCAATTAACTTAAGTTGCATGTTTTTGGACTGTGGGAGGAACCCGGGGGAAACCCACGTGAGCATGGGGAAAACGTGTAAAGGCTGATTTATACTTCGCAGGTACAGACGTCCACTCTCCACACTGGAATACACGCAAGGATCTAATCGCTGTGCTGCAGCTTCAAAAATTTGTTTCAAATCGGAAGAATGAACTTGCTCGAAATAACGCAAAAATAACCAATTTTCACTTTTTAGTGAGATATGTGTCCTCATAGTATTTATAGCAGCGTGGGACACATGTATGACTCCCAACAGCTCAAAAAATGCGTTTTGGTGTTTCATGACCCTTTAAGATCACAGGAAAAACAACAATATGGGTGCTTTCCCACTTGCAGTACATTTCCTTTGGTCTGGACCAAGGTTAAAAATTATACATTGTTCCACACCAGGCCAACTGCTCTGAAACTAACCAGTTGAAACAAACCAAAAAGCAATCACATCTACATCAGTTATTGGCTTGACAGATTTCCTGAACTGCATTTAAGATCTTTAGAATTAAAACACAGAGGAAACTCATGTGTTCAACACTCATTCGTTCATTTTCTTTTCCGCTCAGACCCTTTATTAATCAGGGGTCGCCACAGCGGAATGAACCGCCAACTTATCCAGCATATGTAATATGTAACGCAGCGTAACATCCATACACACTCATTCACTCCACACACATACACTACGGATAATTTAGCTTACCCAATTCACCTTTAACACATGTAATGTAATGTAATGTGTGTATTTATATAATGCGTTTAACGTGTATGGCCATACACCCACAATCATGAGCTGTGAACTCTTAAAAATATAAGCAAAAAGCACCCCGTGTGAAGTGTCAGACCTCCTACAAGTAGGTGTAGGGCAACAATGCACTGAACAAAAAGGCAAATAACATTCCACTTACTCAAACTCCAACAATACTGTATTCTGCAGTAACTGGAGTGCATGTGCTTGTTCATCTGATCGACAGAAAATATACTGCAAAAGTTTAAAAAATTTACAAAAGAGTGTGCGTGTTATTGTGCGTGTACGGACTGGCTACAGAGTGTTCTAGGTCTTTTCTTGTAGCCCTGAAGGAGAATTTATCTAGTGGGTTAAAAATAGCTTTGCTAGTGTTACAAGGTTTTAGATGGTCTCAAAGGGGCAGGTGAGTCTGACACCGCCGGTACCAGAGGAACTGATTATTTCAGCAAGTCAACAGAGAAAAGACTTTCTCTACAGATGTTCTCAGGCAAATTCAAGACGACACCTAGATTGAATTGCTAATGTACTTGGCTGGGATGAGTGATGGTACCTATAATTACATCCCAGTGTTTCACTTCTTATTGTAAGTAGCCTATATCTTGATGACTTGAAAGAATGAAAAGAAATGAAAGAATGTATAGGGTTTCTTATCCTTCAGCTGCTTCGAAATCAAAAAGACAGCAATACATCTGATTCTTAAATCTAGAAATATGAAGAGAGGAATTTTGTGACTTTTGATGAGATGAAATTATATACTAATTCGTCATGTGTTGATATTCAATTGGACAATAATATAGGAACGCAAAATTACCCATTATGCTTTGCGTGTATGCGCAAGGAGAATGCTAACAACTTCCGGTCGGCAGCTGATGCGTATAAACAGTCACATTCGACAGCTTTGAAACGATTATATTTGCTTATAACGTCTTTGAACCAATACTGTTGTTGATCAGCGCCCCCTCCTGGACTGATCATTTAAAAATGCGATCTAGGATGACAAAGCAGCTGCTGTGAGGCATTTTCCCCTCATTGCCAGACAGCATCTTGTGCCGTTTACAGTAAATGAAGCCTCGTCATCGCTTAAGTCAACATATTTTCTTTCTTTCAAATATATAACCAACACAAAATAGTGTAATTCACCAAAATGTTTGACACTTGTACACTTTGTACTGTCCCACTTACATAAACATAAACGCCTCCCTATTAGAATCAACATGCAGATCAGCCAGCAGAGTATCAGTAACGGACTTTTATTGGTTATTTTTGTAAACTGTCATGTAACAATCATGTAGCTGTTATTTGGCATAAAAAGGAAGTCTTCAACTCTAAGGACACAATCTCCACTGTCAAACATGAAGGTGGCAATCTAATGTTTGGTGAGCGTGTTTTTCAGCTGGTGCACCAGGGAACCTAATCACAGTAAACAGCACCATGAAGAAGGAGAAATACATCTAAATTTCCAATTAAAACATCAGGCAGTCTGCAGAGAAACTTGGCCTTGGGCACCAGTGGACATTTCAACATGACAACAACCCAAAATACACAGCAAAAGGGGTGAAGAAATGGTTAAGGCTGATTTATACTTCTGCATCAATCGTACTTGTATGTACAGCCTTCGCGTGTTGTCTGCTGCGTAAAAAATGCTGGAATAGTTGGCAGTTCATTCTGCTGTGGTGACCTCTGAAATAGAAACTAATGGCGTATGCCTGGGCTGGTTGCAGACCCCTTGCCATGGCTGGCGCTGACGTGCACCTCTTAAAAAATGTAACTACACATCACAACGACCCGTGGCACAAGCACTGTGATTGGTTGGCTTGGTACAGATGTCTCTAGTTCAAAATGTCCTAATTACCGTCGTTCGCGGCGGTAAAAAGTGCGCCAACAGCTTTTGGCCGCTGGGTGGCGCCTTAACCATAGATTTTCAGCTTT
The DNA here is from genome assembly GCA_903798035.1 of Danio albolineatus. NCBI lineage: Eukaryota > Metazoa > Chordata > Actinopteri > Cypriniformes > Danionidae > Danio > Danio albolineatus. The sequence goes on from CAIGQQ010033465.1 coordinate 8,508, forward strand.
GCCTTTCCACAATAGGATAACACTATAAGTGTGTACTGTATATATGAAAGGATGTGTTGAATTAAGTTATAATTTTGTTGGTTTGGTTTAGTTTTCTTAGCAGTATGATTTTACACCATTGAAAAGATACAATCCATGGTGAGAAGTATAGCCCTAGGCTGCAAAAATTAAGCAAATATAAGAATTAAGTTCTTTAGCCTTTATATTGCCCTAATAAATTGCGTTGGGGTGAAAAGAATGTTTTGATTTGTCTGACCATCATGGTTTGTTTGACCATCATGCGCACAAGATATGAAAATCACAAAATAATAAAAAGGTTATCGAGCCGATGGAGCGCGTCCACTGATCGCAGTTTCACTTGCTTTATCAATAATTATTATTTATTATAGGCTAGGTTACAAATATTTGACCAACTGCCACTACACGTTAAACACTCTTGTGCACTCAAAATAGGTTCCCTTTTGCTATTAGTGGCGGTTATGAAGTTAAATAAATGGGAATGCACGCAAAGTTAGCCGCATGTTTATTCTCTCCTTGTTTCTCTTTCACACGCATGCAGCGCGAACAGCCTGCATAAAGAAAAAAAATCTGCTTGTTTAAAAAAGCGCATTATATCCACGAATGTCTATAATTATAATATTAAGCTAATAATATATCCATAATGCTGGGATGTGTTGTGCTTTGACTGGATATCTAGTTCAAAAGCAAAATTATTATTTGTTGTACGGCATAGGCTAGTGTGGAAAAATATAATTCGCAATGCATATCCTGCTCTGCATATCACTCTGAAAAAAATAAATAAATCTTATTTCGGCTTCGGACTACGGGACAAAATGTTTTTTTTTTTTTTTACACTGTATGCTATTCTATCCCATATCCTAAACATAGCCAACATAAAGCTGTGACCATTGCAGCTTGGACAGAGAGCTGCGCAAACCCCTTGGAGCGAGTGTTAACAAGGGTAGAGTCCCGTAAAGTAGCTTTAGATGGAAACTGTTGTTGATTAATGTTTGATTAACTGATTAAATTTGTTGCACGTCCACCGGTTTCTGGCTCTAAATGAGATGTACATTAATGAAGTGGTCAGAAAAAGCAAACCCCTTATGAATAAATATGACACAGAGGAATATGAAAACCTACTCCCAGCTAGCGCTTCGTAAGTGTTATTGCAGAGCAACACAAACAGCACGCAGCAGTATAAATGCACAACTACAATCAGGCAAACACCATGGGTCACACCGATCATTCGACGCAGAAGTGTAAATCAGCCTTTAGCAGACATATTGGAGTGGCCCAGCCAGAGTCCTGACTTAAATCCAATTGAGAATATATGGAGGGAACTAAAGATCAGGGTAATTGCAAGGATGCAAAATGCTGGTCAGCAACTATAGGAACTGTTTGATTGCTGTAATAGCCACTAAACTTGCTGGTTAAATAGAAGTAATTTTAAGGCCCAATCACAATTCTATTTTTGTACCCCTACCCTTTGGCCTTTCCCCTTCCCCTTGGCCCTTACAACCGAGGGTTAAGGGAAAGGGCTTCAAAACTTACCCGTAAGAATTGGGACATCACTTCAACACCTGCACACGTCATCATATGTCATCGCGATCTCTTGCTTCATATGAGATCAGACGATCATGACTGCTGGAGTTATTCCAGTTGTGTTATTTGTTGGTGTTTATCTTCAGGAAATCACTGAAGGCGTATATTATGTTATCATAACGATCTAATGTGGCAATAAGATTGTAACTAAACTGTGTATTTACACAGTGGCCATATTTATCAGTGTAAACACACGAAAACAACATTAACATTATAGCAGACACTGTAAAAAGCTCATTCCCAGCCACTAGACATTACTGACAGGGTATTTGAGTGTCATCGTGTGTCAGAATGTTGTGGGACTGCTGTACAGGAGTTTTGATTATGGATTATAGATCGCGAAATTTAGCTATTTTTATTTAAAAAATTTTGTGTGTGTTTTTTTTTTTATTTATTTATTTTTTAAGCATGACGGTAAAACACGAAAGCGGTTATGAACATATTAAAACATATGTTTGTTTGTCAGAAAAATTCATAATAATGACAAAAAATACTAATTTGTGGATATTTTTACTTCCGGGTTCAGCTATTCTGCCGTTGTGGCTGGTGCATTCTGGGACATTTTCTTACCCCTCCGTTTTAAGTGTGGTCCTGAAAAATCTTCGTTCTAAGGGGTGTATACCCCTTGCCCTGAGTCCTACACCTTCAAGCTAAAGAGAATTGGGACACCACTACCCCTTGACATGAACGCGCAAAACGAGGGGTTGGGGTGAGGGGAAGGGCTAAGGGGTAGAACTGGGATTTGCCTAAGTCAGAGGTGCATTATTTTCTAATAATTTAATGGACTGGAGTCGATTAATACACTTGTTCTATGTTTACCACATTGCAAAATAACTCAAATCATTTAGTGTAGTGATACGGAACTGGCAATGTGGTGTTTATATATGAAAATAATGGCACACTTTAGAATGTTCATCAGTCTGTCAAGCATTCAAGAGAGAGTGGGATCAATTGTGATAATGAACATGTGTGATATTGTAATTGTGGGCACTTCAAAATATAGTTATTTATTACATAAACTTTTATATTCATTCATTCATTCATTTATTTTCATTTCCGCTTAGTCCCTTTATTAATCCGGGGTCGCCACAGCGGAAAGAACCGCCAACTTATCCAGCATTTGCGGATGCCCTTCCAACCTTCCAACCCATCTCTGGGAAACATCCATACACACTCACTCACAAACACACACTATGGACAATTTAGCTTACCCAATTCACCTATACCATGTCTTTGGACTGTGGGGGAAACCAGAGCACCCGGTGGAAACCCACGCAACCACGGGGAGAACATGCAAACTCCACACAGAAATGCCAACTGACCCAGCCGAGGCTCGAACCAGCGACCTTCTTGCTGTGAGGCGATCGTGCTACCCACTAGGCCACCGTGGCGCCTTAAACTTTTATAATGCTTTTAAATGATGTTCAGGTTGTTGTATGCACAGTTGTGTTCATCACAGCACTAAACGCTTAAAGACTTAATAATCTTTATTCTCACTTCACGTCTTTATATTGATAATACTACATATTGTGACAAAAGCTTCAGCAATTATTGCAACTAAAAAACTTTTATATATTCCTAATAGAGTTTCAGAAACTAGTTTTAAGGACTCTAGTGTGTTAAATACGCTGTCCAGATGTGTGTTTAAACTGAGAGAGATTTCGTCATCCGTCTGAAGGATTCATATTTATTACAGAATAATGAATGAAGCTCTGTGTAGCCTTTAAATTTTTCAAAATGTTCATGTTCTTGGTGCGTTTCACATTCTTGTGCTTTTCCCTGAGCGCTAAATTAGTCTGATTTCTGACCCAAAAGCAGCTTGTATGAATAACTTCAGCATACCGCACTGGGAGAACGACATTTGTGTTGTTGTTTTTACTGGCACAAACACAGAAACTCTGCATGTGCATTTGTTTCGCTTGTGATGCAATTAAAGAAAAGGACTTTGGTTAAAAATAACACTTGAGTTCGTTCTTAAATCCTTCCTCCCCAAAGGACAAAACAAAAGAGGTCTGTTTTATTTCAAACACAAGTGGCAAAGCAAAAGCAACAGGATTGTTGTCCTCATCAGTGGTGTGAAAGCAGGTTGGAGCCAATTATGAACTGTGCCACTTTTTTTTTTTTATAAATGCGTCCAAAAGAGTTGAATTGATGTAAAAACTGAGAAAAAAAAATATGTTTAACATTTTTTTGGGCCTTTTTTTGATGCAGTAGCCAACCAAGCAAGCAGCCTAATGGCACGTTTCCACTGAGTGGTACAGTATGGTCAGTACGGGTCACCTTTATCACTCTTTTGGTGGGCGTGGTGTACGACAGAAAGTTTCAGTGGACAATATTCTCGCTTGGGTAAATGTCTACTGTAAAGCTGTACGGGTCGCTCACATATCATATGGCAGGGATCACCAATCTCTGTCCTGGAGGTCCGGTGTCCTGCAGGGTTTAGCTCCACCTTGTCTCAAAACACCTGCCTGGATGTTTCAAGTATACATAGTGAGAGCTTGATTAGATTATGAACATGATCTGATTATAACTGCAGATCAATGATGCAAAATAGCCTACTGTCTGTGATTTAAAAAAAAATATATATATTTTAAATAAATAAATAAATGCTACACATATGAAAACATACAGCCCCTTACAGTCTCCGATATATTACTAATTACAGAAAAACTACACTCAGCATACATTTAGTCCTTATTTAGGTTCAAAAACAACACAAAATATAGCCCACAGTCAGTGCAAACCTCTCATCTGTGTCTGTAATCTTCACCAACAACCAACAACATTTCAGAGAGCAAACATTAATCTTGCAACACAACAACATTAACATCACAGCGCAACTACATTTCAGAAAGCGAATATTAAGCTCTCAAACACAACGGAAATGCTCATAACCACTAAGTGGCAGCGATTCCACACAGATTACTTCTGGTTGAATGTAAGTTCAACAATCCTAATGTCATTTTGTTGTGAGATTAATGTCTGCTATTTGAAATGTAGATGCGTTGGGATCTTAACGACATTGTCTTGCGATCTTAATGCTGTTGTGTTGTGAGATTAAGTTTTGTTGTGTTGTGCGGTACTGGGCCTACCTAAACAAGTATATAAGAAGAAATGAAGTGAAATTAGGTATAATGATGTATTTTTTGCATTTATAGACAAGATAAAATGGTTGTTTTTCTGCATGTCTCAAAAGCAAACATGTTGTTTTTTCTCATAATGTCGTTCTATGTATAGAGTTCAGCAGTGGTTCAGAGATGAACGCTAGCAGAAAGAAAAATGACTTTATAATGAGGCTCTCAAGGTAAATTGGTGATGAATGGATGTGTACAGAATGAAATAGCGGAAGCAAAGATTATTAATAATGACTTGTTTTCCCAATGTTCAACACACACTCAGGTGTCATGACCTTTAGGATTAGAAAAGTTGTCAGTTTATGAAATGAGTCAAATCAATTTTGCGGCTGGCTTTGGAAAAAAAATGAGGACAATTACTGTACATTTTGTTATGTGACTTATCTCTGATTTAAATTGAAACTTTACCTGTGTTTCTTAAATATGTTGCAACCCCATTTTAAATCCTTATTCTGTGCCTACTTTCTGTTCATCTACATTTAAGACATTTGTCAGTGTAAGCCCGACACAGTAGCTTGGATGTTGAATGATGGTTTCCACGAATGTGGGGAAAGGTATTCTGCATGTAGGCATGAGATGATAACCGTTTTCAAGGTATACCGCGGTTTGGAAAAGTCAAGGTTTTTAAACCGCTAAAATATTCTGCTATACTGTTATTTATTTATGTCTTTTTTTTTAAGACAGCGGTATCTTCAGCAGAAATGATATCCAAAGATAGGCGATAAGAAATCTGTGTTATTGAAACTACTGAAGACAGCAGAAGTCATTGACTCATTGTCATTATTTAGCCTGACGTGTTTACTGTCCCAAAATACTTTTAAATGTTTCTCAAAATAAAATATAATGTGTCCACAGGGGGGAAAAGGTTTTGTTTTTTAGCCAGACATTTAAAAATAATATATTTTAGAGCAGTAAATACAATACCGTCATACCATGAAAACGTGGTATTTTTATCCAAGGTTATCACACCGTCAGAATCTTATACCGGCCCAGTGTGATTTCACCAATTAGGACATGGAACAACATTCGAATTAGCCAATCAAATTTGAGGGATACATTTACAGATTATGCTAAATTTAGGTTTACACTTTGGTTTATGTGCTTCTACATCATTGTTGTCCAACTATTAATCCTCTCTGATTTTAGGAATAATTTACAGTAAGGCTTAGGTTTAGGGGTTGGGGTTAGATTTGGATTACATTTTCAATCAGGAATGATGTGTCCGGATGGTTAGGGGGTTTTCACCAAGTAGGAAATCTATGTTGATCCTGGAACAACATTCAAATCAGCCAATCAGATTTTAAGGGATATATTTACAGATTATGTTCTGTTTAGGTTTACAGTTAGGTTTATGTGCTATTATCAATTAATCCCCTCTGGTTTGGGGAATAATTTACAGTTAGGGTAAGGTGTAGCGGTTGGGATTAAATTTGGATTACATTCAATTGGATCAACATATTGTAGACTGCATCCTGCATGGCAAATCACACCCACTGTGTGTTTCCAGCAGGTGGCACTACCACTCTGTTTGTTTTAGCTCTGTTTACCCTTTTCATCACAGGGTTTAGATCTTCCATACTCAGATGGAGAGAAGACTGTCTCAACACTCACAGCTGTGATCTGTACTTGACCACTTTAATTACATCACCTGGGTTTCCTGCGTTTGGTCCAAGCGAGCAGGAGGATTGCAGGTGCGTGGCGTTTTGATTTAGACCATTGGTTCCTATACTTTAAAAAATGCTGGGTTCAACACAATTACTTTAAGTCGACTTAATCATTTTTTGCAAATTTAAGTTGACTGAACCTAAAACAATTAGGTCGTTCTGGCACGGAAAACACATTTTCAAAGCAGAATATCTGACTTCAGCATTGTTTTTCAGTTAAACAAGTGTGTTCACTTGGGATGTTTCTTAAATATTTGCACGCATATTATGGTGTTTTTATGCTTTAGAAGAGTCGAAAACATACGTACAGCACCTTTAATTGATTTTATGGAATTACTTCATAGTTTCATGAAGTTCGTGTGTAATGAATGTCAAGAATTCCTCCTTTGTAAACAATCAAAATGGCTAACTGCAGTAATAACTTGATAAAAACTCAACCTGGAAACCTCATATTCAGTCATTGATGAGAAATTGCTGATCAAACACAATAGCTGAAAAATCTCAATGTTTTTTTTTTTTTTTAAACAACGGCTTCAATCCAAACGCTCCCAGAATGCAAAAATCATACACAGTTTGATCTTCATTCCTAGTGTAACACTTTTCATCTCTATTCTCTATCTTATACATAAAAGCACAGCAGACAGCCCTTGCTTTGATAATCCCAGCAAAAATCAGCCCCGTTTCCTGAATCCTGACACTCACTGAGGCCATGATCCTTTCCCAAGAGTTCCTGCTCTGTCACTGCCAATTACCATAATCTTACCGCGCTGGATAAATCCTGTAAGGAAAGCAGAGTAACAGGTGCCACGCATGGTCTGCTTCACTCTGACTCACATCCTCCATTTCATTTCAGTTTGTTTAAAGCC
>CAIGQQ010033467.1:0-21076 GCA_903798035.1 Danio albolineatus
GAAGATACTAGTATTCAGCTTTGATGCCGGGTTTTGTTCATGTAGCGTGTATATACACAGTTGTATCAAAGTTAGAATTATTATCTCTTCTGGATTATTAGCCCCCTTATATATTTTCCCCACAGTTTTATCTTTGACATGATGACAGTAGAGAATATTTTACTAGATATTTTTGAAGATACTAGTATTCAGCTTAAATGCCTAACTAGGTTAATTATGCAAGTTGGGGTAATTAGGCAATTCATTGTATAATTATGATGTAGCTGGGGTGTCAAACTTAGTTGCTGGAGTCCTGTAAGTTTAGTTCCAACCCTGCTTGAACACACTTACCTGTTGGTTTCAAACAAGCCTGAAGGACTTAATTAAATTGATTAGATGTGTTTAATTAGGGTTGGAACTAAACGTTGCGCCTGTGGTGTAGGGGGACAAACATTTTTAACCCAAAAATAACCAGTCTGTCAGATGAAGAAGAGAGTCAGAGACTGAATTAAAATAAAGTTCATTGAAGATAGTTTGCAGTTTCATCTGCAGAATCCAGTTTTAACTCTCGCAAAGAGTTTTGTAGGCTACTGTGCTTACAATCTCAAAACAACAACAATTATACTCTCACACAACGTCATTAACTGCTTTATACATACAGGTGTTTTAACCTGATTGGAATCATCCATCATGTAATCATGTTGTTAAAACACAGATAGACTTTCATGTAATAAATTTTCATGCATGTGCGTGTGTGCAATTATAAACGATATCTCAATATCTCAAGCATGTCAGACAGCCATAAGGCTGCAGAGCTGACTGTGGAGGAAACGGGAGCTCCCGGAGGAAACCCACACCAACACAGATAGAACATGCTAACTCCACACAGAAACGCCAACTGGCCCAGCTGGGACTCGAACCAGCTACATTCTTGCTGTGAGATGAGTGCTAACCACTGAGCTACTGTGCTGCAATTTAACACATAAATGGCAAATGGCTCAAGAAACAGTTGTTTTCAATTCTTCATTAGTCCAGGCCCACTCAAGAGGTCTTCATGACATCTAACCTGACTGGGTAGATCCTGAGGAATCAAATCATTTGGCTTAAAGAAAAAACAATCACATACGTATTATTCCAGTTTTACTCATGTGACGCTAGTGGGATGATACTAAGGTCATCATATAATCTAGGCTCTAAAACATTCAACTTAAATCATAATAATAAAGACATAAGAAAGGATATGTGTTAATCCATGCTGGAGCAGACATCCATCAGAAAGTTCACTCCCTTCAATTGTTTGTTTTTTTTAGACAACAGAAATAAATATTACTTAAGGGGACTAATAATATTGATCTTAAAATGTTTCCAAAAAAATTTAAACTGCCTTTATTAGCTGAAATAAAACAAAAAAAACTTTCTCCAAAAGAAAAATATTTTAGGAAATACTATCAAAAAATCCTTGCTTTGTTAAACATCACTTGGGAAATATTTGAAAAAGAACCACAAACTCACAGAAGGGCTAATCATTTTAATTCTAACTGTAAATATACAGTATAAGTTTTTGAATATTAACAAAATACTAAAAATAACAGTAACTGTAAATATTGACATGCATGACAAAAGTTTGCCATGGGGGTGGAAAGCCTATTTGTTGGAGAGGAAAGCAAACTGCTAGGCTCTAGTTCTAATTTTGTTCAGTGAACAATCCTGGGTGTCAATTAGGACACGACAAATGAGGAGACTTGAGCTTCTTTCCAAAGTGTATTGATATTAGTCTAGAGATAACATAAAATTAAAAAAACAATAGGATAAATACATTTGAATAGGTACATGTAAAATAATGCTTAGTTAGGAATGGTAACTTTATACAGGATTTTTTCTAATTAAAAATGAAAGCTCTAAAGAATTGATAGTCTGGCTTTCCTTGGAGCCATTTCTACACTATTCAAGTCTCCATGAGTTGAATTGTTAAATGACACAGTTCTATAGTGAGTTATTTATTTATTTATTCACTATTTTTTTCATTCATTAAATTTGTTTCTCAAGTGATTGACTCTTATGAGTCCTTCAGTTCTTTTCAGTGAATCACAAACATAGAGTGACCAAGTCTGTTTCTTGAATGAAGGCCTATTATGAGCAGGTTCTTTTCAGTGAATCAATAATAGAGAGCGTGACCAGTGAAGTCTGATTCTTGAATAAATAAATGAATGAATGTTATTTTTGGTGAATCAAACAAATACAGTGTCACCCAGAAGGTCCAATTCTCAAGCAACTTGACTTTTTTATTTTCGTCATATCTATAGCACTTTTACAATGTAGATTGTGTCAAAGCAGCTTAGAAGTTCTCGTAAACTGAAACTGTGCCAGTCCTGTTTTCAGAGTTTAGTTTAGTTCAGTTCAGTTTAGTTTGGACTTTCAGCAGTGAAATTTAAACACTGAAGAGCAAATCCATCGATGTGCAGCTCCACAAGTCCCAAACCAAGTGACAGTGGCGAGGAACAAAACTTCACCAATTGAGGAAAGTGAAGGAAAAGAAAGTTTCTCCTCTGGTCAAACTTCTCGTGCAGAGCTGCAGTCTAGACTTTTAATGAGTCAGTTCTTTTTATAGTCAATTAAAATTTTGAATCTTTATGATTCCATTTAAATCCATATGTAGACCATTAACTGGAAAAATATTGATTGAAGATCATGGTTTTACTGTCAAAGACAAGGCTGATCATGACCTACAGAGGGCAGCAACGCTCCACACTCCGAGACATCTGCCATCTGCATCCGAAGACTTTCAAAGGCATATTGTAGTAGGACTGGGTTCATCCTTTCTTCTCTTTTCGACTCTCAGCGGTATTCTTGTGGGCAGATTTAATTAATGAATCACTATTTACATCCCGTCTTTTTTGCCCCCGTCTCCACCTGACAGAGGCAAGTGTGCAGATTGACAGATTGCCTATTTCTGGATATCAGCTGTAATTAAAGCTCATTTAGGCTGCTGATGGCATTTTCCGCCCCCTCCATCCACTCCAATTAGAGACAGTATTAGGTTCCAAGCCTCATGGATCAGATAGGCTTATTAAAAGGGGAATGCAAAAGGTCCAGGGCAACAATGTGCCCCGGTGTCCCGGTAAGCTTCTGGGTGCAGCTCGGGAGTTATGGATGTTCTATAATGCATGATGGGCAAGCGCTTGGTATTGATCAGATAAACACTCAGAGCTCAGGATGCTATAGATCACACAGAAGATAAATCTTCTCTCTGCTTGGGCCTCCTCTGTTCTTCCTGGCTTTCTTACTGTTAGACTTTCCGCGAAAAAGCTCAGTTCATGGAAGATAAAGTGAGAATTACTCTCAAACAGATGTGTATGGACTCGGCATGAGTAATTATATTATTTATGAATTGTTGATGGACACCAAACACAAAACTAAGAAACGGTGAAAGATTCTGTATGGAATGGCTTTTGATAAATGATTTAGGTGTGAATGAAACAAAGAGGTTGACTCTTATGAGCTGATTATATTCAGTGAATAATTCTCAATATGTGAACCGATTTAATACTATACAGTGAATTCTGATTCTCATTCATCATTCATTTTCTTTTCGGCTTAGTCCCTTTATTAATCAGGGGTCGCCACAGCGGAATGAACCGCCAACTTTTCCAGCATACGTTTTACGCATTGGATGCCCTTCTAGCCACAACCCAACGCTGGGAAACAGCTAACACACTCTTGCATTTACACACATACACTACGGCCAATTTAGCTTATTCAATTCAGCTACAGCGCATGTCTTTGGACTGTGGGGGAAACCGGACGAAGACGAACACGGGGAGAACATGCAAACTCCACACGGAAATGCCAACTGACCCAGCCAAGGCTCGAACCAGCGACCTTCATGCTGTTAGGTAATCATGTAACACACTGCGCCAACATAACACCCTGATTCTTATCAGTCTTCTAACAAAATGACTCATAAACCAGTTCTTATCAGTGAATTCAAAATATACAGAGTGATGTCTGATTCTGAAGTTAATGAGTCTAATTTACAAGGTCTTCTCATTAAATGACTCTATTAAGCCAGTTGCTTTCAGTTTATTATCTGCTTGTTCATTGCAACTGCAGGTAAAGATCTATATGATAACGGATTTATAAATGCAAAGAAAAAAAACATTCTTATGTGAACCATATATACAGTTGACTTTAAAATTAATAGCCCTTATGGAAATTTTAAAATTCTTTTAAAAATATTTCTCAAATTATGTTTAACAGACCATGTAAATTTTCACAGCATTACCTATAAATTTTTTTTTTGTTCTGGAGAAAGTCTTAGTTTTGTTAGTTTGGCTGGAGCAAAAGCACTTTTTATTTATTTTAAAAAACAATTTTAAGGTCAATATTAATAGTCAACAAAATAAATATTTTTTTCTTCGATTGTCTATAGCAGGGCTGGCCAATCCTGTTACTGGAGACTCGACCTTCCTGCAAAGTTCAGCTCAAATCCTGATCAAACACACCTGAACCAATTTAACAGGACCTGAACAGCGCTGGTTTACAGGCAGGTGTGTTTTATATAGGTTGCAACTGAAATCTGCAGTACGGTAGATCTCCAGGAACAGGGTTGAGCACCCCTGGTCTAAAGCAAGGGTTCCCAAACTTTTCAGCCCGCGACCCCCAAAATAACAATCCTCGCGACCCTATTAACTATTAACACTATTTTATCTTCTGTGGGTTATGGATAAAATATGGTAGTTCTAATAGTTTAATAAAACTTTATTTGACTTGGAAATCACCACCTGCGCCTAGACTGCAGCTCTGCACAAGACGTCTGGCCATAGGAGAAATGGTCGTGCCCAACTGAGCCTGGTCTCTCGAGGTTTTTTAATTCTTCACTTTCGCCAATTGGTGAAGTTTTTTTCTCGCCGCAGTTGCCACTGCCTTGCATGGTTCGGGACTTGTAGGGCTGCACATCGATGGATTAATCTTCAGTGTTTTGACTCTGAGCAGTGAATATTAAACCACATTGAACTGAACTAAAATTAACTTCAACACTGAAAACTGGACTGTTTAATTTTTTTTAATACATGTGAAGCTGCTTTGACACAATCTACATTGTAAAAGCGCTATACAAATAAAGATGAATTGAATTGAATTGAAGCGACCCTCTCTCATTGTCCTGTGACACCCCAAGGGGTCCTAATCCCCACTTTGGGAACCACTGGTATAGAACAAACCACTGTTATTCAATAACTTGCCTGATTATCCTACTTTGCCTAGTTAACATAATTATCCTAGTTAAGTCTTTAAATAGCATTTTAAGCTAAATACTAGTCTCTTGTAAAATAAGTAAAAAAAAATTATGTACAGCCATGATGGTAACAACTAAATAAATTAGTTATTAGAGATCAGTTGTTAAAACTATATATACTGAAACATACCAGCATTTTTGCAACATTACTGATTTCCCAAATTTTTCTTCAAATGCAAAAGAACTGATAATAGAATCACCAAGGAACTGGAACTGTTTTAAGAGGACTTTAATGTCTTACTTTTAAAAGTAGCCTAATGTTCCCCGACAACGCTTGTAAAGTAGAGCAGCAGAATGGAAAGCACAGATCTCACGCTGACACACACTGAGAAGAGGAATCTAAAAACTGAGACACCATTAGTCTGGAGACACTCTATAGCAGCCTATCCTTGTGTTCAGTGAATCATTTATTCAAAAGATTTTTTTTCTTGCAAATAAATACTAATATGTATCTCCCTCTCTCTGTAAAGTATTTAGACTAATATCATGAACAATTTATTAAACTGCGAGATCAAACCCTTTTCGAGTGTGTCTGTGTCCCTGTGTATGAGCTGCTCTCGGAAACTCAGAAACAGATAATGGTAGTTATGCTTCTGTATTGGACTCCAGGTGGAGTTTTTATAAAGATTTATGAATTTTAGAAAGCATCTGAGGTACAAACCCTATTCCCCCTTCACTCGGAAGCACTTTGTCATGGAAAACACTTCTTTCAGTATGTGATCAAATGCTTTTGCCAAACATGTTTTCTGTCCCAGCACACAGCATGGGGCCCAAAAAGCTACATAAACTTCCCATAATGCTCCTCATCAGCTTGCCCGATGAAAGATTCAACCTTAAGTCTTTTTCTTTCTTATTTCCAGCTGAAATGTAAATGCATGTGTTCCTGAAAGAGTGAATGGTAATCATCCGTTGCTTTTTTTTGTGGTGAACATGTCGTTTTTCAGTCTGTTTTTGAATGGCAGAGATGCAGCGATACTTCCGAAAAGAATTTCTTTCTTTTCCAGTCCTGCCAAGAGAGAGACTTTCATATAAATGCTAATCTATTTCCAGCCATTCAGGCTTTTTAGTAATTCACTGGCACTTTCTAATGCGACACTTGAATGGTAAAAAATGGGAAAGAAACAAAAAGTTGTTGTGACAGAGCATGGTGATTGGAAAAAAACAGTTCTGTTAATGAAGATATTAAGAGAAAAGCCACTAAAACGTTTTATACAAGCTATTTTTGGAAAATAAATTTGTTTTTTTTTAAATAGAAGCATGTTTCAACCTGCAGAGTAAACTATGAGCAGGGAATTGTACTTTTAAATCTCACATTTGCAGTGTCTTTCTACTAATTGTGACTATTTTTTGTGACAATGTCACTTTATATTACTGAATATTTTCTTTTTTTATTTATTAATGATTTGCCTAAATTCTGTTCAGTTTTCCAGATTCATCTAACATGCAGATGATACTGTTATTTATTTTTTCCATTCTGATATTTCACATATTCAGCCTTCTTTGCAGTTAGACTTGACTTTAATCCAAGAATGGTTTAATAAAAACAAACTTGCATTAAATTAAAAGAAGTCTTGTTGTATGGCGTTCTTTAAATAAAAATATCAGCGGTTACACTTGGTAGACATAGATATTGGATTTCATGATGGGTCACAGTTGTCTAATGTTGACAGATTTAAATATCTTGGTCTTAGGCTCGATACTGAATTGTCCTTTAAACCCCATATTGATTTTATAATTAAAAAATCATATCAGTGTTTAGGTTCTCTTTATCGTTCTATTAATTTTTTTTCATTTCAAGTACGAAAAAAAAAAGATTTCTCAATTAATTTTCCCTATTATTGATTATGCTGATATTTTTACGGTTCCAGAAAGCAGGTAAAACAAAAACAACAGGCAAAAATCTAAAATAAACACGTAAAAAACTTGGTAAGAACGTGGTAAGATTTGAAAACATGGAAAAAAATCAGGTGGCAACAAAGGCTTTTCTTTTTCCAGATTGCTTTTTTAAAACACTTTTGGTTGGCTTTAGGGAAGGGGGTGGGCGCTGGTCAATCAGTGCTTTTGAAAACACTGACGGTTGGGTTTAAGGAAAGGTGGTGGGTGGTGGTAGCGACCAGTCAGTTAGTCGACTTCTGGTGGATTTACCTGAGAAAAGCAGGTGCAAATGGCACTCACGAGAGAAATTTGCAGCCTGATCTCACGAGAAAACGTAAGTGTTTTACGTTTTGCCAATTCTGTGGAGTTCAATTGTACAAAAATGTACAATTTTAATAAGGAGGCGTGGCACCTAACCCCACTTCTAATCCCAACCGTCATTGGGTGATGAGAAAATCGTACTAAATTGTATGAATTAGATCTTGTGAATTGATATGAATTTGCCACTAAATCAAAAAGTTACAAATTTTCGTGAGATAGCGTTGGAAATTTGAGATCTCAAAAAGCATACACAGCGGCCTCTGGTGGATTCATGAAAACAAAAGCTGCAAAAAAATGTACCTCCTGGGACGTATTTGGTGCTCTCAAGAAATGTATATAGGGCTACGTATCAATAATGAGCCTGGGTTGTTTCTTTTGGAACCACTGATGCCAGTTAACAACCTTTTTTAAAGCGTAAACATGAAAGATGCTAGAAATAACACATTTTGCTGTGTCAAAATCAAACGGAAGGATAGAATTTAATGTTAGGTAACGCATCTGTGTATGAGGGAATTAGTGTGTGACAGCGAAGAGGATGAATGTTTGCGTGTGCTGAATGTGAGGGTGGTCTAATGGATCGATGGAAACTGCATTAAAAGCAGGGATTGTTCTGTGATGTGAAGTCAAACGCAGGAGATTTTGGAAGGGTTTGATAACAAGACTGCTTTCGGAAAAGCGAGGGATGTTGGTTTCCCTTTGATGCCCCAGCGATCAGCATCTGTCAGAAGTGAGTGGGCATATATTCGCTATAGTCAAAGAGCATCCGGGAGTGATGGGAGACGCTTTTATCCACAACCCCAGGGCAGATGTTTGCCTGCAAAACACACTTAGATGTACTTAATGTGTCCTTTCTGTTCTTCTTCCACGTGCCACTAACGCTAATTGTCAATTTTATTGGTGTGTAATTATTGGGTCAACAGGGAACTCATCTTTGAAAGAGAAGTGTCTTTGAGAACTGCTTTGAAGACACAGGCTGCCTGCTTTGAACATTGAGGTATGAATTCATCAATGCAGTGTTTGCATGGAAGCCTTGTTCTGGCTGATTTATGAAAGGCAGAAATTTGATTTATTGTGACATTTTAGTTTTATTTTTATATATAATTTTTTTATATTTAAACTTTAGCTTTTATGTTATTCTTAATGGAAATTTGTAGTTTAAATTCTTTGCAGAGATCCCATATGGCTGTTTTTAGTTAAGCATGTAAGCATATTTTGGCGTTTTTAGGGCTTTTTCTTACTGTGCACCTAAATTATGAAATGCATTACCAACAATTAAGAGGAATGCCGTTTCTTCGGATTGTTTAAAGAAGCTTCTTAAGACCATTGGTGTAAAGTAACTAATTACAAATACTCAAACTACTGTAATTGAGTGGTTTTTCTCAGGAATTGTAATTTACTGAGTAGTTTTAAAAATGTGAACTTTTCCTTTCCCTTGAGTACAAGTTTAGTGTAGTATCGGTACTTTTACTCCACTACTTTCCTTCAGCCAGCAGTCACTACTTTATTTCTTTCTTGTCTGTGGTCATTGTCTAAAGTAGAAAAATCAGTCCTGTGTTTCCTGTCCAATTAAATCACACATAGAAAGTAAATCTCATCATACTGAACAACCTCAAGACATGGGCACTTTATAAATGCAGCATAAAAAAAACTTAAACATAAAAAATGTCCAAGAAGATGTCTAAAATCTTTACACGCAATGATCCAGAGACTTTTTATAGACTGCATGTCACTGAAAATTATGGATGTCGATTTCAGTATGATGACTGAAATCACCAAACAGCCTTAAACAATAACTAAATGGAACGAATGAAGAATGGAAGGAAGGACCAAATAAAAGGAAGGACCGAACAAGGAATGAAAGGAAGGATCGAAGAACCAAATAAATGAAGGTTTCAAGGAAGGACTGAACAAACTAAGGAAGGAAATCAGGAACGAACGAATGAACAAAGGACCTAATGAAGGAACAAAAATATGAAAGAATGAGCGAACAAATAAAGGGAGGAAAGAAGGAAGGACCAAACGAACGAAGGAAGAATTTAAGGAAGGACAGAACAAACTAAGGAAGAAAGGAAGGAACGATCAAACGAATGAATGAACAAAAGGACCTAATGTAGGAAGGAACAAAAATATGAACGAACGAACGAGTGAAATAAGGAAGGGAAGGGATGTGTAAACGTAACATTCTGTAAACGCATCAACTTCTCTACAGTATAATACTCACTACTCTTGAGCAGGGGCGCCGCTAAGGGGGGGAAAGTTAGGACGATTCTAAGGGCCCGTGCACTCTAGGGGGCCCACAGAGATCTGCTTTATAATCAATAACAGTACTATAATGTAATTATTAATGTGTCTCTAAATTACAAGTAAAACAATTTATTAGAAATAACTAAAAATACGGCTTATATCTGCTTTATATCTGCTCCTCGTGTCTGTCACATCGGTCACTGTCAAATTGCACCCCCCTTCTTTCACTGCATGGTTCAGTCCGTCAGTAGCGGGGGAAGAGAGATGCTGGAGTGCGATCGTCAGGTAAACAGCGCCTCCCGGTGGTGAATGCGGTTATACTCATGCTGGTATTATTTAGTATTTTGGTCATTTATTTCATTAGCTGCATCCCAAATAACACACTATACACTAAATCAATAAGACACAAAATTATACTACAATGAGACCCATAAATAAGAAATGTTTATTTGTTTAAACTGACCATTACTTATTTATAATACATATTTATAATAACAGAGTGCAAATTTCCAGCACACTGCAAACCAAATAAACACAACATAAATAAACTTGAAACAGTCTGTTGATTAACCTGACAGTAATTTAAATTCCAAGTGCCAAACGCCTGGCCTTCTTGCTTGCAAAATCCTCAATCAAAGTGTATTGCACATTGTATGAGACACTATTGCAGTACAGTTATTTAAATAGTGACACATTTGTGTTTTGTGTGTTTAGAAATGTAAAAATTTCAGTGAATATTTGATTGCTGTTCCTGTTTTTGTACTACATTTACATTTGAACAATAAATCATCTGCTAGCTACAGTCATGGCCGTTCTTTTACTAAATACTGATAAGTAGTGGACAAAATCAATAATAAACTGCATAGGTCAGTATAACTACATTGCAGAGAAAGAGTTTGGATAGCTAGCTTGGTAGTAGGGGGCCCATCCTCATATTTTTTCATGGGGCCCAAAATTGCTAGCGGCGCCCCTGCTCTTGAGTACTTTTAAAAGGGCTACTTTTTACTCATACTTTGAGTAATATTTACTGCAGATACTTTTACTCTACTTGCATTACATTTTTGGGCAAGTAATGATACTTTTGCTTGATTATGATTCTTCAGTACTCTTTCTACCACTGCTTAAGACACAATGTCTTAAGACACAACTTTTAGCTTAAGTGGTGCAGTGGGTAGAACGAAGGCCTCACAGCAAGAAGGTCGCTGGAGCCTCGGCCGGGTCAGTTGGCATTTCTGTGTGGAGTTTGCATGTTCTTTACATTGTTCTCACATGTGCTGTAGGTGAATTAGGTAGGCTAAATTGTTTGTAGTGTGTTTGTGTGTGTGAATGAGTGTGTATGGATGCTTCCCAGTGATGGGTTGCAGCTAGAAGGGCATCCACTTTTAATTATTTTAAATTTAGATTAATTAAATGCATTTTATTTGAATAGTATTTACTTAAATTTTATTTAATTAATTCATTTGAATTTGTCAGCTGAGATAACAGTGTGTATATGCTTGATGTTTAGTTTTTTAATCATTCAGCTGGAATACTTATAATAAAAGTGATTTCTGTGACTGTTCCTTGCTGTTATAAATGTGCTCTGGGTATTCTTACATTAATGAATTATTTCAATGCTTTCTTTTTTATTTGAAACTGTTATCCTTGATCTGCAGGGTTCAGAAAGGACGTCTGAATATTTGTGAGTGAACTTGATTCTATTATGAGAAAAGGCTACTGACCCAGATTACCCAGACTAGCCATGAGAGTAAATAAAGAAATCTTGTTCGACTTTCTTTATTTAGTTCAACACAAAGGATTATACTTCAGAAAAGGGCTATGTTAGCTACTGACTTTCATAGCATTTTTCCTGTGTCAATGGCTGCTAGTTTCTAACATTCAACAACATATCTTTGTGTTCAACAGAAAAAAGAAACACTTGCATCCACAACAGTTTTAGCCATAATTATATTCTGAATGTTTTAACACAGGGACTTATCATAAATGAATTATGCAGTGATGAAAAGAGACTGCCAGAATCACCTCTTTGAGTAAAAACCTTTGACTTTAATATGTTAAAAAAAGAAACAAGAATTTTTAACTAGACTTCATCCAGTGTTTAAATATTTGGTGATAGAAATGTGTGCAAATTAGTGCATATTTCATTAAAACAATGCCTTGAAACCTCATAAAACATTTCTAAAAAACTTGTAATACAAAATAAATAAATTCTTATAGGTAGTATGGAGATTACTAAAAGATAAAAATAGTGAAGTGATGTATAGATTGGTGAACCATACTTGTAGTTTTTGATTTGCTTTTAACCCATCCTAGTGCACACATTGAACACTATTGACACACACAAATAAACACACTGTCAGCTACATAAGCTTTTATTTCATGTAGTAGCATTTGGCATTTCTAATTTTCACAACTCATCTCATCACATGCATTGGAGCAAAATTCTGTCCAATCGTATTTTGGAAGTTCTGTTTCCTTCACCAACTTTTCTTTTCTGGAAACAGACATCCTCACCCATTTAAACCCATTTGGTGAAAAGTGTTGTCCGATTATGGAAAATGTCTTACCCTGACTGAATGTGAGGACAACAGCATAACACAGATTTCATCGTGGACCATCACTGAAAGACATAAAAAAAAACTAACAAGATTACAAGTTTAACATGAGTTCATCCAAGTAGTAAATCGTATATTTAATCCCATACATTCAATTAGTGCTCTTGAAATATGAAACGGAGGTGGGTCTGGAGTGAATTCTTTCTGGGTCCGGATCCAGATCAGACCTTTGGGAAGTGCTGATTTAACCATTAGACCATTAGACTGTCTTTTTACCCTATTCACCTTTAGTGTCTTGCCTTTTACCCTATTCACCTGTAAATCACATGTAGTGGCTTGCCTTTTACCATATTCACCTGCAATTCACCTATAATGTTTTGCCTTTTACCATATTCACCTGTATAGTAATTCACCTGTAGTGTCTTGTCCTTTACTCTATTCATCTGTAGTGTTTTGCGTTTGACCCTATTCACCTATTCAGCATTTCACCTATAGTGTCTTGCCTTTTAACATATTCACCTGTAGTGTTTTATTTTTTTTTACCTTATACATCTCTACAGTAATTAACTTGTAGTGTCTAGTCTTTTACTGTATTCTACTGTAATGGCTTGCTTTTTGCCTTAATGGCTTGCTATTCACCTGTAATTCCCCCGTAGTGTCTTGCCTTATACCATATTCACCTGTAGTGTCTTGTCTTTTACTCTGTTCAACTGTAATTCACCTGTAGTGGCTTAGTTTTTACCACATTCACCTGCAATTCCCCCATAATGTCCTGCCTTATACCATATTCACCAGAACAGTGTAGTGTCTTGTCTTTTACCCTATTCACAGTAGGCCAACTAGTGGCTTGTCTTTTACTCTTTTCATCTGTAATTTACCTGTAGTGATTTTTACCACATTCACCTGTAACTGTAACTGACCTGTAGTGTCTTGCCTTTTACCCTATTATCCTTCACCTGTAGTGGTGAGCCTTTCACTATTTTGACTTGTAATTCACCTTTAGAGTCTTGCATTT
Source organism: Danio albolineatus (assembly GCA_903798035.1). Taxonomy (NCBI): domain Eukaryota; kingdom Metazoa; phylum Chordata; class Actinopteri; order Cypriniformes; family Danionidae; genus Danio; species Danio albolineatus. Next base: position 13,283 of record CAIGQQ010033467.1, read on the forward strand.
TACTCTATTCACCTGTAGTTCACTTGTAGTGTCTTGCCTTTTACCATATTCGATTCACCTGTAATGTTTTGCATTTACCCTATTAACCTATAATTCACTTTTAGAGTCTTGTCTACTACCCTATTCAGCTGTTGTGTCTAGCATTTTACTCTATTCACCTGTAATTCACTGGTAGTGGCTTGCCTTATACCCTATTCACCTGTAATTCACATTTAAGGCTGATTTATACTTGTGCGTCAAGCGTACATATGGTCCAGTGCAGCTTCCGTGTGGTCACATAGCCGTGGCTGATGCAGACTTTGACACACACCTCACAAAAAGGGTAACTACACATCTCAGTGATGCGTAGCGCAAGCTCTGTGATTGGTCTGCTTGGTAGCGGTGACAATTGTGGGTGGTGCTGAGAGCCGCAAGCCAGATAGAGCGAGTTTTTACAGTTGTCGAGTCCCATAAATGAGCTCCAGATGTTTTGTGTTTACCTTATGATTAAAGTTGTTAAAGTCATTTCTGTGACTGCATGAGAGATTTTATTGGCTCCAGATATGGACCTTTAGCAGTGGATTCTGTCAGTTTGTGATATGCAGCTTAACAACTTTTCAGGAACTTGTAGGTCTGGATGTTACAGTTCCGCTGCTGACCCCAGTGAGAATCTTGAGGGATTGAGCTTGTGTTCAATAATTGTCCCCTGTGTCTACTAGACCTTGTGCTCGCTGTGCATGTAATCGTCTTACAGAAGCAATATCCCGCAGATAAAACAAAGGCATGAGACCCGGGATATGGTTGAGTAAAAACCTTGAGCAAAGTGGCCATGAGACCATGCGAAGCAGTTTAGACTGGTATTACTGTTACTATTTCTGCAAAAGATGCTATGTGTAAGGGATGCACATTCTTTAGTCATGAAACATTTGAGTGTGAAGCATAACAGAACACAGAATGTGTGTGAATTTATTTTCAGTGTTACAAATGATGCAGAAATAATAATAATTTATAATAATTAAATAAAAGTAATAAAAGTATAAATGCATGAAGTAATGAACAAATAGAATATTTTATTTTATAATTGAATGTGAGGTTTATAACACTTATTTTTATGATTTGATTTTGTGATTTATTCATATTTTATTGATTGGTTTGATTAAATTATTAAATTATTATTTTATTGTTATGCAGAAACAGCTTTGTAGATTGTTAATTTGTAGATGTTTACTTAGGGCTTATAATGCAAAAATAATTATGTTATCATGTTTCGTCTTGGTTGCGGCTGGAAGGGCATCCGCTGCTTAAAACACATGCTGGATAAGCTGGTGGTTCATTCCGCTGTGGCGACCCCATATTAATAAAGGGACTAAGCCGAAAAGAAAATGAATGAATGTTTCATCTCAATCAGTATCGATAATTATAGAATATTTAAAAAAAAATCTATTTAAGTATATTAGGATTTTTTAAGCCATTATTTTAATTTGCCAACATGACTAAGGCAAATAGTTTTAATGGTCAAAAACAAAAAAAAATTGAAACAAAATATCTGATCTCTTTATAATGAAACAAACATAAGTGTTAAAGAGACTCTTAAACTTGATGAATAAAATGTTACAAAGTGTGTGCACGGTAAAGTGTGAACAATCTAAGCAAACTTTAAGGTGTGAAGAGTAATGTTACAATAAACCTCATTTTCATGTGTGTTCTTATTCTGACCTGAAGTGACAAGCGTGAGTGTGTGGTTTCTTTTATTTGCACTCGCGCTCCCCTGCCGCCGTCTTTGCAACCATCAAGCACTTTCTTAGAGGATGACAAAAGTACTACATGACAAACATTACTGCAGCTTTAATACAAGTTTATGGGGAAAAGTAAAAAGCACTGTAGCATTTGGATGCGCTGTATTTGTCTGAGGTGAGTAGTCTGTTGTTTTTATTGAAATTACTGTATATTCCATGCATAGTGTGAAGCAGATTGGTTAGTTCTACTTACATGAATTGCAGTACGCACTTGGCATTTGGAAAAGTTGAGATGTTTTCAACTTGTTGCGCCTGGAAAATGAGCTTGCATGAGTCACTTGCACAACATGTTCTCGTTGCTCTCATATGCACATCATGCAAGTCGCACGCCTTCATTGGAAAGGACAAACTTACACCGTAAGCTTGTTGGCATTGCTTCCAAGGCGCATGCTTAGCAGCCACATGTTAGTAAAACTAAAGCACTTCATACCAAACTTTTTTAGAATCAAATTGACAATCGTGTTCGGTCAATAAATACCGATTGATACCGATTGTATCGCCCAGCCCTATGTTTACTTTGGATAAAAAAATCTAATAATAATAATAAAAAGTATTAGTAATTGTGGGCGCCACGGTGGCGTAGTGAGTAGCACGTTCACCTCACAGCAAGAAGGTCGCTGGTTCAATCCCCAGCTGGGTCAGTTGGCATTTCTGTGTGGAGTTTGCATTTTCTCCCCGTGGTTGCGTAGGTTTCCTCCGGGTGCTCCGGTTTCCCCCACAGTCCAAAGACATGCGGTACAGGTGAATTGGGTAAGCTAAAATGTCCATAGTGTATGTGTGTGAATGAGAATGTATGGATGTGTTTCCCAGAGATGGGTTGTGGCTGGAAGGGCATCCGCTGCGTAAAACAAATGCTGGATAAGTTGGCGGTTCATTCAGCTGTGGCGACCCCGGATTAATAAAGGGACTAAGCTGAAAAAAAAATGAATGAATGAATTAGTAATTGTACCACTACTAATATTAATGATACTGTGTATTGTGTATTTAAGAAATAATTTAAATAATAATAGTAAAAACATATATTATTTTTTAACTTTAAATATAAGTTACAAAGAATTTAGAGAGAATTTAATTACAAAGGATTAATACAAAAAAAAAATACTACTAATAATAATATGCCAAGGGCAGGCACGGTGACTCAGTGGTTAACACTATCACCTCACAACAAGAAGGTCACTGGTGCAAGTCCCGGCTGGGCCAATTGGTGTTTCTGTCTGAAGTTTGCATGTTCTCCCCATGTTGGTTTCCTCCGGGTGCTTCAGTTTCCCCCACAGTCTAAAGACATGCAGTAAAGGTGAATTAGATGGACTAAATTGACCAGAGTGTTTGTGTAAATAAGAGTGTGTATGGGCGTTTCCCATTACTAGGTTGTGGCAGGAAGGGTATCTGCTGTGTAAAACATATGCCTAAATAGTTGTTGGTTCATTCCTCTGTTGTGACCCTTGATAAATACGGAGCTAAGCCTGAAAATTTAATGAATGAATAATATACCATTGTCTTTACGTTGATATAGGTAACAACTCGCAGAGCCACTGTATGATCTGATTAACATTTAACACATGTATCCTCCCAACGCCACTTCCTTCTCTGCTCCTGTGCTTCACTGCACTTACATCATGTCGAGATTACGCTTACATTCCACATCAGATTCGCATAAGATTTACATTAAGCAGAATGCCCAAAAGGAGCATAGCACTCAGTTATCATTTCATTATTTTGCTACTTAAGGTTGAGGATAAAGCCTGTCACATTCTATTCTTCTGCCCCCCCCTCCTCTACTTAGCTCTCGCTCTTTTTCAAATCAGGCTTCGGCAATACACTCACACACAAATGCATGGAAAAACTCTTACTGCTAATGCATTCGCTTTGAATGGATTTTCAGGCTGTATTACCTATGTGTGTAAGCTATGGATCACACAGGAAATGACTAAGATTACGGCCACCCCGCTGAGGATAATGCGCTAACTCTGTTATTCGTTAACTCTGCTATTATGCTCATACTTTCTTATTCAGACTCGCAGACAGACAAACCTTGCTCTCTGCTGGTGAATCTGCCCCTATTATACCCTTTCAAAGGCTCCTAATTTTGTTTTGGAGGCCTCCTGCAATAGTTTTACATTTATGCAAAAGGCCAAAAAGTCTGTTTTGTTAAATCATAATATGCATATCAGCTTTTTATCACTGTCTGAAACTATTTTTAAACCCCTCCTCGGCAAGAGCCTATTCTGCTCTGATAGCTCAAATATGGGCCATGTCTGTTGGTTGGCTCTGCCACTTTGGTCTTGTTTTGGTGGCAGAGTCTTTGTCTTTGTATTGAATGTGTGGTCTCAGGCAAGCTCGAGCCACTCATCTTTGTATTGTTCTCATTAGATATGTTTTCATCCAAAAATGGGAATAAACATTATGCGTAAAACTGGATTATTGCATAAAAGATGTAAAGCAGCGTTTTCGTCTAACAAGTCAAAGCTGACAAAATGGTCACTTCCTGATTAACTGGCGACAGATATCAACAGTAAAAACGTAATTTGCTGCAGGAGGAGAAGCTGTGTTAATCTTTTTCTTCATTTAATAAACGTAAAAGTGTTTCCATCACAGTTTATGCGCATCTTTTCTTATCGAATAAAAAGTTTATCCTACTCAGTTATGTGCATACATTTTTATGCGCATTTTCAAAATTTATGCGCATTATGGCGTTTCCATCAACCGTTTTTTTATGCGCACATCCAAAATGCGAATAAAAATAGCTGGATGGAAACGTAGCTATTGGCTGCATTTTCTCATCCTGTTTGATTGTTTTTTTTGTCTGTTTAGGGCTATGTGCTCTCCTGTATATTGTCTAGCCTTGGACTGCACGATTTGGAGAAAAAAATCTAATTGCGATTTATCCGATTAAAATTGCATTTTGTGATTTTTAAAATGGGATTTACTATAATTTGATGAAACTTTGTTGTTTTTATAGCACCAAGGTAAGAATAAGCATAATCACAAAGTATGCTACACTATGCTACTGTTTTTTAAAACCATTTTTACCAATAAAGTTGTCAGTTGTCATGACAAATTCAGAAAATAACTACAGTATTTTAAATTCAATTTATTAAATTATGTATAAAATCTTATTTATTGACATGTAAAACCTTTGCATTTAGAATGTGGTAGATTTTTCATACTGATTCCATGACGTTTCATGGTGCATTGACAATGCTTTCCATACACAATTTTAGATTTTCACAACACAAGGATTCTTGTATTAAAATGTACAATTTTATAAATACATATTATTTGTAATACAATTTCGTACTTTAATGCAGCAGTCAGAGGGCGCCACGGTGGCCTAGTGGGTAGCACGTTCGCCTCACAGCAAGAAGGTCGCTAGTTCGAGCCTCGACTGGGCCAGTTGGCATTTCTGTGTGGAGTTTGCATGTTCTCCCCGTGGTTGCGTGGGTTTCCTCCGGGTGCTCCGGTTTCCCCCACAGTCCAAAGACATGCGGTACAGGTGAATTGGGGAAGCTAAATTGTCCGTAGTGTATGTGCGTGAATGAGAATGTATGGATGTGTTTCCCAGAGATGGGTTGTGGCTGGAAGGGCATCCGCTGCGTAAAACAAATGCTGGATAAGTTGGCGGTTCATTCCGCTATGGCGACCCCGGAATAATAAAGGGACTAAGCCGAAAAGAAAATGAATGAATGAATGAATGAATGCAGCAGTCAGAAATATGTACTGTACCTTTAATTTTACTTGCTCAAAACACTCTTTTTGAATGTTACATACAAACTCAAGGACATGCACAGAACAGCATGAACATTTATGGCAAATAATTCAATGTAAAGATTATCCTGCTTGCTTTTTGAGCGAGCGAGTTTTTAAACACCTGTAATTGGTCATTGTGTGCTCTCACTCAACAGAAAGAGCTGGATTGAGTTGGATCGTTTTAATTACTCGCGCTCGCCTCTCTCGCCATAGTTACTTTTACTACTTTTACTAGTTACTACTTTTTTTGTCTATGGAGATTGGCTAGTTTAGAAAAAGAGTTTGCATGTTCTCCCCATGTTTGCGTGTTTTCTCTGTGTGCTCTGGTTTCCTCCACAGTCCATAGACATGCGGTATAATATAAATATTGTAACAAAATTGGCTGTGGTCTATGAGTGAGTGTGTGTGAATCTGAGAGTGTATGAGTGTTCCCCAGTACTGGGTTGCGGGTGGAAGGGCATCTGCTGTGTAAAACATACGCTGGAATAGTTGGCGGTTCATTCCGCTGTGACAACCCCTGATAAATAAGGAGCTAAGCTGAAGGAAAATGAATGAATGATTGATTGGAAATTCAGATAGGTAGATATTTCACACATAATGTGGTGTGTGTAAATGTGACAAAGTTCTTTTGTCTAAACCAGGTTAATTGGAAATACATTAGTAAAAAACTTTAAAAAGGTAAAAAAGTGAAAGTTAATAATAAATCTGAAGCAATTTATTTCATGTTTTGGTGAAATGTAGGCAGAATCACATAGAACCCGTGAACTTGGGTTGCTGTGTATTCTATATCTGCAGAAACTTTCAGTGGGCAGCTCTGCTAAAATGAACAGCAATTGAGAAGTATGCATGAATGAAATGATTGGTTTGCTGGTGTCTTTGTGTGCTTGATGCCTTGGCATTTTAGATGAGATACTGTACATTACAGGTAAGTGTATAAATCTGCAAAATCAGGTTGTAACATCTAGTGCATGCAAAGTGGATTTACTTTTGCAGTGATTTTTTTATTTATTTTTTGACATGATGACTACACGAACTGAAATCTTCCAGCCCTCAGCAAAAAAACAATGTTTGGTGTTTGTGGATCAATGTAGACATTGTTCGAATGAAAAGCATAGGGCTGGCATTATGCAAATCTGCTACAAATATACGTAGGCTCATGCAGGAATTACTGATGAATTGGTTTATCCAGCACTTGTCTGTGATCTTTGAAATGTTGCATGCATTTTACATTCTCAAACAGCTACATTAAATGCTACTTGAAAGTTAAATGTGAAAAAGCATACTATGGGCACTTTAAAGGGATCCTACAATGGTATTCATTTATTTATATTATTACAAGACCTTTTGCAACAAGCTGGAACAAATGGCTCAATTAGTTCAGAGTTTGATGAAGGCCCACCATCCGAAAACTAAATGAGTTGTTATGGGTTAGCTGTCCCAGTTTGTTGTGATTGGCGTACACCATGGATTAGATGGCGTTTCGGTATTGAAATGCTAAATTACGTTTTAGAGATGTTCAGTGCTGTACTGTCAGCAATTGAAATCAAAATAAAATGTTAATTTTTTTTATAAAACCTTTTGAAGTGGCACTGTGGCTCAGTGGTTAGCATTGTCACCTCACAGCAACAAGTTTGCAAGTTCTCTCTGTGTTTGTGTGGGTTTCCTCCGGGTGCTCCGGCTTCCCCCACAGTCCAAAGATGTGGTATAGCTGAATTGGGTAAGCTAAACTGGCCGTAGTGTATGTGTGTGTGTGTGTGTGTGTGAATGTGAGAGTGTGTATGAGTGTTTCCCAGTACTGGGTTGTGGCTAGAAGGACATCCGCTGCATAAAACATATGCTGGATAAGTTGTCAGTTCATTCCACACCCCAGATAAATTAAGGACTAAGCCGAAAGAAAACGAATGAACGAGAATAAAACCTTTTGGGATTTATTTTAATACATTTTTATGACACCACTTTGTGACATCATAAACCCTGGTAAGCAGTGATGTAGTCCAAACGAGCCATTCATTGTGTTACTTGAAAAAGGGTTTAAAAAACCTCTGAAATATCTCTGTGGAACTTGAGGTTAGTAATGTACACACTACACTACACTGTCTAAAATCCAAAAGAGTAAAAAGCATAATAGGACATAGAGCAGCATGATTCTGGCTAAAATGAGAATCGCAATTTTTTTTAAAGATCACGATGTTCTCGCGATTCATTCATTCATTCATTTTCTTTTCGGCTTAGTCCCTTTATTAATCCGGGGTCGCCACAGCGGATTGAACCG
>CAIGQQ010033467.1:61076-76489 GCA_903798035.1 Danio albolineatus
CACTGCAAATGTCACATCCATTACTCTGGAATTTCTCTTTTATATATATAAACATATATATATTATACTTAATATGAAAGTACCTTCATATTATTTCCTTATGCTTCAAACAATAGCCTTAATGATACAATTGGCTCCCAATTGGTTTCCACCTATTAATCATTAAAATAACTGCTGCATTGTCTAGATAACAATCGAGAATAAATCTATATAGTCTACATCAGGTCTGCAGATCATGCTGAGAAACAGAGGAACTCTTGGCACTAATTAGCAGCTTTTCAACTTGTGATTAAATGATGAAAAGAACGGCATGCCTTCGATTCAGACATGAAAGACAGAGCAAACAATTGCAATTAGTACCGTGCATAGACAATATGGGATTTACTAGAACTGTTGTTTTAAGCAACATAAAAAATAACAATGATTTCCAAACAAGTTTTCCAACTATTCTTGATTAAGCCATGGAAAACAAGGAATTATAGATTACTCAATTGATATTGTGCTGTTTAAAATATTATTTTTGGTATTGAAAGTGAGTTAATTAAGAGAATTTTACTTCATCATTACGGGTAATTATCCTCCCTCTGTGATTGATTTCCAGGAATTCTTTTTCCAAATGTTTAACTCGTGATAAATCTGAATAAGAATGGCACAGTGACTGAGTGGTTAACATTGTCTTCTCACAGCAAAAAGGTTGCTGCGTTCGCGTGGATTTCCTCCGTGTGCTCCTGTTTCCCCCACAGTCCAAACACATGCGCTATGGGTGGATTGAATTAACTAAATTGGCCGTAGTTTATGAGTCTATGTGGAAATACTAGAGTGTATGGGTGTTTCCCAGTGATGGGCTGCGGCTGGAAGGGCATTCGCTGTGTAAAACATATGCCGGAATAGTTGGTGGTTCATTCCACTGTGGTGACTCCTGATACATAAGGGACTAAGCCGAAGAAAAATGAACTAATGAATAAATCTGAATATTATAAACTGTTGCCAATAACAACTTTAAAGTGTATGTAAATTATACATCTAAAAAAGAACTCCATTACAGGGTAGGATAAAAAATATCAGATCTTTAACAGTTTTTAGAAAGCAGAACAAGGCAGTAAAATTATGAAAAGGGGCTAAATTAAAATGTTCATATATATTGCTTCTCTAAAATGAAGATAGTCTTACAATGAGATTAAGCTATTATTTTTAAAAAATGAACAAAAGTGAAGAGCAGGGAAATATACATTTAAATGTATAAAAAACAACAGCATTGTTTTTAATAATATTTTAACTCAATATTAACATTGGCAGCCATAAAATGCATTTCATTGTGGGGAAAAGCACAGCAATATTTTATAAATAATTAATTGAGATAAACTGAATTAAAAATATATATAGTTATTTTTTTTATTAATATATTAACTGCATGTTAATATCCATATTCCACTGAAATCCATAAAAAAATATGGTATAGTATTTTAGCACACCCTCTTGATGTTTGATCTTAACAAAATGATAGTTAAAGGTGCTGAATATATGTTTTTAAATCTTTTAAAGCATAAAACATACCATAATTTGTTTGCAGACATTTAAGAGACATGCTAAGTGAACATTCTTGTTTATCTGAAAAACAATGCTTAAGTCAAATATTCTGCTTTGAAAATGTGCGTTATGTGCTGAAACGTCTGTCTTTGTTTTGGTCCTTTTAACCTGCCCAATGCCAGTTTAGCCAACTATATTTCCGCACCCGAAATTAGCGTAATTTATTCATTCAGTCAGAAAGGCTCTCAAAGTGTCAGAAATTTAAATAAAGCCGTTCAGAAGCACAGAATAGTGCACTTACTGCAGTCTAACAAAATTGTAATGTTTGTAATGTAGTTAATACATATTAAACCTCTTTAACTTTATTAAATGTGCATGCTGAATCACTGATATGTGTTGGCTTGCACTAAGTCACAGTTCTAAAGTTCATGAATTATCTGCACTGCTTTCAGAAGTATGGCAATAAATGTCACGTAAAAAGTCATTCAAACTCACATTATTAGCATTTAACGCTGAATAAAGCACATGAGGTGTACCTGAGGTTAACATTGTCAGTTTATTCTGTTGTTCAGCTGCAAGAAATAGAAGTCGTTTCTAAAAATGTACATTTCAGGTGTTGGTTAGAACAAAAACTCCTTTTAATATGGAAAATATTCCTTCTCTCACATGCCATTGCTTTTTATTTCGAACACGATTTAAATCAGCCTTTAGGCTCAATAATCAGGCTCGCTCCTGTTGGTGTCATCCATCTGGCAACCTGTGCTTGCTTTGTATTGAACCAGCCATGCAATACCTAGTTCAACCACTGGGTGTCAAACTGACATACTACACCTTTAATGTTGATTAGTAGAATCATGTCTACATTTTGAAAAAGCATCATGTCATAATCTGGCTACAGAGACAAAACATTTTTTATCCCTTATCTTGAATTTATAGGGCATTTGTTGTTCATTTTGGGGACATTTTTGTCAAAGTTGCTATTATTTTTCAACACTGCTACAGTCTGTACTATACAATCTGTACTATACACTCTATACTGCAGTTGAAACATTACATTTAAAAGTCTGTATTATTCCAGGCTTTTAATGTTGAGAGAGCAGTGCTAATTTATGCAAAATATGGAAGCAGGCATCAAGCCTTCCATTAGGAGACATTCTGATGATGCATAATGAAGTATTTTGCATGACGATGCCAAACAGGTACAACAGAGGTGAGAAAATAGCTGCAGTTTTCCATCAAACATCAGCTGCTGCTTGTCCTTTTGAACCCCATGAGAGTTGCAATGGCTCCACTAACAAATACATAAAAACACACACACACACACACTTATTTGTTATGCTGAACAGGTGGATTTTTTACAGTCCTGTTTTATCTCATGGTTCCAGAATGCTTAAAGGTGGTCATACATCTTGGCTCTGCTATGTATTATCATTTCATAACAATATTTTCATTTATTCCTTCAGTATGGCAGGTTGATGTGGCAATCTGAGTGTTTCACAACTTCAAAAGTGTTTAAATTAATCTCAGTGCAACTCACCCTGAATGTGTAATGAATTAATAAATCTTTCAATGACTGTGAATAAGTTTGCATTGAAAATCTGAGAACGCATACACAAAAATCAGATTACCTTTGGCCTCAAGCCCTCTTGGTAAGTTTTGTATATATAATTTAACAATTACAGTGTTTTCAAGTCGCTTTGAAAGTCACTGCTTCTACAAAAAGTGAAGTTTATTTATAAACTACTTTCGAGAGGATCACGTGCTTATAATTGACACGGCTGGCCCCGAATTAAGCTAACGTAAGATCCACCAATCAGACGATTCCAAACCTAGTATAAATAACCAAAGCATCTTGCCTCAATCATCTTTGTCTTGAAGAATCCCCCCTTCGGAAGGTAGCCCTCGGCTCAAGGATCTAATGAGCTCAGGGCTCTCTCTCGGGACAGCATGCCAAATACACTTCATTATCAATCGTCAGCTAAGTGTGAACTCTTGAAGATGATTAAAGAACGTGAATCAATATGGCAATCATTTTTATGTCATTATTCTATTCATGAAGGTGCTGTAAATTGAATTTATGTATATATTCTGTCATAATTGTACAATGATTGTGTTTTGCCCATGCAATTTAGCACAAATTCACACACAACATCAATGTACTAATATAGAGTCTGACTTAAAGTTACTTTTATTCAACCTTTTTTATTTTTTGGACCAAAAATGACACAGGCTTCTCGCAAAAGATAATAAGACAATGTACAATTGGCAAAATCTGACTTAAAGTTACTAGCAGATACTTATTTACCTAATCATTTTACCTGAGTTATGAATAATTTTGGGATATATAAAATGAGTTGTATAAAGTTTATTGAAAAGTCCCAGTAAGAATCACAGTAGGAGCCGAGTTATACGACACAGTGCATAAACATGTAATAATCCATTGAATCTCAACCACGTTCCTGGAGAACCACAAGCTCTGCACATTTACCATGTCTCCTTAACCAAACGCACCTGATTCAGATCATCAGCTCAATCGGAGAGGCTAAGGCTGCGTCCAAAATCTCATACTTTCATACTATATAGTACGCTAAAAACAGTATGCGAGCCGAGTAGTATGTCCAAATATATAGATTTCGAAAAACAGTAAGTGGTAAGTACCCAGATGATTTAGAAGTGCACATCTTATGCATGCTACCCCATGATGAACTGCAAGAGAATTCATGATTGAGAGTGAATCGACAAAACTGACATTCATATCATAATGACATTCATATGATCATAATTATCTGATCATAATACTTACATTCATATTTTATAGACCATACTTTTCTAATAGTCGAGAGGTAAATTCAAATTCAAATGCAGTACCTACTGAGTAGTAGGCGATTTAAGGGTTATGGGTGTAATGGGTGTGACAGACAAAGGAGAATCGGTGTTGGTGGTCCTCCTGGTGCATGGTTGAGAAACACTGCACTAATCAACAATTTCAAAATCAAAGTTTGTTTGTTGCCTCATTACAAACATACACGTTTGTAATGCAGTTACATTAACTTACTCCAGAGCTAATAGCTATCCCATTTTCAAAATAAAAGCCCTGCATACCATCAAAATAATGGAAAACCAATTATAACTGCTGTAATCTCATTAGGAAACAGTGTAGCTTATCAAACAATGCAAGGGCAAGAATATTAATGATCCCATGAGTAATGTTTTGACCAGTGATCTGTTTTTCATTGCATGGGATTTTACACTCGTAGGATTTACATGACAACGACAAAACTGCTTTATACTCTATGTATGGCATTAAAATGTACTGAACTCTTATTATTCAGCAGGTATATCCAGATTTTCATTCTATGGCACCTTTAAATCAATATTATCCCCTCTCACACAAATCCATGAAAATAACCGGAAAACGGCAGTAATATGAATGTGTTTTTGGTAGACAGACAAATAATAAGTAGAGATAGATAGATAGATAGATAGATAGATAGATAGATAGATAGATAGATAACAAAGAGACTATTTAAGGAATTTATAAAACAGATGCAGTGCTGTACTGTAGATCTGACACCTTCCTCTCCTCTTACTTTCTGCATGACATTACTGTATGATATTTCATGCTTTAGAATTTCCTGCAAACGCAACTGTGATTTTCTTTTTCTTTTGATGTTGAATTCTATGGCAACCAAATACTGCACTCGCTGTGGTCTCCCATTTACCTCCACAGAATTTTACCTAGTGAGTGAATCAATAAATGCATAAATAGTTTTCTTACACATTCCATATCTATTACATATACTGTATATGCTGCTGAGCTCTGGTCAAAACGCTTCTGTCCTTCTGTTCATATTTCATTCCTTCATGCCGCCAGTCAGCTCTTAACTGCCTCTGTAATTACACCCTCTTCAAGTGTTCAGCAGCTTTCTAACTGGAGGATGTGTTAAGATGCATGACATTAAGTGATTTTTTTCTTCACGGCGAGTAATTGAGGAGAAGAATTTCTATAATTTAGCATCTCCTTCTCTCTACTCTTCAAGCATACCGTATATATATATAGATTGTAAACGGGAAGCAATGAGATATTGGGATCATATTAGTCCTTTGTCATTTAATCCCAGAGACAGCCAAGACTAACATGTTTTTTATCCCCTCTGCCCTAACTTTAAATCTCACATCATTGATTTTAATTAACTTTACACTCCCTATTTGTTGCAGTTTTTACAGATCACTGAGACGCAGAAATATCCATTTATTTTCAGAGTTTTAATTATGGGTCCCTGAAAACCCGAGTTCCTGTTTGCTGCGCAAGAACAGCGGTGTTAATTGTGTTCATGTGACCTCACAGCCATTTTCACATTCAGATCAAATGCCTTTTAGTCATTTTAGTAAGTAACCAAGAATTACTGATGACCTTCGGTGGTATACATTGTTATACAATTAATTAGTTGATAGTTAAATGTAATTAAGTTTATGTAAAGTATTTCGCCATACTTCAATATCATCTACTGTCTTTAAAAATGCCATAAGAAGTTGAGTACAGAGCTGATGACTTTCTTTTGAGCCTATTTAGGGCGTATTCATAGTAGGTACAATTGCCTTGAACCATGCCAAAGCGTGCTTGCGCGCTTTTACCTTCTGAGCCCGAGCATGCTTATGTCATCGAAGATGCAACTGTTCATTTTGACAGGAAGAGAAGCGCTCTCGCTCAGCACAGTGGACATTTCTTTATTTATATCGTTTTGCACTATTGACACTAAATTATCACATAAATTATATTTATAATGACATAAATTATCATAAAAATCCTCGTGTTGCATGTATTAGGAGGTTTGCTGAAGGTGGAGCTGACATGTAGTGAGGGGTTTGTATCTTTAATAACTTAATAAAGTTATTTAAACTATGACAGTCATGTTCATTGAAAAGTAAGAATGACTAATAAATCCATAAGAACAGTCCCCTAAAAGTGACGTCACGTCTTCAGTTTCGGCCTCAAGAGTGATTTGCACTCACACTACAAGCATACCAAGCCAAAGTCCAACCAAATCACACTCTGGCACACGTCTTCCAACTGAGCCAGGGCCGGCAAACTGAACTGCACATGGGCCTGATTCGGAGCATTCACACTTGTCAAACAAACCAGAAAATGCACCCGGGCACAGTTCGGATAGCCTTGTGTAAGTGCAACCTTAGAGTAAGATTTGTTTATGACTGGCAAAAAAAAAAAAAAAAAGAAAGAAAAAAAAAAAAGAAATTTGCATTTACATACTGTAAGCCTGATGCTACATTTGAGTTGTTTCAGTAATTCTGCTCCTGGTGGTTAACATCATGAAGAATCCAGCTCCAACCCACTATAAAACAGACTTCCCAAGCAGTCTCTTGGCCTCAATCCCAAATGGCACCTTAAACGCTCGCTGTCTTCCTTTAAATCTGCACTCCTCTATGTCTGCTTGCAGTTCATCTCAGTGCAGGCTCAGCAGAAGTGTATAATATCTGAGAGCCAAAGGGAGAGTTCACAAGCACTTATTTCAAAGCCAAAATGGGACACCTTACAGTCTTGTGGACATCATGAACACGCTCATCTGTGGCCATTGGGACTCTGTAACTGTGTCATTTGGGCAACCATGGTCATTGCCAACATGCCAAAGCTTAAATTTTTGAGCAATGTAAAATATGTTGTTTGGGGTACTGGGTACTACAGTGCCATTGACGCCTTCTAACAATGCATTGATGTAATGAACAGTTGGATGTGCCCAAATTTGCTTCAGTTAAACACAGAGAAAACTGAAGTCATTGCAATTAGGAACAGAGATGAGGTTCTCAAGGTTAATACGTACCTTGGCTCTAGGGGTCAAACAACAATATAGTCAAGAATCTTGGTGTGAGTCTCAGTAGTCATTTCAAAGCAGTAACTAAATCACCATACTATCATCTCAAAAACATTAAAAGAATTAGATGATTTTTCCAGTTGGAGAAACTTTTCATGCTTTTATCACCAGCAGGGTGGATTACTGTAATGGACTCCTCACTGGCCTTCCCAAAAAGACAGTCAGACAGTTGCAGCTCATCCAGAACGCTGCTGCAAGGATTTCTTACCAGAAAATCAGAGCACATCACACCAGTCCTCAGGTCTATACACTGGCTCCAAGTTACATTCAGAATAGATTTTAAAGTATTGCAATATGTGCATGATAAGTAAGCTTGCCTTGCCTTGCATGTTTCAGATGACAAATCCACTGGTGGGCACTGTCTACATTTTTGCTGTGCTTATCATACAGATCACATAGACCTATTGACATGTTGACCTAAACCCAACCAATAGTGCTGTCGAAAGCAAAAATAAGAGAAAACACACATAGTTTACCTTGATTTTACATTGATATAATTTGTGGAACTGTGCTTCACTGTACTCAAACCCAAGTGCTCAGCATTAGTGCAATAACACTACAGAGCAAACTCACGACAGAAAGGTTTTTGAGATAGATAGGTGAGACAGTTGTTTTGTGGTATATATTTGGTGTTGTGCAAAGAAATGCATAAAAATGATCCTTTTTTCAATGACAATATGACACTGTAATATCATTAGTGTCAAAATGTGTATAAATATTATTATTGTCTAAATGAACAAATGTTATTGCCGTTAAACTTCTAAGTAGTGTTCATTTTGCTAGGAAGTGCTGTCAAATATATGTTCAAGTACATTTTTGCAGTTTAACAATATTTAAGCTGAAGCACGTATTTCCAATAAGCCTAAGACCTATAAGAGAGTCAGAAGGCCCCCTCAAAATGTAAGTCCAATCTACCTCCGGTCACGTGCTGTCATCTCAAAATTACAGTAATTAGGACACACTGTGAACGCAGCTTCTGCAAGACAGTGACTCTCTGGAAACAGGTTTGGACACCCCGTCACGGAGTAATGAGGGTGATTTAACTGAGACACAGACGAAAAAGGCTCTACAGTCATTTTTCCATTATATTTCACCACCTCAGAAAGAGACACTGAACAATACAAGTGTGAAAGACACATCTTGCAGAAAATCACCAGGGCTTTGTTATTGAATTGTACCTCTCATGCTTTTTTTTGCACGTATGTGTCTTCAGCACCAGTGAGACATTTCAGCAGCATCTTCTTTCTTCACTCCATCCCCTTTCTTCTTCTCCAATTCTGGCTCATCTTCGGTTTTGCATTTTTGACTGTCCTTTGAAGACATCCACTGATTTTACACAAGTGTTTCACTCCTTTGTAGTTGATAATGTATCGCATTGCCCTTCAACCCTCACTTTCATTGTGGTTTTGAACGCTTCTTCCCTGACTGAATGCACCAAATGGAGAATGAATAGACAATTACCTTATGCATTCTATTCATTTATTTTTTCTTCCATTTACTGAGAAGAGACTGCACATGAATCTTTGGATGCATGGGGAAATGTTTGAAATAATTACAATTTTAGCATCAATCTAGTACATTACTTATTACTATCAAGGTTAAAAACAGTTGTACTGCTTAAAGGGATAATTGACCCAAAAATGAAAATCACGTCATCATATGGTTTTAAACAACACAGGCTCATTGTGAAAACGTAGTCCCGAGTATGTTTCTGGAGACCGAACATTACGTGGTCAGGGGTACGTATGGCTGCGTTTCATTTTTTTTAAACGAACGGTGTGACGCCGTTTCTTCTCGCGCTTTCCGGCTGACCGCCTCGTGTGGATGACTTTACCGCTGCAACCAGTTTGTCCCGATAGCTCGCTGGCGGACTCGAGCCACAGAGTGGAGTTGACCACCACGACGACACCGGGGTTCGAGTCCGGCGAGGAGCGGTTCCAGAAAGCAGGTAAGACAAACACAGAATCCATGTAATGAAGTAAACCAGTAAACAACAGGGTGAGAATGCAATGAAGCCTGAAAATGTGGTAAAAATGAGACGAGGGCTTTTGTTTTATTCTGGATTGCTTTTTTGAAAGCTGTTGGTTGGGTTTAGGGAAGTGGGTGGGTGGGTGGGTGGGTGGGTGGGTCAATCAATAAAATTTTGGTTGTGTTTAGGGAAGGGGGAGGGAGGGTCAGTCCGATCGGATGGTCAGTCAGTTGTTCAGTCAGCCAAAAACGGTCGGCCGACAGCGGCCTCTGGTGGGTTTACACGAGAACGGCAGGCGTAAACGACACTTGCGAGAGACACTTGAGATCTCAAAAAGCGTCCGCAGCGGCCTCTCTAGACTTGCCAAAGCAAAAAGTGCAAAAAGACGTACTTGACGGGACGTATTCCGCGGCCTCCAGAAACGTACTCGGGACTACGTTCTCAGAATGAGCCTGGGTTGGTTTTAAACCATTTCTATGTTCTGCTGAAAACAAAAGAGATCGTTTTTAAAAAGGCTGGTAGCTGGCAACCATCCATTTCCAAAGTAGGAAAAAATATTATGTAAGGCAATGCGTGCCAGCTACCTGCTTGTTTCAAAATACTGTTTTTGTGTTCAAGAGTAGAAAGAAACTCATAGGGCCCTATCATACACCCGGCGCAATAAGGTGCAAGACATGTTTGGCACAATTTGTTGCTATTTTCAGACCAGTGTAACAGTAATTTTCACGTTTTGCACCACATTGTTTAAATAGCAAATCCATTTGTGCCACTTTGTGGACTCATGGGTGTGCTGATCTATAAAGGAGAAGTGTTAAGGCATATTGTTGGCGCATTGATATTTTGAAGATCTAAAATAGACCACGCCATTGACCAACTGAAAGCTGGTCTAAAGTCCAGCGCAGAGCATGTTAGTTTTGCATCTATGCGGTCCAAATGCTTAAACATTGCTTAACAGACACAGCAACACACAAATGTCTTTACATATAAAAAAATTAAAGGATTAAAATGTCAGAAAAATGATTATTTTCTACATAAATATCAAAACCACTGCCTCCTCCCATGCATTCTTGACCTCAGGGTGCTTTTTTATTCATTTATTCATATTATTTGTATACTGGTATTGTTATTATGAGTATTATTTATTATTTGCATATTTATATTTGTTTTAATAAAAACAACTTTAGATTTGTCCACCTGTTGGGTTTTGGAGACAAATGCATCAGTATATAGGGCACAAGAATAGAACGTGTGTTTGGATATTTGGAACTTTTTTTTACCACAGTTCCTTATTGCTCATTTATTCATTTGCTGGAAATTAGAACTGAATTTAGAAATAGTTCTGAAATAAATCTTTGCGCTTAAACAAAATTAAATATGTAGGCTAATGGAAGTCTTCAGCAGAGTGCAACACCATTTCCTTACTACATGAAAGTAAAGAAGTAAAGTAAATAGTAAAAGTAAAGTAAAGAGGCCAAATGGAGGAGGCCCGTTCCCTATCCTCATGCACAGGGGCGCCGCTAGCAATTTTGGGCCCCATGAAAAAATATGAGGATGGGCCCCCTACTACCAAGCTAGCTATCCAAACTCTTTCTCTGCAATGTAGTTATACTGACCTATGCAGTTTATTATTGATTTTGTCCACTACTTATCAGTATTTAGTAAGAGAACGGCCATGACTGTAGCTAGCAGATGATTTATTGTTCAAATGTAAATGTAGTACAAAAACAGGAACAGCAATCAAATATTCACTGAAATTTTTACATTTCTAAACACACAAAACACAAATGTGTCACTATTTAAATAACTGTACTGCAATAGTGTCTCATACAATGTGCAATACACTTTGATTGAGGATTTTGCAAGCAAGAAGGCCAGGCGTTTGGCACTTGGAATTTAAATTACTGTCAGGTTAATCAACAGACTGTTTCAAGTTTATTTATGTTGTGTTTATTTGGTTTGCAGTGTGCTGGAAATTTGCACCCTGTTATTATAAATATGTATTATAAATAAGTAATGGTCAGTTTAAACAAATAAACATTTCTTATTTATGGGTCTCATTGTAGTAGTATAATTTTGTGTCTTATTGATTTAGTGTATAGTGTGTTATTTGGGATGCAGCTAATGAAATAAATGACCAAAATACTAAATAATACCAGCATGAGTATAACCGCATTCACCACCGGGAGGCGCTGTTTACCTGACGATCGCACTCCAGCATCTCTCTTCCCCGCTACTGACGGACTGAACCATGCAGTGAAAGGAGGGGGGTGCAATTTGACAGTGACCGATGTGACAGACACGAGGAGCAGATATAAGCCGTATTTTTAGTTATTTCTAATAAATTGTTTTACTTGTAATTTAGAGATACATTAATAATTACATTATAGTACTGTTATTAATTATAAAGCAGATCTCTGTGGGGCCCCTAGAGTGCACGGGCCCTTAGAATCGTCCTAACTTTCCCCCCCTTAGCGGCGCCCCTGCTCATGCAGATTGTCTGTTTAGCTGTTTTCTCGCTAGTGAAGCGTTCAGTTTTTTCCTCTTACAAAGTCTGCCATGTAAATAGCAAATGAGACATGGCGCGACACAACTGACTCTTAAAGGGAATGTGAGAAGAGACTCAGAGTGGTTTAATGCATGTTATGCTCAAAACACACCCATAACTCATTAAGAGAATCAGCACAACCCTGTTAGACCTTGCGCCGGGGCGCAGAGTGTGATTTTCCTTCCTTAAAATAGCAAAAGTTGATGTGGACATTCATTCATTCTTTCATTTTCGGCTAAGACCCTTTATTAATCTGGGGTCACCACAGCGGAATGAACCACCAACTTATCCAGCATATGTATTACGCAGCGGATACTCTTCCAGCTGCAACCCATCTCTGGGAAACATCCATACACACTAATTTACACTACGACCCAATTCACCCCTACCACATATCTTTGGACTTGTGGAGGAAACCGGAGTAACCAGAGGAAACCCACGCAACCACAGGAAGAACATGCAAACTCCACACAGAAATGCCAACTGACCCAGCCAAGGCTAGAACCTTCTTGCTGTGAGGCAAATGTGCTACCCACTACGCCACCGTGGCGCCCCTGATCTGGACATGCCCTTAATAATTTTGCGCTGTGTGCTTTAGACTTAAAGCACCTTGATCGTTAAACTAGAGGCCATAGGTTTTAAACAAATGTGGGATGAGTAAACCATGCCAACCATGATCCATTACCAACGTTTTAAATGTTTTTTTTCCCACAAAATACATTATTTTATTATATATTTTTATTTATATAGCACATTTATTGTATATGGCCGAACATCCAAAGCATTTTGAATAGTAATGTGTTCTCTCCAAACCACCACCAGTGTGCAGCATCCACCTGAATGATGTGACAGAGGGTCAAAAGGGCCAAAGGGTCAATGCCAGAAAATGTGGCCTGGACACCATAGCTGCGTCCCAAATGACAAACTATACACTATGCACTTATGCACTATGTACTTATGCACTAACAGACTCAACAGCATAGTATATGTATGTAGTGCTGTCCCAAATGGAACACTAATGGCTTTTTTACTAAGCGGAAGTTCAAACCGTTTCCCTGATGACGTTTGACGGTCGCCAAATTAGAGAAATAAATGACCAAAATTCCAAATAATACCTAGCATGAGTATAACCGCATTCACCATCGTGAGGCGCTATAATCACTCTTGTAGGAGAAATTTGCTTTCACAGTCCAAAATAAATAAAAGTTATCCAACATGTGCGCACGATAGCTCCGCCTCTTCCGTTACGTGCACGAAGCTCCGGTCGTTGAGTGCGTGAAGTGTCCATCATTACACACTTCATATTACCGGTGGAATTAGTGCATCATCCGGGTAATTATAGTGTACTTATTATTGTTAGAGTTTTCAGTGTGAAGGCACTTATTACACTATTTATACTACAAAATGGCGTAGAAAAGTGCACAAGTATGCGATTTGGGATGCAGCTCATGAGTTACACCCCTACTCTTCAAGAACCATGAGATTTATAAATGACCACAGAGAGTCCACAGAAAGACTTTATTAGGTACACCTGTCCAACTGCTCGTTAACCCAATCACGACAGCGATTGCAATTGCATTCAATGCATTTAGGCATGCAGAGATGGTCAAGACGATCTCCTGCAGTTCAAACCGAGCAACAGAGAGGGGAAGAAAGCAGATCTAAGTGACTTTGAACACAGACAAAAATAATGGGACGTATTTTCTTTGATCCATATGTACTAATAATGAACGCACCCAACTTTTAACAAAAAAAAGCAACAACAACCCTCTAACAGATTGTTTGTACACACTCTCTTTGAGCTTGTAATTGGCTGGCCTTGTCTTTTCACATTTGCATTTTTTTTTCCTTTGTGCGGTAAATTAACCGTGTCACTTTGTACTAATTTAAACTGATACTGTGCCTTCTAATGCCATTAAAACAATTAGCACCATGCATCAAAGGAAACGATTTGAGTGTAGACTGTTCCGACACGAGTTAAACATTACACGCGACAGATAAAAGTACATTTGATCCTGATTGCAACTCCAAAAGAAGCAGCAAGCATTGCATCACCTCCTTCACGTACCATCTTATCAGCTGCAGCAGGAATAAACAGCAAGGATTTAGCCTTACAAAGTGATTTCAGAGTTATTCTGCCCTGACAGCAAGCAGCTATAAACAGACACCCAGACACAACTTGTGACACCGATATACACGGCGGTGGCACAGAAAAAAAGAAGAGGAAATTAACTAACTGGGCTTAAAATGAGAGAGAGCGCTGTGTTAAGACGACTCGGTGTTATCGAGCTTGACAGTTGTGACAACTTGAATCACATCAGCAATTAATAAGCAATTTTAGTTCAAGTTCATATTTAAGCACAGCTTATTTGCTGCCAATTAGCGATAAATTAACAGTTATTAAGCAATTAAATTATCACACAAGGTCCATGGATATACTGGCAAGGCCAGGGCAGCTTAATCTGAGAGATAAAGACGTGTCCCTAACTGCAGGATGCATAAAGATAAACATTCTCCTTTCTGTTCCACCGGTTTAAAAAGTGAATGGGGGGAAATGCACTTTAAAATGAGCACTTTGTTTGTCCCAACCTGAAATCTCACATCATTGATTTTAATTAACTTGTTTGTTGCCGTTTTTACAGACCAATGAGACACAAAAACATTCATTCCTTTATACAGATTTTAATTATACCTTCCTGAAAATTAAATTAGGAGTTTATGGAGCTCTACAGTGAATATAAATTGAGTACTAAAATGCAGGGTGTAAAAAACTAAAACAGAACAGAAATATTCTATAATAAATAGGAAACTAAAATAATAGTTAAAATTAAATCAATAATGATAATGACTAAATAAAACAGTTTATTTCAAAAAATATATTACAATTGAATTAAAAAATAATAATAACATTGAGCTATTTTGAAAAATATATATAATAAGGCTAAACCCCATCATTTGGCAACCACACAATTTTTTTTTTCAGCTGGTAAATAAATAAAAACAGAAAAAAACATAACACATGCCAACATGGAAAATGTGGTAACTTCAAAAATGTGTTTATTGTTAAATAACAAATCAAATAATAATAATAATAATTGTAAAATAAATATTCTAACGATAGAGCCATAAGGTGGGACCAAACACTGTAAAAAATGCTGGGTTCCACACAATCGATTTGTGATGAGACAACATGAAGGAGATAAGCTGACTTCGTAGTTTTTACTAATTTAAGTGGATCAAACATAAACAATTAAAGTGTCACAACAAAATTTCAAGAATTGTGTTGTTTTGGCTCATTTTAAATAAGCAGTTTGAAAAAATATAAACAAAACAACAAAAATATTTTTTGAGTATATAACAAGCAGTTTTTACTGTATAAAATGCTTTACGCCTATGGAGAGTCCTCATAAACCACCAATACCAACATGTGTGTATGCGTGTGTGTGTGTGTGTGTGTGTGTGTGTGTGTGTGTGTGTGTGTGTG
>CAIGQQ010033467.1:76499-111071 GCA_903798035.1 Danio albolineatus
TGTGTGTGTGTGTGTGTGTGTGTGTGTGTGTGTGTGTGTGTGTGTGTACATTATCATTATCATTATCATCAACAAAACTGATTCTGATTCTGATTAGTCACGTATTACATAATACACTGTAAAGCATGGATCTCAACTTGATTCTTGGAGGTCCGCAGCTCGCACAGTTTTGAGTGTTCAAGTCTATTAAGCAGGTGTGAGGTGGAGGTAGTTGGAGAGAAAATCTGCAGAGCTGTGGCCCTCCAGGAATTGAGGTAGAGACCACTGCTGTAAAAGAATGCTTCGCCATCATAACCCAACTTTGGGTCACAAATTAATAAAAAAAGATATATAATAAACATCGAGTTTGTCCATTTTTGAACCAACATGCTAAAACAACCCAGAATTTTTTAGAGTGCACAATAAATTTACACTCAAATAGGTACATATCCAATGTTATATTTTTTATTGTGATTCAAAATATTTGAATTATTGTTACTTTTATATTATTATTGATATTATTAATATTACTATTATTATTATTATTACTATTAATATTATTATTATTATTATTATTATTATTATTATAACATTATTATTATTATTATAACATTATTATTAATATTATTATTATTATTAATATGATTATTACTATTTGCTGTGTTTTTGCCATATAGCAGTCATTCAAATTTTTTAAAGCCACCAGGTGTGGCAGTGCAGCTGAAAAAATAACGTTTCCCAGTAATCTAGTCATCACAAAATGATAGGCAGTGCTGAGGCACAACAGGCTTCAGTTATTTAGTCTGGAGGGGACATCCAGAGAAAGAGAGAGAGGGGGAGATGGAAAGAAAGAAAGCACTAGAGAGTCACAGAACCAGGGCTGTTTAGTAGTCATGTGAAGTGCTGGATGTAATTAGAGCGAGGTCATGCATTCCCTCCTCACTGCAACAGAAGAAGAATTGCAGGCGAGCGGAGAGAGCTTGTTTCATCTGGCCTTGTCTTATGCTGCCATTCTCCTGGCAGAGTTTAAAACCACTCGTCTCCATGGACTTTACATCTAGACAAGCTCCCGCTCAGCACACGCACATGGACATCAAACAAATCGCATGGAAAAGAGGGAGAAATGGAGAGAATGAGTGTGACGCAGGCAGAGAGTAAAAGTTGGGACTGAATGATAGCGCCAAATGATGTTTCTTTCTTCTGCTGACGCTCATCACGAAGTGGTTTTTGTTGTAGGAATGAGTATTCGTTCATCATGCAGGTCGTTCTGACCCGGTTGGATGGAACAAATGGACGTGCACTTTGCAGCTCCATCAAGCTAAAGTACTTGTATACAGGTTTGTGTTATTTGTAGGCAGGCTGTGATGCATTCAAGGTAAAAGCCAGGCAACTTTAAAACAAGGACGATATTTTTTTGAAATAATTGTGACGGTCGACTCAAAGTTTTGTTATATGTATTTGCAATAATAGGTGGTCGTTTTTATGAATGAAACATTGACACATTTATTAAATCTTTTCATTCAAAACACTTTGTTCAGAAACATAATACATTATGGTCTTTTTGAATGAGTCATTTAACCATTTAATCAAAAGATTGGCTAAAAAAGCATTATCCTTCAGAAAGTAGCCATCAGAAGTGGTCATAAAGGGATGGACATGGACAGCAACAATACTCAGATTGCCTCTGACGGAGTCACAATGCTCAATTGGTACTAATAGGCCCAAAGTGTGCCAAGAAAATATCCCCCACACCATTACACCACCACCAGCAGCCTGAACCATTGATATAAGGCAGGATGGATGCATGCTTTCATGTTGTTGACGCCAAATTCTGACCCTACCATTTGAACATCACCACAAAAATCAAGACTCATCAGGTCAGGCAACATTTTTCCAATCTTCTATCGTCCAATTTTGGTAAGCCTGTGTGAATTGTAGCCTCGGTTTCCTGTTCTTAGCTGACAGGAGTGCCACCCGGTGTGGTCTTCTGCTGCTGCAGCCCATCCGCTGTAGCCCATGATGTGCATTCAGAGATGCTCTTCTGCATCATGGTTATTTGTGTTACTGTTGCCTTTCTGTCAGCTCAAACCAGTCTGGCCATTATTAAATATATACTTATATAAAACCCATTCCATTATAATATATTATTTATTTATATAATTTACAATGTATATTACTTTAATATTACTTTTCTGTTTAAATTTAAATTTTATTTAGTATTATTTTAAAAGAGGCACAACGGTGGCGTAGTAAGTAGCACGTTTGCCTCACAGCTACAAGGTCGCTGGTTCGAGCCTCGGCTGGGTCAGTTGGCATTTCTGTGTGGAGTTTGCTTGTTCCCCCCGTGGTTGTGTGGGTTTCCTCCGGGTGCTCCGGTTTTCCCCACAAGTCCAAAGACATGCGGTATAGGTGAATTGGTAGGCTAAATTGTCCGTAGTGTATGTATGTGAATGAGAATGTATGGATGTTTCTCAGAGATGGGTTGCGGCCGGAAGGACATCCGCTGCGTAAAAAAACAAATGCTGGATAAGTTGGCGGATCATTCCGCTGTGGCGACCCCAGATTAATAAAGGGACTAAGCCGACAAGAAAATGAATGAATTATTTTAAAAGTAAACCTCAAGAGTAAGAAAAGTATGATTTCTTACGATAAGACTGGTGTGAAATATCATGATGCTGCTGCAAGAGATATCAAGGCCAAAAGTACAAAAAGGCGTACAATTACACTGAAACAACATCTGTCTCATTCAAAGGGGTGTGCAAAGACTAGAGTAATGCCTTCTGTGTGCAATTTACATGATGTTCAGCCCACATTCAGCTGGCAGACAGAAACAGCTGCGCTTAAAGAGTTTTTCGAATAATCAAGCTTCAGTTGACTGAGGGAAACTGAAAGTGAGTTTCAGTGAACAAAAGTTTCTCTTTTCACACAATCTTTCAAAGGAAGAGAACTGAGATCTTCTTCCGTTTTCTCATTTGAGTTTTCTGAAACCTGACTGACTTGTACTGAAACCTTGAATACCATATTAACATAACACACACTAACTGTTAATAATATAGTATTGTGACGTGTTGTTATTATGAGGAAACAATAGTAATTTTTATCCTTCCAGTACATAAGAAATCAAAGGTAACCATATTAATTTTGTTAGCTCATACTACTAGTTTTGTGGTGAACAACTCATCTGTGCATTTTATTAAGTAAAAACTAATACTTTGCCCTTGTAATCTAAAACTTAAATCTGAAAATGCACTTCCTGTTTGTTTTTTAGTTAAATTGTTAAATTACATTTGTCTGAGGTATTGGGCGGAGCAAACATCGCTACAGCGCTATGACAACAGAAATAGGGAGAAGGAGGTGTCTGTTAGGTTGTAATAACTCTCCTCAAACCCTTTTTCCAATTTTCCTGAATGAAATGCCTATGTAACACTAAGAGTCGGGTGACAACAGAGGTGAGGGTCCAAATGCAGTTTATTAACAGCTTAGTCAGGCAGGCAAACAGAGGCGAAGTGGGGGAGGGATGGAGGGCCAGGTCCGAGCAGTGTAGGTGAGCCTGAAGATTGGAGCTGCGGAGGTCTGGAAGCTCAGGTTCAGGAAGCACTGGTGGTTCAGACAACCCCAATGGGTCAGGGGGCAAGGGCGGCTCAAACAACCCCAGTGGGTCAGGAGGCACTGGCGGTTCAGACAACCCAAGTGGGTCAGGAGGCTCTGGTTCAGGAAGTACTGGTAGTTCATATAACCCCAGTGGGTCAGAAGGCTCTGGTTTGAGAAGCACTGGTAGGCCAGCAAACGCTCTGGCAGCTCTGATGGCAGCAACAAAGGCTCTAGTGGTGTTGGTCGTGGTGGTGGTGGTGGTGGCGATGGCTCTGGAAGTGACAAAGTGGTGGCAGCCTAAAAAACATTTAGGGGTTTCTTCCTCCACCTTTCTAACGATGAAGGGAGACACATTGGCCTGCAGGATTGTATCCAGGGCTTCTTGAAAAAACCCTCGAGAACCTAAATTTATAAGCGGTGTTTTAAACAGTTCATATAATCCATGATATGAAAAAGTCTATGAGGATACAATCTGGAAGGTCTGATTCCTTAGAAATGTCCAAAAACCCTAATGCGTCAGGGGGCAATGGTGGATACTTACAGGACCACTTACAGATGTGGTCCTCAAGGGGTTTCGTTCCTTGGCTGAGTTAATAAAGCTGATCTGCTGGACTCATGCTGTGAGATGTCTGCAACACTTTGCAACACTCCAGTTCTGTGACAGATTTGTAGGTCCCCAGAGATCTGGAGAATCTCCAGTGATCTGGAGTTCTCCAGTGAACTGCTGGATCGCAGACGATTGCGACAACCTACTTAAGTACATCCAATCAGCTCGCAGAAAAAAGGAAAAAAAATCCACACCCACTGTTTTCTCATTTCTAATTCTGTTTTTCTAGGAACTGTCACAATGCAATACAAAAAAAAAAAAAAAAAAAAAAAAAAAAATCGCAGCTTCCAGCAAACACTTTTTTGTAAATTATTATTACTATTATTATTATCATCATAATTATTATTATTATTATTATTATTATTTCTCTCTGTTAACTACTATTGAATATCATGAATTATAGGGAGTAGCATGTTGACACCTCAGTTTTGAAAGCTTAGTGATTTTTGCTGATACTCAAGGCCAGCAGAGTAGAAAAGTTCATCCTGACCTGAGAAATGTTTATATCCTGTGCCCTGTGCATTGCAGCGGTCAGGCAAACGCACACACTCTGATAGTTGTAGAACGAGCTAATTTACACAGCGAGGGGAAGGTGCAGTTTTCCAGACAACACTCGCTCATTTCCACTGAATGAGAGCGCTGTGACATTTACAGCTGCCAATATTGCCCACATCCAATCTGAGACGGAGTGAAGAGGACGAGGGAGATGTGCAGGTCATGTAAACGTCGGAGCGGGTCACACCAAGACAGTGACCTCTGCTAGGAAATGCCATTTGAAAAAAAAAAAACACCTCTCGAATGTAAGAGCAGTAAGAGCAGTAAGAGAGTTTCATCTCCAATCTGCAAAAACACTGCAATCAAAACCAACCAAGCAACACACACATGCTCATTTCCCATCTGATCCAACAGGAAAGCTTTTAGTGGTCGACCCTGGCACAGCCTGAACCCAGTGAACACATCTCAAGACACTGGTGAATATCTGAGGAGCCGAGGTGTTTTTATCTTTTGCTCACAGACTGTCCGTCTCAGCCACATTAATGCTGCCCTCACAAAAAAGTTACTGTCTGTCTGGCAGCGTTCCTTTCATCTTTATCAGCGGGGCTGTGAACGATCTGCATCCAATAATCTGAGATGAAATCATTTGCCCTTTTCATTCATTTATATCAGACATCTCACTCACTTTCAATTGGCGCAATGACTCGCACAGATGAAATTCTTATTTCGGGATGAATAATAGAAAAATAGACCATCCTCCAAATATGGGGTTAGTTATGATCAGGAAAATATATATACACGTGTATATGAGGTGGAAAGATCTGGTAAAGCACTTCACCACCCCAGTTTGCAGTTTGCTTTTGAACCAATAATACTTTTAAATGCTCCAGGTAATTTTTTTAATGATGAAATGTGCACACACACAAACACATTCTACGACTATTGCTTTGTGAATACTTCAACAAAAGATTTAAATTTAATTAATTTATATAAAAAGTTAATGGCAAGACTTTAGAATAATAGCCCATTAGTTAATATATTTACTAACATCAACTAAGTATAAATAATCTTGTAATGCATAGTTGCATTTATTAATCACAGTTCAACACTAAAGGGCACCTATATGGTGAAAATCTACTTTTTGGACAGACATATAGTGTATAGTGTATAGACCGTCATATTGGGGTGATATAAACACACCCAGTCCACCTAACAGTGTATAATCATATCAACAAGACAGGACAGGACATGCACAAAGCAGCCGGGAATAAAAGATCTGTTCAGTTCGCTGTGATCATCAATCATCATCAAATGTGATCAAGGGTGAGTTTTACAAGTTTAAAATGTTTTGAAACAGTACATGTTTGTGATAAACTACAGCAATTTACCACACCATAGCCGCATGTCAGGACAATTATAAAAGAAGGCGCTTCAATCCCGGTTTGTTGACGTTAAATCAGGTTTATTAAGCACATTAACATAACAGATATCCATACAGCAGTGTATATTAACATGTATCCTGTCACATTTGCTTGCACAAACAGTGCAAATCTAATCGTGCACGCTGTCTGTGTGTGTGTGAACTTTGTAACGACATTGTGTGTGACTCTTCATTGCAACTCCACAACAAATGCATCAAATACTCATTGGTAAAGTTCTTCCTGTAGAATTTATCTCAATTGTTACGTGAGATCTGCTTCCTTCACGTCTGTCTGTCTGACGCAGCCAAGGGTGGCGATTGAGGCACGCTGACAGGCACGTGGAAACGGTGGGTGGGGAGGACTAGCCTTAAAGGCCCAGCCCACAAAAAAAGCAGCAAGCTGTTTAGAGCTATAAAATACAAACTACTGAAAGCTATAATAAATAATCTGATGGGTGTTTTGAGCTGAAACTTTACAGACACATTCTGGAGACACAAAAGACTTATATTAAATCTAAAAAAAAGGGTAAGATAGGTGCCCTTTAACAAATGCATTATTAAAATACAAAGTTGTGCTTGTTAACATTAGTTAGGCACTGCCAGTTAACAAATTAACATGAACTAATATCATTCCACTTAAATAACATTAACTAATGTTAACAAAGATGAATAAATGCAGTGATAAGTGTATTACTAATTATTAGATGATGAAAGTAAATACATTGACTATCATTAACTAACGGACCATTATTTTAACGTGTTACCAAATTATTTATATATAACTTAGATATAACTGATTCTGAAGAGTGTTTGAATTAATTATTAATTAAATGACCTTATAAAGAGATTATTACTTTGTTAAAGTTTCAAGAAACCCTGGAGTACTTTTCTTTTTAGATTTTAACACATTTGTGTGTTTTGATCATAAGTTAAGACAGGGTTAGCACCTGTCAGCTTTAATTGTGGGGAAAACTGGATAATTTTGAGCTTTTGTCAGCTAATTTCATTTTCTGGGTTTAAAAATAATTTTTCGGCTGAGATCTAAATCGGTGACTTAGCACAAAACTGCAAGTGAGTGATGACGCGTCGCTTTCTCATTATTATTCATAGTGGAGTTTTCTCATCCAATGAGAAGACCCTGCTTCTTAATTATTCATGAGAGCACGTGCTTCCGAAGGAAAGGTAGACCTGCCAAGCTGGGTAATCCAATGACTGGGTGAGACACTGGGTAAGATGTATTTGTTTCCATGATCCACAGGGTTTGTTGCACGTTTTTCACCGCGATGCTGTCAGGCCCATAAATGTCAGGCCCATTTATGAACAACGAAAACCTGTGACACACTCGCTATACTGTTCACCATGCTACTTTGAATATTTAGTTTGAAATAGCATGTAAGTATGGCTTAGTAATCAGTGTAATTCCTGCACCCCACTGGCAAACCACGAAGTATTCAGCAGTCACTTTAGGACAAAATGCATGATCCTTGCATGCATGAAATATTGCACATTATGACAAGTTTTGCTTGCAACACAACTGAAAACAAGCTAGATAAAATAGTTTTTTCGTTCGAAATTGAAGTATTATAAGGTGCTATACAGTTTTCTAACTGGTGAATGACATAAACTAGTGGGTCTCTGTCATCTTTAATGTGCACATTCATGATATCAGGAGGCATGGCTTTGGACAGCAGGGGAGGGACTGTGTTTCAAAGATGTTATGCTAATGGATAGCATTTTGGTAGATCACCTACTTTACCTTTAAGAATACAGTCAGTCAGTGTAGTGTATGATGACATCAATAAAATGTATAAAAATGATCACTTGTTGTTGAGTCACATTTTGAACTTATTACATAAATATTCCGAGTGATATTTTTCCTTGGGGCGTCATGTTGGGGCAGCGAGAAGCATGATCGCCTCACAGCAAGAAGGTCGCTGGTTCAAGTCGAAGTTGGGTCAGTTGGCATTTCTGTGTGGCATTTGCATGTTCTCCCCGTGTTTGCCTGGGTTTCCTCCAGGTGTTCTGGTTTCCCCCACAAATCTAAACACATGCACTAGGTGAACTGGATAAGCTAAATTGTCCATAATGTATGTATGTCTGTGATTGAGTGTGTATGGATGTTTCCCAGTGATGGGTTGCAGCTGGAACGTCCTCCGCTACGTAAAACATATGTTGGATAAGTTGCCGGTTCATAAACGTCTGCCAAAAATCCAACCCAGGCTCATTCTGAAAACGTAGTCCCATGTACGTTTCTGGAGGCCACAAAATACGTCTCGCGAGGTATGTATTTTTGCATTTTTGTTTTTGCAAATCCATGAGAGGTCACTATGTACGCTTTTTAAGATGTCAAATTTTTCACGCCTGCTGTTCTTGTGTAAACCCAGCTGCCAGCTGTCCGTTTGGCTGACTGAATGACTGACTGACTCACTGACCGACCAATCGACTGACCCACCCTCCTCCTTCCCTAAACCCAACCATTTTTATCGGTTGACCCACCCACACACTTCCCTAAACCCAACCAACAATTTTCAAAAAAAAGCCCTCGTCACATTTTTACCACGTTTTCAGATTTTACTGCATTCTCACCCTGTCATTTACTGGTTTGTTTTATTTTTTGGATTCAGTTTTTGTCTTACCTGCTTTCTGAAATCGCTCTTCACCGGACTTGAACACCGTCGTCATGGTCAAGTCCTCTCTGCATCTCAAGTCCGCTGAAGAACAAGGCGAGCTAGTGAGACAAACTGGTTGCAGCGGGAAAGTCATCCACACGGAGATAAGCGGTCAGCTGGTAAGTGCGAAAAGGAACGCCCTGTAGCATTCATTTAAAAAATGAAACGCAGCCATATACATACATCTGACTACATAATGTGCGGTCTCCAGAAACATACATACAGTAGGACTACATTTTCAGAATGAGCCTGTGTTGCAATAATCTTTCAGGGTCTAAAATAGCAGCAAAGAACTTTATCATAATTATGTTATGTTTATGCTAATTATATTGCAGGCTTCATAGCCTTGAGCAAGTCCACCAAGCCACCAGAAATATTACA
The DNA here is from genome assembly GCA_903798035.1 of Danio albolineatus. Lineage (NCBI taxonomy): Eukaryota > Metazoa > Chordata > Actinopteri > Cypriniformes > Danionidae > Danio > Danio albolineatus. Next base: position 85,642 of record CAIGQQ010033467.1, read on the forward strand.
ATATCTTACCTCAAAAGCCCTGATTCCAACTGAACACAGACAGCTAAATTTCGAAACTATAGAATCCATTCCGCTCCAGACATGGAAATTTGATGTATGTTTAGGCTCTCTTTTTAATGACTCCCCTCAAAATATGTTTTCTTCATCTCTCTCTCTCTCTCATCTTTTTTCCCTCTGAACTCCCGCTGTGCCATCACTATAAAAGCAATAGCTGTCTGAAGAGTACCAGATCTTAAGGTTGAGAAGGAAATAGATCAATGGCATATGTGTATACGCGCAGAATGCCGCAGCGAGACAGACTGTAATTATGTTCAAAGAGAGAGCAGTCGACTAAAACAAAGACAATTCAATCAGAAGCCAGTCTGAGGCATCAGTGAGAGCAAACAGAAGTGGCCCCTGAACGCACGCCATGATCGACAGACCGAAGGGCCCTTAACCCTAAACTAAACTCTTACAAAAAACATTCCAAAGGGGGATTTTGCAGCGATAGCATAGAAGAACAGTTTTGGGTTCCCTTGTGAACCATTTAAAGGTGACCTACAGTATTATGCAAATGCTAATTTTCCATTATGTTTGAACACTGCTGTGTGTCCATGTTTGTAAACAACCAGCTAATGGTAGAAAACCCACCAAGTTCTTTGTGTTATGATCCCTATAAATCAGAAGCAGTTTCTGAAAATGCTTGTATACTTTTCCATATTTCCCCCTGTAAGGTTGCATGACTAGTGAGGACCGGCCAACTAGCATTGATCAGTAAGAATCAAGCAGTTTACGTTACAATGAATCAAGAGCAATGAATGTTTTCCTGTTTTTATTTTGCAGTTTGTTTCATATTAATGCTAAAATAGATTTGTGTATTTACTCGGGTGAGGTATAGCGGAGCATAAATTGCTCCCAAGGTCCCATTGCTCCCAACTCCCAAGGTACAGATGACACAGGTGCATGCGCTCCTTCTGTTTTGTTATTGTCACATGGGATTGTTTGGTAATTCCACGTGCCCTCTTGCATGTGTATGTTGATCATGGGATCTTTGATCAGCTGTTCTAATCAGCTGTTGCAGCTGTACGTACTCAACACGCCTATATGTAGAGCTGGACCCAGCACCTTATTGTCAGTTCGTTACTTCTGTGTGTTCATGTTGTCTCTGTGTCTCGCCAGGATCCTCGTCAGCGTGTTTGGACTCCCTGATCGGTGCTGTGTCTACGTGTCTCTCGTGTCCAGTGCTGGAAGCATCGTTGATCTTCACTTGTCTATCTTGATTATTGTTTGTAAATCACTTGCATTTGGATCTATTTGACTTTGTCTATTATTCCGATCGTGACACCGCCTACCTGTTGATTTTTCGTCAACATCAGTTAGCCTTAGTAACTCACGTTGTTCAACATTGGACTTTGGATGCAAAGCAAACTAGTGTTTAGTTCTGACAAAGGACAGTTCCAAAAACCAGGTAAAACAAAAACCTAAAAAAAGTAACGTTGAATCATGGTAAAAGCATTTTGTGTGATTTTCTGGTGTGATTTTCTCTTCTAGTTTGCATTTGAAAACAATATTGATATGTATTAGGTGCGTACAATGAACAATGTGTGTACGTGGCCCAGTAAAGTAGATAAGATCGTCAAAAATGTACACAGCGGACAAGTGGATATGTGGGTAAAAAAACTCAAGCACAGCCCTGGGCACATATTTTGCAGATCCCAAAAATGTAGCCCTGTAGCCCTGGGCACTTATCTCCAATGAGCCTAGGTTGGCATACAGTACAGTAAGTAAAAGTCAACAAAAGACACATCTTTATAAGGATCATCGGAGTATCACAAGCATATAATGCTGATGATACACATGGCAACTTTTTGAGCAATATTGCCAGGCAACTTTGGGAAATAATGCCATAAATGGTAAGTAAGACACAGGTGCAACCAGGTGAGACACAGGGCAACAAATTAGGGCAATGGGATATAGATACAATATTGCTGACCAATTTTAACAAGAAAGTATCTAAGCAGCTTCGAGCCTAGGTTGACATACAGTACAGTCAGTAAAAGTCAACAAAAGACACATCTTTGTAAGGGTCATGGCATGGGTGTATCACAAGCGTATAATGCTGATGATACACAGGGCAACTTTTTAAGCAATATTGCCAGGCAACTTTGGGAAATAATGCCATAAATGGTAAGTGAGACACAGGTGCAACCAGGTGAGACACAGGGCAACAAATTAGGGCAATGGGATATAGATACAGTACAATATTGCTGTGCAATCTTAATGAGAAAGTATCCAAGCAACTTCGCTTTGCAAAATTGCCAGGCAACATCACTCAAAAAGTTGCCCTGTGTATCATCAACATAACAGTCATGATGACAACTTCAATCCTCCAAGCCCAAAATTGCACTTAATATTTTCAAGTGTGTTGCCAGCTTTAAAAGGAAGTATATTTGAATAATCTAAAGGACATTTTTACATTATAAAGAACCTTTTTTGTCCAACTTTAAAACCTTTTGTTGCATATTAAAAATGTTTCATAAAACCACAAGTGCCATTAGGAAGCAGTGAGCTGAAGGATATGATCTACAATCCCTATTATCTGCATTGTTCCCATAATCTTTATGTAATCAGGCCCTAATTTCAATAGGCTAGAAATCCTATTAGCGGTCAGTGTAAACAGTGACCTAAAACACCCTACAATCTACCATCATGTCAAAGCAGTCACAAGGTTAATAGCCAATACAATGCAGTCGGAGCTTGATGGGCAAAACAGTAAAAATGTCAAACGAAGAATATTTCAATCTCTCATTCACAGATTAATAAAATATATCTGCTACAAGAGCGGCAGCACTGAAATAGTGTTATAGCCATCATGTCCTTTGATTTTGACGGTTGGGGTCCAATTTAGAAGGATGCCATATTACTGCCATGGAGGTATTATGTGCGAGTGACTCCTTGACTCTTCATTAAAGGCCATTGTTTGATCTCATTGTGGGAAAAGTCCATACATCTGACAGTAATGACAGCACTTTCATTCTCTCTTTGGTAAGTTGATTGTGAATTATGCTGTAATGGACTGTGCTGAATTATAGACTGTCCATGCTTCATTTCCTAAGAACATAGTTTTCTTGATAATAAACAATATCAGGCAGAATTATACATGAATACTATACCGTATAACTACTATTCATAGAAAGAAAGACGAAAGAGAAAATGAATAAAACGTACTTTCAGATCTCTGATTTGCTCTCTACATTTCGACAGATCATTTGGATTTCTAAAATTGTGAGCCTTTTAAAAATACCTTTTTCTCTGCACAGAGTCTTTGAGAGGCTGTTGAAAGCAAATCTTGGGAAAAAGCAGTTTATCGATCACTAGCATTTAAGAGTACAATGAACAAGCAGAAACGACATCTCAATAGCCCAAAATGAACAAAGGAGGATTGTAGCACCAACCATTAATTTTAGACAAATTTTCAGAATCTGTTAAGCTCTTCTTAAAGACAGAAAATTGCTGTTAAAATGTTGTTTAACGCACTGAAACCATTGATACGTATGACAGATTTTGTCTTTGTTGAACAAATGTAGATAATGTCAAGATCTGATGATGAAGCTTTTAGCTGGAACGTGGTCTACATTTTTTAATGTGCCGATACAGTTTTACATACTTTACATGCAATTCTTGCATCTGATTTCTTCACCATTAGTGTGACTAAATGACTTATAATTATAAATGTAAAAACAACAATTAATAATAATGATATATAATACATAAAAGTCATTCTGTCCATTTTTCTGCAGGGGGTTTGTGATGTGATAAAAATAATTAAATCAATTACAATAATGTAAAACATGAATAATTAATCTGAATAAAAATGAAACAACTCCAAAAATGCTAAATTGCCTAACAATAAAAAAGATTAAATAATTTATTAGTTTATCATCTAAACGAATGCAATTTTTTTTGTCTTGTTTCTAGTCCAAATAGCTAAAATTATTAAATTCTTATTGTCTTGTTTTATGATATACTATGCCAACATTAAGCCGGTAATTTTTTATAATAATAATAATAATAATAATAATAATAATAATAATATTTTGCATATTTTTCTTATGCCATTGGCAGATTATTTTGCTTGCTTTAAGGAAAAACTCAATTGATTTGTTATTGATTGATATTGATGTTGATATATTGTTATTGCATGTTATTTCTTAAAATTAGACAGTATTTTTTCCTTGTCTAGAAAATGGCTCTTGATATAAGACTTTTTAGACATCTGGACAAGAAACAAGAAAAGAAAAGCATCTTTTATTTCATTTTTTTTGCAGTGCTGATATTACTGCAAAGTAAATATATTACACTTGAAATAAGAATATGTTTGTGAAGTCATAAATTACATAAACATTAAGAAACATGAAAATGAATGACATTACATAGCTAAAATCTTCCATCTTCAAGATTTTTAAAAACCATAATTAATGAATGCCACAAGATATAAACCAACATAGGGTCATTCTGCAAATGTACCCCTATATACATTTCTGGAAATTGCAAATTATGTAACCAGAAGTACATACACTATGGCTGCATTTCATCTTTAAAATTAACGCTTCGGGGCGGTGTGAAGCCATTCCTTTTCGTGCTTACCAGTTCACTGCTTACTTTTGTGTGGACAGCTTTGACTGTGACTGTGACGATGGCATTCGAGTCCAGAAGAGAACGGTTCCAGAAAGAGGTAAGACAAAAACAAAAGACAAAAAATAAAATAAACAAGTAAATAATAGAGTGGGAATGTGGTAAAATCTGAAAACGTGGAAAAAAAATAAAAAATAAATAAATCAGGCTGCCCCAAGGGCTTTTCTTTTTCTGGATTGTTTTTAAAATTACTGCCGGTTGGGTTTAGGGGAGTGGGTGGGTGCTGGTCAATCAGTGCTTTTTAAAACACTGGCGGTTGGCTGTAGGGAATGAGCCAGGGGGGGGGGGGGGGGGGGGGGGGGGGGGGGGGGGGGGGGGGGGGGGGGGGGGGGGGGGGGGGGGGGGTGGGAGGGGGTTGTCGGTCAGTCGATCGGTCAATCTGTCAATCAACAGCGGCATCTGGTTGATTTACATGAGAACAGCAGGCTCGAATGGCACTCTTGAGAGAAATTTAAGATCTGAAAAAGCATACACAGCAGCCTCTGGCGGATTCGCAAAAACAAAAACTGAAAAAAAAGAAGCTCCTGGGATGTATTTGGCACTCTCCAAAAATGTATATAGGGCTATGTTATCAGAATGAGCCTGGGTTGTTATAAAGCCACTATATTTCACATTCATAAATCATAATACTGTATGTAGTCATGTGGTCAAAAAGTATCTCTGCTCTACTTATGAGTTTTAAATCAGTATTTAAACATGAATGAGTATAAAAATGTAACAATAAAATTTCAAGTAAAGCACTTTTGGCATATGATTATATAATCCAGAATACATGTAATCAGTAACTACACAGCCCTGATTTATAAAGGAAGTTGGTCATTTGGGGATTTTCTTTTTCATTTAATTCTTCAATTTCATACTCTGCTTGTGAAGAAATTCAGACAGCGTGGTTAGTGACTTCAATCTTCCCTACAACCGCAATCCTCTCTCTCATTACATAAGACTAGCCATACTAATTACTTGCATGCTAGCACATATTATTATGAATTCACGCTAATTGCAGTTTATCGAGTTTATTTGATTAGTACAAGACATTTTATCAGGCTGGCTTGCTCTCGTGGATGTGGGCTGTCAAACCAAACCTGACACTGAAGGTCGTGCACTGTAGCCTTTCGCCACTCTATCTCTTCATCCTCCAGTTCTCATCACCCGCAGGCATATCTATTAACCTGACAGCACAGGAACTGCCGAGCACAACTTCCATGACCTCAGGGCTAATTATAAACCCCATTATGTGCTCCTGTCAAATTAGGAGACGGCCTGTCGTCTGCAGAGCAATGTGTAGAAATAGTGGAGTCAGGGCCTTGCGGGAAACACACGTAAGACCAGACCAAAGGAGAGATAGCCCCGATGCCAGATGTGTTTTACATTGTGTTGTCACATCTTGGAATGCCATGTACTAGGTGATATTCAGACTGAGATGCGCACTTAGATACATCTTTAACATCCTTCTTTACATTTCACAAAACATTTTTACAGTGAAAACGGGGTTCTTTAGATCAGTGTTTCAAACCTTGTTCCTGGAGGCACACCAATAGTACATATTTTGGATGTCTCCCTTATCTGACCTATTAATTTCAGGTTTTGTAATCTCTTCTAATGTTGTGATGAGATGATTCGGGGATTAGGGAGAGGGTAAAAATGTGTACTGTTGGTGTGCCTTCAGGAACAGAGTTAGGAAACACTCACAACAACAATGGGTTGCTCAATCACAACATTCCAAGTTATGTTATTCCCAGATAACAACCACTGAAACTATCTTGTTATTCCCAGATAACTACAGCTGAATAGCACAGGCTTATCTGGATTCTTCAAATCATCCTGACCGTTCATATCCATATCTATATGGTGTATTACAGCCCCTCAGGTCCTCTTTGCTCAATTAATTCTGGACAATTGATTATTGCCAAAATGTCAAAATCAGTTGGATTGGGATGGATTTGCTCTTCAGTGTTTAGACTTTCAGCAGTGAAAATTAAACCGCAGTAAAATTAACTAAACTGAAATTCAACTCTGAAAACGGGACTGACACAGTTTCAGTTTACTAGAAGTATGTTAAGCTGCTTTGACACAATCTACATTATAAAAGTTCTATTGACCTTATTCTCCACGTGCGAGCGGGCGCAGACATTTGAATCTTTTTGGCTCGAGACTTCCAGTCTCATTCACTTCTTTTATTTTTAGACGTTGAAGACAGACGTTGTTTTCTGCTGTTTATTATTCCTAGTCATTCCCCCATAGGCAACTGAATCGGAAGTTCAAAAACAATCGCAAAATCGAGCACACTTCCGCGTTGAAGAATAAGGTCAATAGAAATAAAGATGAACTGAATTTAATTGAATCTACAGTATACGCTTCTTTCAAACCACTGTTCTTGACAATTTGGTGCCATCTTGCTACTGAATAATAAGTTAGTGTTATATGCATTTAGGCCTTTTTGTTTCTGTCAGCTTTACCTTTAATTTAAGAGATGATCAATTATTACAGCTCAGATCAATGTTTTGTGTTTGATTGATTGGTTTTGTGCATGTAGCGGTGTAAGATAAGCCTCTGCTTCATGTCAGGCTGCTGATAAGAATATCAAGCTTTATTCTGTGACAAAAACTGTCTAGATGTATATTATACCTTTCGTATAATGGGATCAACCTAAATAATTTGTTGAGTACTTCCTACAGAATTGATGCTGCATCCCCTCCAAGTAGCCAATGAGGAAGATACTACTGTGACAATAATTTGAACTAACACTGATTTAGGGAAGGTAGAGGTGAGATCAATGTTCAATAACTTTAATCATAAAATAAACACAAAACTAAAGTATTCATCCAGAGGGAATCATTCCACTCCTGTGGATCTCAGCTCCATGCACTCTCATTGCATCCAGACAATCACAAATTTTGCACTCTGTCCTTGCGAGTTGTTGTTACATTTTTGAGTGTTGTGCATCAAGGTATGGTGAAGGGTATACTGTAGGATGGGCAAAGGCTACATGTACTCAATGCAGAAAATAGTGTTTTTATGAACAAGCAGGAAACCAAGCAGATGAAAAGAATGTGTATGGCAACAATGTCTGTGTATTGCTGCAATGCAACAAAATCATGTCTTGTTTTGGTGCATTTTCTCACAGCACGTTCTATAGAAAACGGGTGGGTGGAATTTTGTGTCTGTTTGAAGCATAAGCTTTTACAATACAAAAGCAATTTTGTCTATTGTGTATCTGACTGTCTCAAGAAACGATCAAATGTGGACAAGCTCAAAGCCTTTTAGATGCCATTTACAACTTCATTTATACACGTGTCTAGAAGTGATTGTTACATAACATCCAGCAAACATTCATAAAAAATGTTTTCTAACCAGTGGAAACACTAGCAACACATTTTCATGCTCTAATCAATTCTGCAACCCAGGCTCATTCCGAAAATGTACTGCTATATACATTTCTGGAGAGTGCCAAATACGTCCCAGGAGCTACTTATTTTAGCAGTTTTTGTATTTGCGAATCCACCAGAGGCTGCTGTATACTTTTTTGAGATCTCAAATTTCTCTTGTGAGTGCCATTCATGCCTGCTTTTCCTGCATAAATCCACCAGAGGCTGCTGTCAACTGACTGACTGACGGACTGTGACTGACTGGCTGACCTATCAACTGACCCACCCTCAAAGCACCGATTGACCAGCGCCCACCCATTTCCCTAAACCCAACCAACAGTTTTAATAAGCAATGCAGAAAAAGAAAAGCCTTCACCTGTTTTTTCCCACACTTTCAGATTTTACCACATTTTAACACTGTTATCTACCCGTATATTTTATTTTTTGGCTGCTGTTTTGTGTTACCCACTTTCTGGAACCGTTCTTTGCCGGACTCAAACCCTGTCGTCGTGGTCAACTTCTCTCTCTGTCTCAAGTTCGCCGACATACATGGCGAGCTACTGAACAAACTGGTAACAGCAGGAAAGCTGTCCATGTGGAGTCAAGCGTTCAGCTGGTAAGCGCGAAAAGGAACGGTGTCATACCACCCCAAACCATTCGTTTTAAAGATGAAATACAGTCATGCGTATTTCAAGCTACATAGATCTCCAGAAATATATATATAGGGCTACGCTTTCAGAATGAGCCTTTATGCAATTCTGGGTAGTTTCAAACCAAACTTGGGTAAAATACTGTATGCACAATTCATTCATTCATTTATTCATTTTCTTTTCTGCTTAGTCCCTTTATTAATCTAGGGTCGCCACAGCGGAATGAACCGCCAACTTATCCAACATTTCTTTTACGCAGCGGATGCCCTTCCAGCTGCAACCCATCTCTGGGAAAAATCCATACATTCTCATTCACACACATACACTACGAACAATTTAGCTTACCCAATTCACCAGTACTGCATATCTTTGGACTGTGGGGGAAACCGGAGCACCCGGAGGAAACCCACGCGAACACGGGGAGAACATGCAAACTCCACACAGAAATGCCAACTGACCCAACCGAGGCTCGAACCAGCGACCTTCTTGCTAAAAGATTCATTCACTCATTCATTTTCCTTCGGCTTCGTCTCTGATTTATCATTTAAGAATATAACTGAATTGTAGGGTTTGTCCACACTTTACCCACATTTGGTTTGGGTTTTTTTTTTGTGTAGAACCTACTTTAAGCTATTTTAGCTACACATACTTATGTAATACCTTTTTTCCCTTTATATTCACAGTTAATGTAGATTGCCAACAAAAGCATGACACTAGAGGCAAAATTGTGCTCTTTTTACATTAGTAGCTATTTAATTATTGATATTGAATTATCAAAGACTTCAGAATTCAGAGATGATGCAGATGATTCGCCAACGCTCAAGAGATATTTAGCAGGTTAAATATCTCTTCAAAGTCTTGTAGTGTGAAATGTGTTTTGGCTAATACTGACATTGGCAAAGCGGATAGTGCAGAATGAAAAGAACAGCAGTTTAACAACTCTAAAAGTCGTGTAGTGCACTGGAGGCTGTGCTTCTCTTTTTTAACTATTTATTTAAAGACAGGCTTATGAGAGAGACATTTGCTCTGGAATCACAACACGATCCCTGTTGGAGGAAAACAACATTAGAATCCCTAACATAATGTGCAATTGTTCTTATGGTTTCAATGGGAATTGTATTGGTTTTAATGGAAACTGTAATGGTCCCTGAAGGTCTCCGCTGGTAATTTGGTTCCTTATAACGGAAGCATGATAAAACTGCTAAATCATAATGGAATGTATCCAAAACACACTAGAAAGCAATCAAACATTCAACATAGGCTCATTCTGAAAATGTAGCCTTATATACAGCAAACTTCTGGAGATCGCTGATAATGTAGCCAGAAGTATGTATGGCTTCATTTAATCTTTAAAACAAATGCTACAGGGTGGTCTGACTTCGTTCATTTTTGCACTAGCAGCTGATTGTTTACCTCCAAATGGACAGCTTTCCTGCTGTAAACAGTTTGTCCAGTGGTTCGTAGTGTATATCGGTGGACTTGAGATGTAGAGGAGTTGACTGCAATGACAGGGTTCGAGTACAGCAAAAAACAGTTCCAGAAAGTAGGTAAGACAAAACAGAAGCCAAAATATAAAATAAATAAGTAAACAACAGGGTGCGAATGTGGTAAAATCTGAAAAAGTGGGGGAAAAAATCAGGGGGCTTTTCTTTTTCTGGATTGCTTTTCAAAACACTGTCAGTGGGGTTTAGGAAAGGCAGTGGACGCTGGTCAATCGGTGCTTTTTAAAGGGTCACGAAACACCAAAACACTTTTTTGAGCTGTTGACAGTCATATATGTGTCCCACGCTGCTATAAACACTTGTAAGACACATATATTTCACTAAAGAGTGAAAATTGTTGTTTTTGCATTATTTCGAGCAAATTAGTTCTTTCGGTTTTAAACGAATTTTTGAAGCTGCGTCACGTCGATGAGATCCATGCATGTATTCCAGCGTGGAGAGTGGACATCTGTACAGGCCAGTGCATCGTGACGTCTCTGAGTGTGCGGCCTTAAGTCATGAGATAGACTTGGTTCAAACCAATCAGTGCGATCTATTGTGTATGCGGTGTAACTTCATTAATATGCATGATAGCTTCGAAGATTGTTTGTACCTGTTGCAGTGTCCAGACGGCAGAGAGACGCCATGTTGTATTGCCAAAAACAAGTGGAAGAAGAATTGTTTGGAGACACGGGTCATCAGTTTTGTGTTTATGTGCTGCAACGAAGGTTTTGTTTACATTTCCCGCTATGAGAGCTAGGGCTTTTAAGCACCGACCGAATCGTCTCGATACTATCGAGTATCGAAAAAATCATTTTCGTTCGGTACCAAATTTCGATACCCAAGGGTATAATCTTGTCAACGTCAGTGAGTTAGAAAACCTGCGGCATCCCTTAACATATGCCCGGATCAAATGCTGGTGATTAGCCTGAATCAGCCTGCTGCAAGGCTGTCTTGAAAATCAATAGTTTACGGCAGTATTACGCCCACTCGCCCAGAGCTTGTCAAATGTGAGGCTGTAATGCGTACACTACACTTTAAAGCATATCATAAATTCAACGCTAACAATGTTTAGGCGATCAAAAGTATGGCTACATTATGCAAAGATTGGCGGCAACAGCGTGCGATGCAATATCTGTAAAAAAAGTTATCGCGACCAAGACTGGCAACACGTCTAATATGATAATGTGGCCGTTTAAGCGAAGAAAATTAAAAGAAGAGACATCAAACGCGGGATGAACACTTTATGAATCGATCGCTTTATTTTCCTCCTCGACACACACGCTTAAAGGGGAAACACATTCTTAAAGGGGAAACACACCCCGTCACTTTCCGCTCTCTTAAAGGGGAAAAACAAGCACAACTCGTGAATGCTGTCACATGTATAAATGTATGCGCCACAATAAAACACCTCGCAGTACACGGAATTAATTTACGAGCAGAAAGTTGCTCCGCACAAGCGTCCTCCGTGACTGATGAGGATAACTGCGCGATGGCTGGGGCTCCGAAATGTAAACAGACATACAATACTAAAATGCTTTGAGGTTAACAGTAAATGATGAAGTTTACATTAAACTTGTCTTATTTAAATGTCCACCCTAATGTTGTTCCAAACCCATAAGATCTTTGTTTACCTTCAGAACACAAATAAAGATAATTTGGATTTAATCCAAGAGCTTTCTGATCCTCCCATAGATTTACTGAATATGTAGTTTTCAATGTCCAGAAAGGAACCAAAAACATAGTCTAAATAAGTCCATGTGATAAAAGTGGTTCAATCATAATTATATGAAGCTGCAAGAATACTTCTGTGCGCAAAGTAAACAAAAATAATTTCAATAAATATTCAACGATGTGAGGATCAGAAAGCTCTTGGATTAAATCCAAAATATCTTCATTTGTAGATAATTAATGACAGAATTTCAATTTTTGGGTGAACTAAACCTTTAAGCAGCAGTAAGCCTCACAAATACTTAAAATTGATTGACTTAAAACTGCTTGAACTTTATTAAAACTGTTTGCACTAATATATTGTGTTAAATACACTTTGTTCATTTTGTGCTTTTGTTCTTTGTTTATTGGTCTTAGAGATAAGCCTGCTGTGAAAAGTGTCACAAACATCCTGAAAAAAATAAAACCAAAGTTTCTCTGAGATTGTGTTATGTAATCTTGTTAAAATATATTTCTTAAAATAAAAGTATCGAAAAAAGTATCGTTCGGAACCGGTATCGAATTCAGGGTATCGGTATCGGTATCGAAAATTTTGGAACGATACCCAGCCCTAATGAGAGCGCAGCTCAGCAGCAGAAATGTGTTTGTAAGGAACTTTTTTTTTTCACCCGAGAATTTTCCGCTCGTCTCCTTTTAAAACAGATGCCGCTCCAGTTCATGTTGATTGTCCTGGCTCTACAGATTAGGTAAGCGATCAGTGCTCTTTGTTTGTTTATTCAGATGGTGAAGTTAGTTTGTATGGTCAGCAGTATTCTTTTAGTGTTTAAAGACAGACCTTAGTCAACATGATTTGAACTGTTACTGAGTTTACAGCACGTTAATTTCACTACAATATTATAGACTGAAAGATCTGTAAGCGCTGCTCTCCGAGTGTAAACATGTAAACACCTCAGTCAAACAATTTTGTGCAGGGTAAAGCCGCATTTTGTGACAGGGTAGTCTATACACACACGGCTTTTCTGACGCTACCTACAGAGTGCATCTAAGTTACAGAGAAATGCGGAGGGTTTTTTATTTCTCCCTTAAGCCGCGCGGTATTAAACGCTCCATTAAAATCGCTCTCTTAGCAGTTTCTCACACCTGGTTTGTCACGGGGGACATGCAGGAAATGTTCCTGGATAAAAGTAAAAGTGCCAAACTGCCGTTAAAGTCGACAAATGAATAATTTGGCAAATAATTGGATGACTGATGTCCATGTAAACACACTCACTTGTCTTTCTCCCCTGCGTCTGTGTTTGTGTGTTGCCTGTTTGAAAATCAGTGCGTGCCCAAATGCAAACTCCCATTTTTTTTAAAACCTTCCCTCTTTCCCTCCCCTAACACTCCCACCTAAACAAAGCTGGACACACCCACTTCCCTGAGCTTTTCCAGACTCAGTGTTAAAAAAAAACCCTGCTGAGACGGGGGTTTTGTGGCCCTTTAAAACACCAAAGGTTTCTTTTAGAGAAGGGGGTAGGTGGGGGTATCAGTCAGTCAAAAGCAGCCTCTGGTGGAATTATACGAGAAGAACAGGTGCAAATGGCACTTGCGAGAGAAATTTGAGATCTGGAAAAGCGTACACAGTGGATTTGCAAAAACAAAAACTGCAAAAAACAGGACCTCCTGGGACACATTTGGCGCTCTTCAGAAATGTACATAAAGGGCTTTTAAAAGTTTATTTGTAAAAACCAATAGAATTTTTGTGCTTGTTTTTTTCAGCAGCGATATTATATGGCTTTGATTCAATAAATATTGTTAAATAAATAATGGTCATGAATCAAACTAGATTAGTCATGTTTAGTGTGTTTTGTTTTTGCATGAGCCTATTTCTCAATACTGTCTTTTCAGCAAAATGTTCAAAATTAGAATTAACAATTACAATGATTAAGACTATTGTTTGTAACAGATTAAATACTTTAATGTTATTGATGTTTTATAGCATTTATTATAATATACTGATTATATGATTTGCACTTAGAAATATGAAAATAATACAACAAAAATGGAATTCAACATTCACTTCATGATATTGATTCAAAATGATTTCCTGCATCACAGATTAAGAGTGGTTATGAAATAAAACCTTATCACATGTCTCATGCATTTTTGAGCTCTTGCCAGAAATCATGAAAGATCTTTAAAGATCTGAAGAAATCTGAAGAATAATTAATAATACCATAAGGAAAAAAAAGACTACTGTGAGCTACGGAAGCCATGCAGAGTGGCAGGTTACAAAACTGATCTACAGATAGACAGAGCTCGTTTTTGAAGTATAAAAGGCCATTCCGCGAGAAATTTTTCAATTACATTTGCTTTGTAACCATAAAGGAGTTTGACGATCCAAGATAAAGCAAGCAGGCGGTCGGATATAATCCAGCGTCTGATAGTGAAGGCAAGGTTTTGGCTGAAAGACCTATACACCCGTCAGTTACATTTTCCCCTGGAGAAAGAATCGCGGAGCCTCTGGAGGATATCAGGGGCCGGGAGCGAGTTTTTGTTACACCTCGATCGAATCCCAGGCGTCAGTCGTGCTGACCACACTCCTGGCACCATTACGCAATTAAGGGTGTGATTTAATTATCTATTTATCTGTTTCGGCACTCTGGATGGTATACACAGAGTCTAATGGCCTCGCTTCATTACCCTCCATTAGGAGCACGGCACAAAACAACACGGTGAGGTTAATGTCTCTCATGCAGCTCCCAGATGAGTTTTGATTGAGGCCTGTGCGACAGAATCACTACAACTGCCTGCCCATAATAACGTTGGCACTGCTAATGCTGCTACATTGCGCTGTACTTGTCTCTCAACATTTGCTAGCTCAACAGGAAAAAAATGTAAATGTATACATATTTGTAATAATTGTTTTTGTTTAAATATGTCTTTCTATGCATACAGGACCAGCTTTCAGTTAGTAGTTTGTTCAGTGTCAGAATGGAGAAAGCTGTATTTTTTTTTCTGGCTAATACATTAAACTGTGTGTTTACAGTAGGATTATGCACTAAAAGTTAAAGACCTAAGAGAATTTTCGAAATCCGAAAATTACTATTATTATTACTATTATTCATTTTTTATAAAATGACAATTTGTACCAAAATAGCAGCGCTTTAAAATCGGAATACATATATAATTGAATAAAACTGTAAACCATATGCAATGCAAAGTTTCTTTGTCTATCATTTCATAATGAGTGTATTTTGGCACTGCAGAGTGTATATGGTGTTATGGTGTGTGAAAATAAGTCTGGGTAGAAGTACACCAATCAGAGTCACACTGAATGTCTACAATTTGTTGAAAGTAAAAGCAATTAAGTTTATGAAGGTCAAAAGTAGCCATTGTAAATAGACAATGAGCCCTTCATAACGTTCAAAAGGATTTAATGTTATGTAACGAAGCATGTTTATGCATACACCCAGGTGATAATTGAAAACTCGAGTGATATGGATCATAAATTTAAGATCTCTGGCACCTACTTGCACAGCAGAGAAGAGAAATTTCTTCAGATGAACAGAGCTGTAGACACTTTTTTGCTTAAAATTTGAAAATTGCCATTGTTCATTCATTTATTCGGCTTAGTCCCTTATTTATCAGGGGTCACCACAGTGGAATGAACCGCCAACTATTACAGCATATGTTTTACGCAGCGGATACCCTTCCAGCCGCAACCCAGTACTCAGAAACACCCATACACTCTCACAGAACATGTTGAAAAACACAGAAATTCCAGCTGGACTTAAGGACTCAAACCTTGCTGTGAGGTGACAGTACTAACCACTGAGCCAGCATGCCGCCAAAATAGCTATTGTATGAAACGCATTAAAAAATTTTTTAAAAGGACAAGCACCTGATGAGAACATGTTGACAGACTAATTTGGTGGTTGGGCTCCATAAAATAAAAATGAGGCAAATTTGAAAAAATTATGACAGTGATTTAAAAGCTAAAAATGTGGGGGAAATGGGTCTAAAACTTAAAAAGGAACAACTTTAGCATAAAAAGATAATATGGGAGACTCTTTTAGAATGTGTGAAATTATTAACTTAATAAAGGCATCAGGTGGTAACAGTAACCGCAAGATGGCAAGGTGGTAAGTTGATCTTGTGCAAAAATTAGACAAAAGCGGTGGAATAATGGTGGCAATTGATGAATGTACAAAGACCATGGTATTTGAATACACATTTGACTGAATTGCTTTAATAGTGTAGACACTCATGTGGTTCAATGCTTTCAAACAGCCAAGAAAGACCACCTACTCTTTGCCTACTGACTTAATTCCTAAACATTACAGGCAATTGCGTTGATGCACTATGAAAGAAGGTGAATAAAGGTAAAAAGCGCAGTGTTCTCTGAACAGTCCAGATTATAGTCATGGTCGAAGTACACAAAATCAGTCACTTGAGTAAAAGTAGATACACTAATAAAATATGACTCCACTGAATCAACTTAGTGTACTTGTGCCAAAATACAAAAGTGCTTATTGATGAATGTATTTATATGGCAAGAAAATACTTTTATTTCCAATCATTCTTTTTTTGGAAAAACCTTTCTGAGAACTACAAATGATACTGTGTGCAAATAAGTGAAAATAATACAATATACCAAATTACCTACAGATGTTACCACTTCAATATGTCCCGTCTGCCTACACTGTAAAAAAATAAAAAGTTGAGTTAACTTAAAATTTTAAAGCAATCGGCTGCAAAGAAATTTTGAGTTCATTGAGCTTCAGTGGTCGAAGTTGAGGCAAATAATTTTTTTAAGTTGACCATTTAAGTCAATTATACTTCTTTTTTTTTCGGGGTTTTCACCTTTAATGGACAGGATAGTATAGAGTATTGACAGGAAAGCATGGGGAGCAGAGAGAGGGGAAGGATTGGCATAGGACCACAAGGCGGGAATCGAACTCTGGTCACCGTGAACACCGGAGTGCAAGTGTAGACGCACTAACCACTACACCACTGGCACCGACAAGTCAATTATACTTTATGCAATAATTTGGCACAACTTTTAACACTGAAGCTTAATAAACTCAACATTTCTTTGCAGCCGGTTGCTTTAAAATTTTAAGTTAACTCAACTTTTTATTTTTTGAAAATATAGAGAAATCAAAATGTAAAGTCTTCTCAACTGAATTTTTTACTTTCATTGAACAAACAGTTCCAAACATGCAGTTGAATAATTTTTATGAGTAAATTCAAGGGCGCCACGGTGGCCGAGTGGTTAGCACATTCGCCTCACAGCAAGAAGGTCGCTGGTTCGATCCCCGGCTGGGCCAGTTGGCATTTCTGTGTGGAGTTTGCATGTTCTCCCCATGGTTGCGTGGGTTTCCTCCGGGTGCTCCGGTTTCCCCCACAGTCCAAAGACATGCGGTATAGGTGAATTGGGTAAGCTAAATTGTCCGTAGTGTATGAGTGTGAATGAGAATGTATGGATGTGTTTCCCAGAGATGGGTTGTGGCTGGAAGGGCATCCGCTGCGTAAAACAAATGCTGGATAAGTTGGCGGTTCAATCCGCTGTGGCGACCCCGGATTAATAAAGGGACTAAGCCGAAAAGAAAATGAATGAATGAATGAATGAATGAGTAAATTCAACTCTGAGCTCAAAAATATGTCCAAACTTACAATTTTAAACTGAGTTAACAATTTGTAAGTCGGATTTTTTACAGTGTAGTATTTTCATAATACAATATACTGTAGGACGGTACTGTATGTGTACAGTATGCAAAGGTCCTGTATGTGATGTGATCAATTAAAATATAATTTTGTTTGATTGTTTTGGTTTCCTAAGTAATAAACATGCTTTTACACTACACTATGTTTTAGATATAATATATGTCTATAATACAGCATAGCCCATAAGCTGCAAATATAAGAATTAAGCCTTTATAGTGTCCTATTAAACTGTGTTGGGGTAAAAAGAACATTCGATATCTAAATACTTAAAGTTTTTCTTAAAATATGAAAAAAAATCAAAATATGCAAACAAATGAATAAAATAAACACAGATTATTATGGCATTCGTTATAACAACACAGGACAAGACACTTTTAGTCAAAGCTAATCAAATGTCTCAACAAATAAATGTTTTAATAACCGAAAATGGCTTTGTTACTCACTCAGCATGCATGGTCACGTTTACCAGCACCACACGCAGCAGTAATGGTCTTTTTGAAGTGTCACCCACTGTATGTAATAGAATGTAGAATGTAGTATGTAATGTAGAATGGAGCGAAATGTTTTAACATTTTAAAAGGAACGCAATGTAACTGTTTTAGTTTTGTGACATGACGTGAAAATACATTAATTTGTGTCATTTCTTCATAATTTTTTGTCTTTTTTGTAGATTTGTGTGGATGTTGATCATGACTACGTTGTCATCTGTAAGCAAAACTTTTCAAAAATTGAAAATAAAAACTTCTCCATTTCTAGTACACTGCTGTCGCTCTATGTACCCTAAAACACTCAAGCTCGGATAGCTTCCATTCAACTTGGATTCTTATTTACTCTTTACATTGTCGCTGGTTATCATCGCGTAGCCCGCAGGAACATATATCTGTCCCTCAGCCATGGTCTGAGAAGTTAAGTATGGCTAAGCTGCGGTTGCCCTTGAATGAGATATTCTTACCACAGCCGCTGATCCGGAAAGAACCAGCTGCATCTGTGTGCAGCAATGCAAGAGATTTAACCGTGTATTGAGTAAGAATGGCCTGGGATTAGTAAGTCTGCAGCACTGCTAAAGTGAACAACAATACGGACAGAACATCCAGTTGTGTAAACAACCACTGTTTGGCACACAAGCTTTTGTGCCCTCGGGAATGTTAAATAAGCGGTTAGACTTCATTTAGACTGACAGAGCAAATGGTGGAAAACTGTCTGATTCATCTACAAATCATCGGTGTGGGTGAGTCATGGATTTTGGCCTCATCTGTTCTGAAATGACAACGTGAGATCCCTTAAATGGTGACGGAGAGTCAGAAAATACATTGCCATTTGACAGACGGCATATCTTAGTGACAAAACATCATTGACTATCTAGAGATAATTGTCATAGGCCACCTTAGGTGTAGCTGTCAGATAAAATGTCTTCTTGCCAGTGCAGAGTGGGAGTGAAAATTAGATGTCTGTGAGCATCTTTTTCCCTTAGAGCTAAATCTGCTTAGTTCTATATCTCTGGTTTTGTTTATTAAGCAAAGAGTTTTTGTTTCAGCACAATTAGATAGTTTGAACATAATCAGATTAATTTCTCTGTTGGCAGTTGTTAAATGTTTAAGAGGAGCTGAATGGATCTGACAGAAGAATTTGAAAATAAATGCGCAACTAGCAGAAAGACATTAAGACGAATCAGAGCTGCGGAAAATGAAGTGGTTTGACTAAAATGAAACTGAAAGGACCTGACTAAAATGATACTGAACAAAACGACCTTAATTTAACTTAAATAGTACTGAAAATGAATAAAATAGGATAAAGATGCTGAAATTTAGTTAAATTTTTTTTAATTGGAGTTGAATTTCAATTAAAGGTCACACTTTAATTTGATGGTCCATATGTTGAATTTAAGTTACAGTGCAACTAATTCTCATTAGATTCTAAGTAGACTGTTAGGTTGGGGTTAGGGGTAGGGTTAGTGTAAGTTGACATGTACCTGCAAAGTTTCTTATAGTCAGTTAAGTGTCTGTTGAGTGTCAGTATCAACAGATATTCAGTATACAGTCTACTAATACTCAAATGGACCATTGAAATAAAGTGTTACCAAATACTATTAACAGAGATGCAAGTACTTTATTTATTGAATTTTACTTTTAAATTGCTAGAACTGCAGTTGGTGCAAAAATGGAATGAGAATGTGTGTGTTTCAAAGGTAGAATTGCAGTGTAACCTAACACTAAAACTGTAATAATCTGATTTAATTAAACAGAAGGATGTGTAGGAGATTAACATAATGGATGTGAAGCCGACAAATCTGCGTTAACTGCGTGACACTGTCATGTCAAAATAGACCAACAATCATTCAATATAGCATGAGTAGAAGGTTAAATAGATAAATGAGGTGAGACCTCTCCGAAATTTAACGATCGAACATTGGAAAAAGTTTGTCTGGTCAAATGAGTCTTCCTTTCTGCTGCAACATTTGGATGGTAGGGTCAGAATTTGGTGTAATCAAATCCTAGATGTACACTTCCTGACAATAGTCTTGACGTCGATCCCAGTTGTAAGAGCAACAAATAATAACTTGACTAGTTGATCATTTGGAAAAGTGGCAGAAGATACATTTTTCAGATGAATCATCTGTTGAACTGCATCCCAATCATCACAAATACTGCAGAAGATCTATTGAAAAATGTATGGATCCACGATTCTCACAGAAATCAGTCAAGTTTGGTGAAGGAAAAATCATGGTTTGGGGTTATATTCAGTATGGGGTGTGCGAGAGGTCAGCAGAGTGGATGGCAACATCAACAGCCTGAGGTATCAAGACATTTGTGCAGCCCATTACATCACAAACCACAGGAGAGGGCAAATTCTTCGGCAGGATAGCACTCCTTCTCATACCTCAGCCTCTACATCAAAGTTCCTGAAAGCAAAGAAGGTCAACATTCTCCAGGATTGGCCAGCCCAGTCACCTGCAATGAACATTATTGAGCATGTCTGGGGTAAGATGATGTAGGAGGCATTAAAGATGAATCCAAAGAATCTTGATGAACTCTGGGAGTCCTGCAAGAATGCTTTCTTTGCCATTCCAGATGATTTTACTAATAAGTTATTTGAGCCACTGCAGAGATGTATGGATGCAGTCCTCAAAGGTCATGGGAGTCATGCACAATATTAATTCTTTTTCCACTGCACCATGACTTTATATTCTATACTGTACATTATATTTGTTAAGTGATAAGACTTTTGTCTAAGCAAAGACAGACCTTACTGTCGTAATTAAATAATTAAAAATCAAGACATGATAATATTTTGTATTGGTAAAATAAGTTTAATCTAGATTGTTTGTTGTTCCTAAAACTTGGATAGGCGACAAGACTTTTGTCAGGTAGTGTACACCATGGTTTTTTTGCCATTGGAGGAAAGGTGATTTAAATGACTTTGGTTGTTGGTGGATGGGTAGGGTTTGAGCACTTTGGAAACTGCAGATCTGCTGAGATTTTTCTACACAAACATCTCTAATATCCACAGAGAATGAGGATTCATTTCTGTGGGCAAACAAAATGCCTTGTTGATGCCAGAGGTCAAAGAAGAGTAGCCAGATAGTTTTGAGTTGACAAACACAACAGCTACTCACAAGCCCACTGGTTGCAACTTATGTCTGCAGAAAAACATCTCTGAATACACAACATGTCAAACCTTGTGCTGAAGAGCACACAGGAGTCAGATAAGAACAGGAGACTTAAATCTCTACCAGACTCACCTAGTTTTGACAATAGAAAAATGTTCAGATTCAGCTGCAAAATTTGGATGGTAGATTCAGAATTTGGTGTAAACAACATGAAAGAACTGATCCATACTAATCAACAATTCAGGCTGGTGGTGATGCATATTGTCACGTGAACCGATGCATAAGGCTCGAGAGGTGGATACATGTGCAACAAGTAGTGATATGACGTTTTGCAGTGTACCGGAGCTTGATTTGTTTTGCCATAAACACTTGATCAGTGACGTTCGAAGCTTCATTTTTGCTTATACCCACATGACTGCTTTGAATTTTGATTCAAAGGTTTAAACACCCTTGTGGGTTTGTAAAGTGTATCGCGAAAGATTAGGCGTTGATTACATACATTTCTACTGTTTCAAAGCACTGCACGGGTCCCACGCACCAGTATTTCACCTAAAATACAATAGTAAGTAAAAGTAAAAAGCATTTGGACTATACTAAAGTGTATTCGTGTATTATTTACAACTATTTTTACAGAAGGCCACTGCATATTGTAGTATAGTGTGTAACGGAGGACAGCTAATGAGTGCAGCCCATAAGCCTCACTCCGCTAGCCTCCTCCTCAAAGCATTTGCCTCCCATGCCGGAATCGCCGGTTCAAAACCCGATCGGAATGACAAGGTGGGTGTAGGACTGGTTAGAATACAATAAACAAATACTTTTCAATATCTTGGATTTTACTTCAGTCATCTGTGGTGTAAATGTAACATACCTTATATGCAAAAAACAACAGTAACAGTTTGTTTTTATATAGCTTGTTCATATATTTGTTTATATAGTAGCTCTGAGTTTGTTTATATTACTATTGTTATTACTTTGTGAATGAGTTGGTCAGTTGTGAATGTTTGACATTTTTGCAACACAATGCTTTACCACACTTTAACCAGCAGAGTTCTGATTTGAAAAGCTCAGAGTAATGAACCTTTTTCCGATACAATTGAACAGTTCACTGGCTTAGAAAGCTTCCTTTCACCATTACTAGCAGCAAGTGTTTATTGAAAATAATGCAGGAAGAAAACAAAAGAGCAAAAATCTATAACTCACAGAGACTCATCTACCACATTTAACAATAGACCAACACTAACTGAAATTCAAGGGCTATTTATACAGGTGGCAACAATTAGGCCCCGTTTACACTAATGCGTTTTTGTTTTAAAACGCATAAGTTTTGCTACGGTTACGCCATCCGTCCACACTACGCTAGAGTTTTCGAGGTGCGAAAATGGAGCGTTTTGCAAACGTTGGAGAGGCCGTTTTCATTCTAAAACGCTGCTGCTGCATCTCAGTGTAGACGGTGGAAAACAGAGACATTGGAAAACGGAGGTGTGGCTGCTGAGATTCGCTACGTGATTGGGGCTTTGGGTCATTGCGTATCCTTCCCTTATTCGTCAAGCGCACATGGCTATAACGTCACCGGCAGACGGCTGACCAGCCTTCACTGTAAACACTGTATTTTCGATAGCCATAGATGTTTTATATTCATTTGTTACTTTAAGTACCAACTCAACCTCGTCGTCTGTCCTCAAAAAGACCTCTCTTGCTTTCTTTGCCATCGCGTTCATCGTTCAACCAACGTTTGTTGACTAACAATAACCAAATGCCGAGCGAGACACATGCTTCCTGTTTACACTTGAACACGCATGCCCAGAGTGCGCGAATAGTCACGTGATGTACGTTTCTGGTGGCGTATGTGTGGAGGGACATCTGCTAGAGACGCTTGGGTAAAACACTAGTGTGGACGCGGATCGTTTTCATGCTAAAACGCCGTTTTAAAACTAAAACCACTAGTGTAAACGGGGCCTTAGGCTAATCAAATGGATGAGAAACAAGGGGAAGAGACAATGGCTCACCAGGGTAACTAACAGTGGTAACCCTTACAATTACTATACAGTAGGTGTGGCACAAGAAAGGACAACAGCAGGGAGTAAAAGGCACACATAATAAAACAGGGTCAGACACATACAAAGACAGGGCTGGGGCTGTAACACATATCTTATTGGGACACTTCACATCCCTTTGTACCAATAGATAATTGGCAAACCTACCTGAGGATTGTGCTGACCATGGTTATCCTTTTATGAACAGAGTGTTCTCATCTTGTGATGGCTATTTCTGGTTTTGTAAAAATGACATTGAGTTCAATAAATTCAAACAGCCTCTATAGATCTGAATCCAAATCCTTTGGGATGTGCTGGAACAGGAGATTAACAAATGGATGTGAAGCCAAAAAACAGACAGTAACCGTGTGACAGTATCTTGTCAAAATGGACCAAAAATCATGTAAGACTGAATGAGTAGAAACTTTAAAAGGAAAAAAATGAGGTAAGACCTTGCCAAAATTGCACCACAGAATACTGGAAAATGACTGTCTGGTCTGATGAGCCTTAATTTCTACTGCGATATCTGAAGGGTAGGGTTAGAATTTGGTGTAATCAACATGAAAGCATGAATTCATAGTAATCAACAATCCAGGCTCATAGATATCTTCTTTATCCTTTTGTACCAAGAGAGAACCGTCATGTCAAAATGGACCAAACATCTCTGATGAAGTTTCTAGCACCTTAATAGATCGGTGTCAAAGAGAAATAATAAATTCTGATGGCACAGGGTATACCTAAAAAACATGGACAGCATCTGCATATTTAAACTTTGATTTTATAGTCAGGCAACCAAAACTTTTCCACAGAGCATTAAAAGCATTTCATCAGCTAACTTCACAGCAGGGAAACACATCTGTGATTGAGCATATACACACACTTTACACTTTTCTGATCACACACATCATGGCAAATCCCTTGATTCATTAGCAACTCTGCTTATGAAGCAAAGTCACTGATGAAGAAAGACATAATTGAACCCAATGCATAGCCTCTCATGAGGCACACTTAATGAGACAACTTAAACTTGATGTTCCACCATGTATTCATGATTAATAGATGAAGACTGAGTTCTATAAGAAGACGTTCAAACCCACCTACATGCCTAGTTCAAACTAATCAATACCACTTTAAGGCACACATCAGCTCTGTGTTTATTTCTTGCAGTGCTGAGCATGACTCAACACCATTATTTTTTCATTCATTCATTCATTTTCCTTCAGCTTAGTCCTTTTATACATCAGGGGTCGTGAACTGCCAACTTATCCAGCACATATGTTTTACACGGCGGATGTCCTTCCAGCTGCAGCCCAATACTGGGAAACGTCACACACATACACTTTTTGCACACATACACTACGGCCAATTTAGTTTTTTTATTCAGTTCACCTATACCCCATGTCTTTGGACTGTGGAGGGAACCGGAGCACCCGGTGGAAACCAATGCCAACACAGGAAGAACATGCAAACTCTTACCTAGCAAACTTACCTAGCCGGGACTCAAACCAGTGACCTTTCTTGCTGTGAGGCGACAGTGCTAACCACCGAGCCACAGTGTCACCCCAACCAGAGGGTTAATTACTCAAATTAAATGTATAAAACTAAATTTTAACACAATATTTGGATTTTTCCATATTTTACCCAATTTGTATTGAAATAATCCAGCATTTCCTGGCATTAACCTTTAGTCCACAGCCTCGCCAACTAGTCTCGAGTATGTTCATGACACAAATCCAGAAAAACAACAGGTATTGTGGGATCTGTGATGACACATGGGCAAAAACATTTGCATACCATTATCCAATCATTTTATATTATCTTGCCATAGGCCACACCCACTTGCATTTATATGATTACCTTGTCTCCAGCAGATGTAGTTGTCACATTGCATTGTTACATTACAGTACACAGGAAGTGGTGTTAGTGAGGCCAGCAGGGGGTGCCTAACCTGCGGTCTGTGTGGGTCCTAATGCCCCAGTATAGTGACGGGGAGTCTATACTGCTCAGTGAGCGCCGTCTTTCAGATGAGAGGTTAAACCGAGGTCCTGACTCCCAGGATGAAAAATCCCAGGATGTTCTTCAAAAAAAGAGTAGGGGTTTAACCCCGGCATCCTGGCTAGATCTGCCCACTGGCCTCTGTCCATCATGGTTTCCTAACCATCCCCATATCATAATTGGCTTCATCACTCTGTCTCATTCATTCATTCATTTTCTTTTCGGCTTAGTCCCTTTATTAATCC
>CAIGQQ010033467.1:131071-153145 GCA_903798035.1 Danio albolineatus
TATATATATATATATATATATATATATTCATTATAGTAATTATACAACTATTTACTTTTGCTGGGTGGAGGACTAACAACATCAACACAGGGCTCTGATTAACTCATGGTCTTTCCCATTATTTTCCCTGACTTCTCTGAATGGTGAATCTTGCTCCAGGGTTTGTGTGATTGTTTTTTTTTCTCAAATGAAGCTTACTTCACACTGAAGCAGGCATATACCTCAAAGCTCAAGATAGGTCAGTCTTCCAAGGTTTATATGTTAGCTCTAAAATCCATATCTCTCTGGGGAAAACGAAAAAGATTTTTAATTCCAGAAGCTTACTGTTGCACACTATTGGAAACAGCGGGAAAAGGACCGATCCATGGAAAAATCAACGCATGAAGGAGGAGCAGATAAAAGTACAATGATCTCTTCTCTCCCTCCTACTTCCTTTGTATCTCTATGCCGCACTGATTGTCCTATTACATTCAGAACACACATGTACACTCAACCCACACAAAGCGCGTTGCGTGATGTTTTCACAGCAGGCCAAGCACGTTTGCAGAATATTAATTTCACGCAGGATCATACATCTTTGTGACACTTGTATTTCCCTGGCTACAACAGTATGAGAACTGTTTTGATGAGTGTAAAATAATGTCACCACGTTCCTTGAGCATGCATATATGAATAGCTAAGTGAATAAGTAAGTTTATGCACATATTCGATCAAAATGTGGACCAGTGAATGAACAGAGGGAGTTATGAAAAGCTCATGTTTTGCATGCACTTATGAGACATTAAACCCCCAAGGTGCTTTTTAAAAGCACTGCAATATTTTTCTTCCATAGTCTAATATGCATTTGCTTGGCCCGGAGCAGGGAGCTAATGAAGCTTGTCATCTGGAAACATTAAAAATCATCTAACCTGAACCTAGCTGTAACATAAACTGTGTGCATGTATATTAGGGCCCTGATATACTCACAGCAAAGTTCTTTTGCTTTTTTGTTTAGAGGTAAAAAGTAGTTTGAAGTACCAACACATTAAAGTACATGAGCAGAGATATATTGCATAAACATGCTGATGGGAACAGTGTTTTGATAAATATTATCAATAAAAAAAAGTCCATCACATTTCCTCTCAAAAAATTGAATAAAAGCAATGTAAAAGTCTCTATCCACAAACCCTGTATTTCATTTATAACATTTTTTAGTTTAGTTCCAAATAGATATAATACTACATATGACACTGTTCCAAGTTTATTATTTTAATCAGACCCTGACCTTGATGGACTGAACACATAGACTGATGATATTTTGAATGCGTTTACCAGTCAAAATAAACTTCAATGGGTATGTTCAACTGTGATTCTGGAATCGATTCTGTGAACCAATTCTTCACTGTTGTTGTAATTCTTTCTACACATACGCTGCTAGTTGTAAATAAGCTTTAAAAAATGCTTGTTATTTATTGCATGCATGGTGCCAGAACATATTATGTCTAAAATGCCTTCACTAACAATATAGTAATACACAATATATCGATGGCCACTGAAAAAGATATATTTATCAGGTTGTTTGCCGGTTTCTTCAAATCAAATTTAACACTTTTTAAGACCCTTTTAAGACCATACATTCATTCATTTTCTTTCAGCTCAGTCCCTTTTTTCATCAGAGGTTGCCACAACAGAATGAATTGCCAACTTACGCAGCAAGTTTTACACAGCGGATGCCCTTCCAGCTGCAACCCAGTACTGGAAAACTTTAAGAACATTATGAATGAAATTTTAGACTTATACAGGACTAGACACTAAAGATTTTTTTCTAGTGGCCCAGCTACTTCTGTAAATAGTTTTTGTATTAATGGAAGATCATTTAAAGGGATGTGTTGCTTTGGTTATCTTTCCATGATTAGGGAATTTAATTTTGGGAATTTGCAGTAAAAATGTCTAACAGCTGTTGTCAATTGTATCTCTTTGCAATAAAAAAAACTGGATGGATTATTGGTGATTGGGTGTCAGCCCAGTTGGGTAGCTTTACTTGGACATAGGCAAATTAAAACCTGTTTAAAAGGATTTGAGAGCTACAATGCAATATTTTAGTAAATTTAATAATTTTTAAGACCCCGTGGACACCCTAATTTGTATTTATCAGCCTATTTTTCGGGTATCAGCCTCCAAATCTACTGTAAAGATCTTTCTAAAGATCTTATCAGTTATCGGTATCGATTAAAAATGTAATGGAATCGATTGAAACCATACTGAAAATGATTCCAAAATTTGGAACTGATCCTGAATTATCAATGTTTCTGTATCGGTTCTATTTGAAATCGACTCCCAGCCCTACTTTCCTGGAAAGTTTTCATTCCCAAAACAAGCTTAATTTGGGCCTCATTTATTTAAAATGACAGTACATCGCACCTGTTCATTCTTCAATTTCACTTGAGGTATATCAAGCCCCAACACTGAGGGAAAAAAAAATTAATCATTTG
Organism: Danio albolineatus; assembly: GCA_903798035.1. Taxonomy (NCBI): domain Eukaryota; kingdom Metazoa; phylum Chordata; class Actinopteri; order Cypriniformes; family Danionidae; genus Danio; species Danio albolineatus. Next base: position 133,543 of record CAIGQQ010033467.1, read on the forward strand.
CCACACGAAAACCACTTCTGATAGAAACAGCATGTCATTTTCATTGCTATTAATGAACAGGATTGCCAGTGAATTGCACTGCATAGTCAGTGGCAGTTCTATCATAATATCATGTCAGCATGAATGCATGAAATGTAGGGGTTGAAACTGTCGTTGTTTTTCCTTTTTTACATTGATTTGAATTTGAAAATAATTTCGCCAGGATGAAAGCATTTTTTCATGAAGCACGCATGACAAGGTGTAATATTGTGTGATTGTGTGATGGCATGCTCTAAATTCCATTATTCTGCTAGGAAGGGTGCAGGTATCAGTAAGAGAAAAATAGAGATTGTTTGCTGCAGTCTTGACAAATGCTTTCACCCCTGGAGACTCCTTCTGTGGAGATGATGCTTACTTCGGTGCACTTAAGAGGGGGAAATAGGAAAGTAGAGGGAAATGACTAGGTACAGTTATCTTTCAGGTCACTGAAGATAGCAACTAAATGACAGTGAACCAAAAGATGATAAAGTCACATTTGAAATAACTATTGTTGACTGTCTGTGTCTTTTAAAAGTCAAAATAAAAAGATTCGAGAGATATGAGTCTGCTTTCCAGGTGTACATGGGAGTTCATGCTCAGAGGTTTCTTTCATAGCTCATTTGATTTAATGGTGTTTCCCATCATGTTTCATTAAGGTATCAACATTGTCACTGATGTCTCTAAAAATTCCTAAAAGAAATGAATGACTTTTCATTTCCTGCACAGTCATTCTGTTTTTCAGCAGTGGCATACCGTTCCCCTGTTGTTGAATTTTCATTATCAAAGAATACAAATTATATTTTACCTGAATTGAGAGTGGGTTGGCCTTCTGTTTGTCTTAACTGAGTTTTTGTCACAGGCCGGATCAGGGCAGGGCTGGGACACAATTTCAGGCCAAGAATTCTCATACAAACACAGGCCATTCACACCTAAAAAAAACATATATTTTAAAATTTGTTTTGTTTGGTACGATACACTTTATGGCTACATCATAAAAACATAAACATGCAACTTAAGCAGCGGTCACACTGGACTTTTCTCCCTATAGACTTCCATTCATACACAAGCGAATGCGTCAGACTGGAAACACATGTTCGTGCGACAAGTCTCGCAGTTCGATGCAGTGCAAAGTTCAAGCACGGTGAACTCTGATCTGTAAAATCGCATTTTAATTTTAATAGCCTTTTAATTTAATTTCATAGGATTGTGTGTTTACGTTAGATTAACGTTTACGTAGCATCAGCGGCAGCGGCAGCGGCATAGCATCATCGGCAGACTGATTTTATAGCACAAGGTTAAACTTTCTGACAACTTTATGGCTATCAAATACATTAAAAGTAAATATAGGCCACAACTGAACATAGAGGATGATCTCTCAGTGGTGGTCTCTGAAAATTAACCAAGAATAGACTTGTGTTGAAAACATTGTGCCCACCAGTCTCATTAGATGAAGTTAATAATAAATTAAACAAGTTAATAAATTACTACATAAATTATAACCTATGGTTGTTAAACTGTTTTTTTTGTGTTGTCAACATGCTCATGTTAATATAGGTCTATTGTTGTGTGTGCAACATTTGTATGTTTATAACCACCTCAGAGGAATGTGGGAGTCACTGGCTTTGTTATTTTGGGGTCGCAGGCTGCATTAAATAATGGAAAAAATTAAACAAAATTCAGACTGTCACTGTTGTTTTTAAGTACATGTTTAATTTTTTTAAAAGTCTAACCTTACCTTATATAAAATATACTGTGTCTGTAGGCATGCATCACATATCATTAAGACTGAACTCAAAAAGTGGGATGACAGAAAGCCTTAAAAATGTATTATTAGTATTAATTCCAGGGGTGTGGAACTCAGTTCCAGGAGGGCTGCGGCACTGCACAGTTTAGCTCCAATCCTGCTTCAACACGTTTACCTGTAGGTTTTAAGCCAAGCCAGAAGAACTTAATTAGTTTGATCAGGTGTTTTATTAGGGTTGCAACCAAACTGTGCAGAGCTGCAGCCCTTCAGGAACTAGCTTGATACCTGTGATATAGGAAAGAATCGTTTGAATAAATGTGATTTAAATAAACAAGAATAAACAATTTAATACAATATACAATAAAACAAATAACTTTTTATCCACCTGTCATCTCACTCCCACGTGGAGTCTGTGTGACCGCTGCTCCAGCTTGCTCCAGTTGACCCAGCTTAATGTGTAAAAGAGATGAAAAATAAAACGTTTTAAACCTCACAAACAGGAAGCAGCCTACTTTCAAAACTGCTTAAATACCATAATTAGGACAGATATAATTGTACCTAGGCCTACATCAAACGTTTAAAAACATTAAGCATTAAAAAACAATGATAAGATTTGACGAGTTACTGCTAACATTTGCAAGCAGTTTAGCTAAGACGACAAACTCAATAAACTGACCGTTTTGAAGCACTGAATTTCCCCATATTTTGCTGATTTTTCTTCGAGAGGTTTTCTTTTCCTCGACCATTCCCTCTTTGCTCCACCACGTCGTTGTTGTCGCTCCTGCCTTTGCTTCTCCTGCACATTCAGTATGAAATCCGTTTAGAGGAGGTGCGCGGAAATGGCGCGATCGTCGAATGGATTATCGAATTCGGAAATTACACTATTTGACGATCGAAATGAAATACAACTTTATGAATGCTAAAAAAACCACTGAAACGTGAGAAGCTGTAAGTAGCCCGATTCCAAAACAAATGACTAATTCTTTTTTTAAAACCAAAAGTACATATTAGTCAGATTTGCACATTTTAACACCCTTTATTTATCATAGGGTCACCACTGCGAAATGAACCGCCAACTTATGCAGAATATGTTTTACGCCCTTCCCGCCGCAACCCAGTACTGGAAAACACCCATACTTGAAATAAGTAAATAGCTCATTAAATTAAGATGTTTAACAGCTGTTACAATGTCTAACAATTGCCAATTGTCTGAAGAACTATATTTTTACAGGTGACGTGACAAGATTAGAATTATTTTAGTGAGATGTAGATGGATTACAAAATTTTTACAGCTCGGTGTCTTAATCATCAGCTAATCAATACATTTGTTTAGTTTTTAGTCAACATGTGAATTAATATTAAATAATTAATACCTAATCAATATTGGCAGCCAAAGTCAATCATTTTCATATATTCAAGCATTTGCTGACCAATATAATATCATTCTGGCTTCAGAATAACTGTTCTGTTTGCTACTCAGCGTAATCCCATTGGCATTAAAGTACAGAGTTTGCTTAAGGTCTTTTAATCTTCTGCTCTACATCATGAGGGAGAGACATAAAAGAGAAGTCCAGCCACCCGCTGTCTCCTGACCACCAAATCGCAAAACACATCCCTCTTTTGTCAGGCAATTTCCTCTGAGATGTTGAAAACTTCCCCGCCAGATTAAAGAACAAAAGGAAATGGCGAATTATTTTTAGATGTGGAATGGCTTCCCACAAAGATGAGTTTAATCAATTGTAATTAATTCTCCTGGTTATGAGCAGTGGAGCCTGACGAGTCAAAGAAGGGGTTGAGGATATTGAACTCCATTGAATACCCATTATTGTCTAATAAGAGAGAGAAAGTGAAAAAACTGAAGCTAAATTTTGCTGTTGCTCTCAGACAGATCTGGAACTCCAAGTCTCACCTTTGCTCATGCTTTCATCAAGAATGATTGTTACAGATGAGGAAGTGAGGTTGATGGACTAATGCGTACAGTGCCTGTGTCTTTGGGTTGCTCCCATTCTGTCAGTCTGTCCTCTGCTTAGAAAACTCTGGACAGCAAAGGCTCGGCTAATTATCAAACATTTATTCTGTCTTTCAGGCTGAACAAAGAGGAATCGGTCCACATGGTACACACACAGCACCTTCAAAGACGCCCTGACCTTGCCTTCACTTTGCTTTCCATGAATGTTTTAGAATGGGAGGAATCCAGAAAGACAATAGCACTTGAGAAATAATTAGGCTCTCTCAAAGATGCTAATCGCATTCCACATGAAGTGGCGGTAATAATTCTGCTCTCACAAAATTTCATAAACATGACTGACTGCTAAAGAAAATGAAGACATCTCAACAGAAAGAGCTTCTCTAAAGCTTAACTCCTCTCCCTAAGCACTTCCAGAACTTTTATAACGACACTGAAAATATTCAGACTTCATCGGACTTCTGTTTCCTCCCATACATCTGAATAAGCCTGTTGAATACAAAAAAGGGGGCGACAAGGTGGCGCAGTAGGTAGTGCTGTCGCCTCACAGCAAGAAGGTCGCTGGTTCGAGCCTTGGCTGGGTCAGTTGGCATTTCTGTGTGGAGTTTGCTTGTTCTCCCCGTGTTCGCGTGGGTTTCCTCCCGGTGCTCCGGTTTCCCCCACAAGTCCAAAGACATGTGGGACAGGTGAATTGAGTAAGCTAAATTGTCTATAGTGTATGTGTATGTGTGAGAATGGGAATGTGTGAATGTTTGACGGGTTGCGGCTGGAAGGGCATCCGATGCGTAAAACAAATGCTGGATAAGTTGGCAGTTCATTCCGCTGTGGCGACCCCACATTAATAAAGGGACTAAGCTGAGAAGAAAATGAATGAATGAATACAAAAAAAAAAAACATCACTGCACTGAAGATAAAATACAATAATAGAAGTTTGGAAAGAGAGAAAGAGGGAAAAAATCTTCACAAAGCCTCAGTCATTAAGAAAAAAGATTATCATAAGCTTGAAGAAACGTATTATTCTTCTTATTAATAAGCCTAATACTTACTGTATTACAATATCTTCTCATAAGCAATTTATTTTCCAATATGTCTTCAACAGCACTGTACTTCGTTGAGATTATTGATTAAATAGCTGAATTAAAACATCATATAAGATAAATTATTTTGTCAATTATTCCCACATGGAAAATTTAGTAGTACTAGAGTGCTTTTGAACCATACTACTGTATTGAAGTATTTACAACACTTTGTTAATGAATGCTACAGTGGTATTAACTGTAATACACTTTTTTTCTACAGTAAACTGTTTATTGTAAAATGCTTTTTGAGTAATTTGAGTAGTTTGTTTATATATTGTAAATTCTTCATGTGCAGAGCTTCTTCTTCCTCTAAACCAGGGGTGCCCAATCTTTTTCGTATGAAGGGCCAAAAACCAAATATCATTGAGAGCCGTAGGTCGAAGGTAAATATGCCAAACTATATTACATTAAGGCTAATTTCCTAATTATTCATAATATTTCAAAATATGTAGAAAACATTACTTTAAATCGTATTGACTAATGCAGTATAACTTTTCAAATTATAACTTATTGCAATAAAAACATAAACAATCACATTTACAACACAGTGGCTTTTAATGCTGAATACGTCATGCAGAATCTGCCTTTGATTTTATTTGCTCACTAAAGTGTCTGCATTGTCGGGTGACAGTATGTACATTTAAACAAAATCTGATTACACCATTTAATTAAAACATAAGCGTTATGGTGGCACAGTGAGTAGCACGATCGCCTCGCTAAGCCAAAAATAGAATGAATGAATAATTGAAACATATATTTTCAGTTAGCTTTTAACAATAAAACAAACAAACAAAAGGTTACATTAAATTTGACTTGACAATCTTGAAATCATCCCCATCATTCTCCCTCTGTTCACAGATGCGAGGATGGGCCAAATCAAAGGTTACCATGGGCCAACTTTGACCCACAAGCCCTAGTTTGGGCATCTCTGATCTAAACATTAGTCTTGAAAGTGCTATTGAAATGTTAAAATGTCATTATGCTAATAATGTTATAATGTTAATGTTTATAATGTTACATTTGTACCTTAAATGTTTTACCTGAATGCAAGAATTTGTTGCAGAGTTCTAAAAAGCTGTGTGCTTGGAGACTACAAATCTTCATACTGAGCAAAGAAGACGACGAAGAAAGAAATTTTCTTTAATTTTGTTAAAAGGGGGAGAATAAGATGCAACTCAGTAAGAGTTTTTTTTATCTGTTTTCTTTAACAGTGTCAATGTTTATGTCTTTTGAGAATAAAATACAAGATACTCAATACAGTACAGTCTGGATACAAAAGAGAATAATATTGATAAATATAGGCCTATGGTTTAAGCTTGAAAGAGTCACATCTTATTAGACTACACTCAAAAAATCACTCATTGGATGAACTCAATTTAATTCAGGGCAGGATTTCCATCCAAAAAATATGTTTAACACCAACTAAAAATATATATATATTTATTTAATCAAGCAAATGCAATTGAGTTGGTCCAACATGATTTGATCAAATAAAAGTTTAAATACGTTTGTATTTTTACTTAACTTAAGCTCAAAGGTCTGATAATATCATGTATGTCTAATATGTGTCGTACATGTGTAGAAGTCACTTAGTTTTATTTGAAGTTATCCAAAGCATATTTCTTATTTTTAAGCACAAGTTACATCTACAGTAGATTGACACTGATCTCAGAACTCATTTTAGGACAGTTACTGCTCACTGAGCAAAGCAACACACTGCATTGTTGCTAAAGCCTACACTTAAAGCATGAGGGCTTCTGCAAGGTGCATGGTAATCTCAAAACATTATTTGTAAATCTTCTAAATCTTCAAACCAAAGTGAAGATTAAACTCTGACAAGTCTTTCTAATAACTTTAAACAATATTTATTGTCCATATTTTAATTATCTTAATTCGATCCCACACAAAGCATGCTGGGAACTACAAATCCCCTAACCAGGTAGTTGGACTAACACAATTCCGTCATGTTGTCCCAACACAAAATGTTTAAGTTAACGTAATGGTTTACAAGTTTAAGTGGACTGAACATAAAACAAATAAATTAGCCAAAGAAATTACAACAATTGTGTAGTTTCAGCTCATTTGATACAGGTAATTTGAACAAGCAGCAGTATTTATTTTATTTTATTTTTTTGAGTGTAGCCTAATAAAAGCCTTTGAATATTGAGGCATCAAAGTGCTTTAAAAAGATGTATTAGCAGATCCAGACGCTTTAAAGTTGATAGCACTGTGTCAGTTATGTCTTTTTATATATGCATTAGGCCTATTTGCCTAAAGTTTTTGAAGGCATTTATAACCATCTAACAGGAAATCTTGAATGTATGTTCCGTGAGCGCCATCTAGTGTGTGGAGGGTCTTTTTTCATTAGAGCTAAAGGACATGCCAAGTCACCCAAAGTCCAGGCCAATTTAATACGCTATAAAAGGTTTTATACTTGGTAAAGGGTATATCCTACAGACTCTAATTAAAATCTCCTCTTTATATTCCGCTGAAATACGCATGAATCACGAGAATTAAAGAGAACAGCTCTGGCCTCTTTACGATAACTGGCACAGATGATCAGCGCCACAAACGGGTGTTAAATCACAATATAGCTCTCTCTTAATGAAAGATTAATTCAATCTTCTTCTTCTTCTCACTCATTCACATATTCGAGGTCACCAGTCGTCATAAATCAAAAGCTTAATTCTCTTTATTTCCATGCATAAAGGGCAGATTTGTCCAGCGTAGACCAACCTCTTCTCCCATATAATGTCCTGACAGGAAGCAGTGATTGATGGCACATTTAATGACTAAGCAACAGAGGGATTTACTGTCCTGCAAATTGTTCATTAAAATGCATTACACCTGTGCAAAGAGTGGCTGTTTCAAAGAAATAAATCTTGACACTGATATGAAAACTGAAATTAATCAAAGTGTGTGACTTTTATAAATGCAATAAAAGTGTGCAAATGTATGAATTTACAAAACTTTTTGTCCTCGTGTAGAAATAATTTGAATGTTAGTAAGGGAGTCTACATATACTCTTTATTGGTTGTCAAATAGCTTAATAAGCTGCAAATTTCACAAAACGTATTACAATAATGTAGGCTAATCTATAATATTTTATATTCATTCCTTGCATACAGGGCCGGATTAACCAATGGGCATTATGGGCACAGGCCCAGGGGCCCGTGGGTACTTGGGGTCCCTGTGAGGGAGGAAAAAAATGCCGATTTTGGAGTGTCTATTTAGGCTAATTGCAAACAGAGCACCTCATTGGAATAAGCTACTTGTGCGCTTTCTACCCATCACTTTGTAATTGACAGAGACAACATAACTAAAGAGCTCAGCTGACAGCAGCGTGAGTGGCATAGCTGGTAAAGCGCATGGCAACATGCTTTGATGCGATCAATCATCAACCAGTTCGAATCCAGCGTCTGAGGAACAGTTTTCATTTTTCCCCCACTACATATTAGATTGGAAATACATTTATTTTTAAGAGTAAGAAAATATTTTTTCTTTAAAAATTAAAATAATGAAAATGTCATATAAAGTCACAAGTGGCTCGTGGGAAATTTAAATTAATACAATTGAATTAGTCCATTCACTGTATTAGTATAACATTATATTATTCATTCATTCATTTTCTTTTCGGTTTAGTCCCTTTATTAATCTAGGGTTTGCACAGCAGAATGAACTTATCCATCATATGTTTTACGCAGCGGATCCCCTTCCAGCTGCAACTTCACTGGAAAACACACTCATTCACACACATAATAATAATAATAATAATTCCTTACATTTATATAGAGCTTTTCTGGGCACTCAAAGCGCTTTACACAATCGGGGGGATCTCCTCATCCACCACCATGTGCAGCATCCACCTGGATGACGCGACAGCAGCCAATTTGGCCAGAACCGCACACCACACACCAGCTGATTGGTGGAGAGGAGACAGAGTGATGAAGCCAATTATGATATGGGGATGGTTAGGAGGCCAATGGGCAGATTTTGGCCAGGATGCCGGGGTTAAACCCCTACTCTTTCTTGAAGAGCATCCTGGGATTTTTAATGACCACAGAGAGTCAGGACCTCGGTTTAACGTCTCATCTGAAAGACGGCGCTCACAGAGCAGTATAGAGTCCCCGTCACTATACTGGGGCATTAGGACCCACACAGACCGCAGGTTGGGCGCCCCCTGCTGGCCTCACTAACACCACCTCCGGCAGCAACCCAGCTTTCCCATGTGGTCTCCCATCCAGGTACTGACCGGGCGCAGCCCTGCTTAGCTTCAGTGGGCGACCATGTGAGAGTTGCAGAGAGCTAGCTGCCGGCTATACATACACTATACCACATGTATTTGGGCTTTTAGAGCACCCGGAGGAAACCCACGCAAACACGGTGAGAACATGCAAACTCCACACAGAAATGCCAGCTGACCCAGCCAAGGCTCGAACCAGTGACCTTCTTGCTGTGAGGCAATCCTGCTATCCACTGCGCCACCATGACGCCAACATTATATTATATTATATTATATTATATTATATTATATTATATTATATTATATTATATTATGTTATATTATATTATATTATATTATATTATATTATATTATATTATATTATATTATATTATCAGTCGTTAAACATTTCCTTTTCTCTATGAAGACTATGGACCAGGGTGACAAACTGGAGGAACCGCAGTCCTGCAGAGTTTAGTTCCAACCCTGCTTCAGCACACTTGCATGTAGGTTCCAAACACGAACCTATGCTTTGCTCTTTGTTCCAAATAAGCCTGAAGGACTAAATTAGTTTGATCAAGTATGTTTTCATTTGGGGTTTAAGCTGTTGGCCTCCAAGAACTGAGTGTGACACCTGTGCCATGGACATTAGACACCCGAGTGCTGTTTCGAAAAAAGGGGCTCTTATTTTGAAAAACCAAAATGCTCTTCCTGGTGACGTCGTGCAGTGTCATGACATGAAGCAGACGAGAACTGTTTTTCTGCAGTTTGTTCTGTTCTGAAACACACACAGATGGCTATGAGCGGCTGAAGTTAGAGAAAACACCAAGACCTACTTTAATTGACGCACATTTGAGTGAGTTTGGATGATTTAAAGCTGTCATTCTGTTTATTGAACACAAACCTGGAGCATATTGCTGTTGTTATTGTGTTTTGTTAACAGCACATCTGTCTATTATGTGTTGTAACAGCATGTCAGACCCTAAAAGAGCTGGCGCTGATGCTGGATCAGTGGTTTCGGACCCTCAGCACTCCCAGAAGCTTCTGAGGGTCCTTCAGTCTTTCAGACAGGACGACTGTTTTCAAGATGCAGTGCTGGTTTTGGAAGGTGAACAGATTCCTGTGCAGAAAAACATTCTAGCTGCTGCTAGTCCGTACATCAGGTATGGGAAAATGCTTGAAACTTGAATAGATTTGCATGAGGTGAGATCAGATCAGATGAGTAGCTGCTATGTTTGCTCAGACATGTTGCAGACCCTTGAGCAATGTGTCATATGGGTGTGCCAAACAGCTCCACCTCGCCTGTTGCTTGGGTCACTTAAAGGAATAGTTCTCTCAAATAAAAAAAGGAAAGAAAGAAGTTATTTACACACCCTCATGTTAACCATCAGCACAAACAGGCATACAGAACACAAAAGGAAAGGTTTGAATGACTATTTTGTGTGCACTGATGATGTATGATTACTGAAAGGCCTTAAAGAGACACAGTATTCACATATAAATGCACCAATATTTAATTTTAAACTAAATCCTAAATAAGTTGAAACTAAATTACTTAATAAGTTGAAATAGTACCATTAATTTTAAATAGCATTTTTATATATTCAAGGCAAAATTATTATAAACCAGGCATTATAAATAAAGGCATTTCTCATTTAATCAAGTTCATTTAAGTACTAAACCTTTAGTTAAGTAAATAGTTACACCATAAAAATCACAGTTGTCTAAAAATTTACCTTAAATCATATAAACCTTGTGAAGGATTTTAACTGAAATTGACTTAAAATAACTTTTATCCTAATCTAAAAGCGTGATTAATGTGGTTTAATAAGTTATATTAATGGTTTAATAAGTTATAATTAAAACAAACATTATCATGACTTACTGATCAGTTAATTTTTTACAGCGCATATTAACAAAAAAATATATATATATATTTATATATATATATATATAGAGAGAGAGAGAGAGAGAGAGAGAGAGAGATTTTAAAAGAATTAAAAAGAAAGCAGAACATACAAATGAAAAATCTTATTCTTAATCCTGTAAAATTGTATAAAAATATTTTTGTGAAATGATCTGAAAACTGACTAAATTAAGTTACCACTACTCTCACATCTCTTTCAAACTTGTCGCTATTGAAATTTATATATATATATACATAAATTTATATATATATATATATATATATATATATATATTTTTTTTTTTTTTTTTTTAATATCAATGTGTGGTAAGACATCTATAATTATCATAATTCAAATGTGCTTGTCTTGTATGAATGGCAGCAATGAAAGAATGCTGTGGGAATAGGTACACCATATCAATGTCTCCTTGTCCTTATTGGGTTGTAATTCTTGTAGACAAGTAGTAGACAAGTAGTCCAGCACTTCTGGTGAGTTATTGATTCTAGTAGTTTTTGTTACCGTTGTTCACAAAAGATTTCAAGAAATAAAATACGCTACTGGAAAATAAAGGTAAATAGGTTTATTAATATGAGTGAGCGGGCAGGGGGATTTACATTTTGTAGAAACTACCCTTCCTCATTTTAGACAAAAGTTTTAAATAAAACTATTTACACAGGTTTTGGGCATTATTTCAGTAACTTTTTTTTTACTGACCATGTATATCCCTTTTTGTTTTTAAATAAGTTTAACCAAAAAATAAAATGTATACAAATCTCTCTTTTAAATTAATATTTCCTATAGTAAGCTGCACAGTAGTATATTTGTGGATATACATTATATTAGTCCGTACTAAAGCCAAATCTGAAGCTAATCTAACAAAATAACTTAAGATAACAATCCAAAGCTAGGGGAAAATATTAAATAAAAGTGTAAAAAAAAAAAAGAGAGGAAAAAACAGAGAAACAACAAATATATAAAAATAAATTTATTTTGTCATTTATTTATTTATTTTTACAATATTTTGCAGGAAATTAAATGTATTGTCTGTCTGTTTCTAAAGTTGTTTGAAAATATAAATTTTCAAAATGGGGTGCATTTATGCAGAGCACTGTACTGCATGCTGCTTATATAGTGCTGCAGTTTGTGCTCAATAGAGTATCATAAGACTTCAGCAATTAATACATTTACAAGAAACTGAAAAACCACAAATGCCAAAGCTTATCCAGTGCCAAAATCCACTCGGACCCCAAGGGTTAACATAAAAAACCTGACCGGCAAACAGGTTTTTCATCTCAAAGACTTTGAAAACCTTTGCTATGTAGTAGAGTGTTTTTATAAATCAGATCTCCAAGATTTGAAGTAAGTCATGGGATTAGTGAATGCAAACTCATGTTACTTTTTGTTACTGTGTTTCCAGGACCAAATTAAATTACAACCCACCAAAGGAGGATGGATCTGTATACAAAATCGAGTTGCAGGGGATCTCAGTGCCCACCATGAGGCAGATATTAGACTATATTTTCAGTGGGGAGGTAATTTCTTTTAATATATACACATTGAATGCCTCTTTCCTTTAGCCGTTGAAACTCTGAACAATTAAAATTGTAATATTCAAGCCTGTTAATATTATAAAAAGTATATTTTTAAAAAAGGGGGAAGGTGATGAACCCAGGAAACAATTTTGACATATAAGAGATCATTGTACTATAGACCGTTTCAATGTGGCGATGTCACTGGGCATCTGAACATTTCCTGCTGGTTGTCAAACTATTTCATAACTGTAAAAAGAGGCAAATCAATCATATTTTAATGTTAAAACGGCTCCCATAACATAATTTATCAATATGTGGACCTTTTTGGATTATCTGAAGCTAAAGAAATGAAAAATGTAAAACATGAAATAGGTTAGGAACATTGGTATTGTTTACATCCCTCAAAATTCATTCATTCATTCATTCATTTATTCATTTTCTTTTCGACTTGGTCCCTTTATTTACCTGGGGTCGCCACAACGGAATTAACAGCCAACTTATCCAGCATATGTTTTACGCAGCGAATGCCCTTCCAGCTGCAAACCATCACTGGGAAACATCCATACACACTCATTCACACACATACACTATGGCCAATTTAGCTTACCCATTTCCCCTAAACGCTGTGGGGGAAACCAGAGCAGAGCACCAAAGACATGCACTTTAGGTGAACTGAATAAGCTAAATTGTCTGTAATGTGGGTGTTTCCCAGTGATGGGTTGCAGCTGGAAGGGCATCCGCTGTGTAAAACATATGCTGAATAATTTGGCGGTATATTCCACTGTGGCGACCCCAGATTAATAAAGGGACTATGCTGAAAAGAAAATGAATGAATGAACTTTTTATGTAATGTTTACAGATCCACTTATTTGGTAAACAAAGCAGTCAATCTATTAAAAGACAGAAAATGTCACTTTACAAATTGTATTATAAATAATTAATATGTTCATAATTCAATAATTCATTTTCATGTTAGTCAATAATATTACTGAAATTAATTTAAAACTGAATAAATATAAATCGACACGCATTTACTGTACACAAGTAAATAAATAGACTTTGTGTGGGCCTAGTAATTAATTAAAGTTATTAGTAACAAATACATTTATAGTACATTCTAATTGTGATGCATTAATATTCACCTTTTGAAAACAGCTTTGAAACAATATTTATTGTGAAATGCACTATACAAGTGAACTTGAATTGAATAAAAAAAGAATAGAAAATATCCTATAACTTCTTTATTAATATAATTTGAATATTAATTTGTATCAAAATCTTGATAATATTATTAGTGAACCTTAGAGTACAAAGTACAAAATAAAAAAAAAAAAATTTAATAAAATTTAATAAATAAATTTCTGAAAAAAAAAAACAGTTCATCACCTTTAATTTATTGTAGATCTCCTTTTGGGTTATTATTATCCAGTTATTATTATCCAGTACAATTAAAGAGACAGTTCACCCCCAAAAATACCTACATCTTCTGTTTCTTAACTGTAGATCACTCTGAGTGAAGACACCATTCAGGATGTGGTCCAGGCCGCTGATCTTCTGCTTCTCACTGATCTCAAGTCTCTGTGCTGTCAGTTCCTGGAGAGCTGCATCACTGCTGAAAACTGCATCGGTATTCGGGTCTTTTCTTTGCATTACTGCCTGCACCATGTTCATCATGTGGCCACAGAGTTCCTGCAGACGCATTTCCGCGACGTGGCCAATACTGAGGAGTTCTTGGAGCAACCTCCCGATCGCCTGTGTGAGCTGCTGTCCATGGAGAAGCTCAACGTGGGGAATGAAAGACACGTCCTGGAGGCGGTCGTCCGCTGGATCGGCCATGACACTGAAGCTCGGCGAGTGAGTGAAACAGGTGTTTTAGATCAGATACTTATGCACTAGTATAGGCAAACTTTAGGCATACAGTGCATGCGTAAAGCATTCATAGCGCTTCACTTTTTCCACATATTTTATCTTACAGCCTTATTCCAAAATGGATTAAATTGATTTATTTCATCAAAAATTTTACACACCATACCCAATAATGACAATGTAAAAAAAGATTTTTTTGAAATTGTTGCAAATTTATTAAAAAAAAAAACCCTGAAAAAATCACATGTACTTCAGCATTCACAGCCTTTGCTCAATACTTTGTTGATGCACTTTTGGCGGCAATTACAGCCTCAAGTCTTTTTGAATATTGCCACAAGCTTGACACACCTGTCTTTGGGAATTTTTGCCCTTTCCTCTTTGCATTACCTCTCAAGCTCTATCAGGTTGGATGGGAAGCGACGGTGTACAGCCAATTTCAGATCTCTCCAGAGATGTTCAATAGGATTAAGATGTCTCTGTACATTGCTGCATTCATCTTTCCCTCTATCCTGGCTAGTCTTCCAGTTCCTGCTGCTGAACAACATCCCCACAGCATGATGCTGCCACCACCATGCTTCACTGTAGGGATGATATTAGCCTGGTGATGAGCGGTGCCTGGTTTTCTTCAAACGTAATGCCTGGTGTTAAATTCTAGTCTTATCAGTCTGCCAACTGACCCAGCCGGGACCCGAACCAGCAACCTTCTTGCTTTGAGGCAACAGCGCTAAACATTGAGCCACCGTGTCGCCCATGACAATTATTTCAATGTTTATATTTATATTATTGCTATTTGTTGTTCTGTTAAGCTGATATTCACATCGGTCCTGTTTTAATAAAAACATAGATGTAATTGTTTAAAATAGAACAAACAGATTTGTTTTTTTTCCAGGTCCATATGAAAGAGGTGATGTCTGCTGTGTGGGTTCAAGGCCTGGACCAGAGTTACCTCCAGGAGCAGATGCTGGGAGACTCGCTGATGCGGGAGGTGATTGGGAGTTATTGCATGGAGTCTTTGGGAGGAGCGGCACAGCAGGGAGAGGCTTTGCTTGCTGCGTTCAAACCTCGCGGCTACTCTGAGTGCATCGTCACAGTGGGCGGTGAAGAGAGGACGTGAGTTGTAAAAAAATTAATAATGATGCACCAATCCTAATTTTTCATTGCCAGTTCCGATTGCTGATTTCTATACATGCAAACTGACGGATATCTGCTTTTCTATTATCTATTTGTTTTTAATCTAGTTTTACAAAATTCAATAAGATTGTATAATTTTAAGATATAAAGTAAAAATGGATTAATTTTATATTAGTTTTTATTTTTATTATTATTATGAAACAAAACCTGTACGAAAACAGCAGACAGGCAGAAGAAAATGCATAATCACTGTCTACCTGTAGGTGGCGTTTAAAGAATTTTATTAGATTGTATCATTTTAAAATAATGTCAAATTTGATTAATCTTACATTAGTTTTGTGAAATCGTGCTTCAAGAAACCTGTATTAAAAGACAGAAAAAAAACAGTAGACGGGCTGAAAAAACGCATATTTACTGTCTGCTTGTTGGGGGCGCTTGCAGAACAGCAGGGATAGCGCTTTCTTGTTTAGTGTGTAAACAAATTCATCTGTATTTTATGCATTACACAGAAATAATTAAAAAAAAAATACCATCTAAACTTTTCCAAAGATAATGGATTTGCCTTGTACATAAAAAACCTTTCACTCCAAATTCAGTATTTATGATTTTCAGCCAGTATTTTTTAAGCATCGGGAACTGCAGGCAAGTTTTGCAAATGCAGCAATAATCCACATATAAAACAAAATCAACAGATGCACAATTATATTAAATAAAGACCACAAATAGCACATCAAGTACAGATGTTTACTCTTGATTTAGATAGAGACGTAATTAACAAATATCCTGATCAGTTTTTCTGACTTTTTTAAACGTATACCATTAAGCTATAATGTATATATATAATGTGCTATAGTATTTTAAAAAAAATTATTCATATAATGTACTTTAATTAAACATAAGTGCCCAATGGAAGTCTTATCTGTACAATACAGTTTGATTTAATGATCACAGTGAAAACATCACAGAATCAAGTATGCAAGCAATGAATGCAGAATGTCTTTTCTTCTTTATTTTGTTGGTTCTCTGTGGCCTGTTTATGCTGCATTTACACGCTTCATATTATAAAACTATTGCAATGCAGTAGCCCAGAACAGAGACCAGCTGATTTTGAAATAATAGTAATAATAAAATTGGCACATTTAGATCAGAAACCATTTGATTTTATCAGTGCATCTCTAGACTGTATTATACAAAATAAATAAATGTTTTGTTTTCATTGCAGCACTCGGAAGCCCACAGCAGTGGCGCGCTGCATGTGTCCGCTTTACGATCGCAACAGGCAGCTGTGGATTGACCTGATGCCAATGAAGGAGAGACGGGTTGGTCACGGGGTTGTGTCTGCAGGTTTGTACTTGCTCAGTGTTTAAATACTACATATGTGAGGGAATATTTCTGCTGTTTAACTGTCGTCGATCTAGGTAGTTCTGTTAATTATAATTATTAATATAATTCTAATTCATTAAACATCATTTTCACATTTGGAAGCAAAATATTCTAGTGAACATTCTTTGTTCCAAAGTTTGGAGTGAGTTTTTTTTTATTTGTTTTTGTTTTTGAAAGAAAAATGAGCATTATAAAAATGTATAATGTTTTAGATTTTCATTTTAAAATAAATTTCAAAAATATAGCGTATAACAAGTGTTTCCAATAGGAAGAAATATTGCCATCATACTGCAAAAAAAGGCCTAAAGATTTAATTGTACTAATATTTCTCAGTGATTTCTCATTCGTAATGTATTTTTAACACATACATGTTTAAATCTATTATGTATGGAAGCCCGTTCCCCTTAAAAAAATATAAATAAATAAACTATAAAGTCAGAATTCTGAGTTATAAAGTCACAATTATGAGTAATAAAGTCACAATTATGAGTTATAAAGTCACAATTATATTCTTTTCGGCTTAGTCCCTTTATTAATCTGGCGTCGCCACAGCGGAATGAACCGCCAACTTATCCAGCATATGTTTTATGCAGTGGATGCCCTTCCAGCTGCAACCCATCTCTATTATATGCTTTTCTGAACATCTTCCAAAAATCCATTGAAACAGTTAATAAATTTAAATAGATAAAAAAACTAAATCTGACTTTCTTGTACCTCAATCACTGCACTTCTTATTCTGTTTGCCCGATCAGAGGGATATGTGTTTGCAATCGGAGGAATGGATGAGAATAAAACCGTCTTGAGCTCTGGAGAGAAATTTGATCCGGAGACCAACACCTGGACACAGATCCCATCAATGATGCAGGTATTCATCTTAGTGATGTGCAACTGCATACTGTCAATGTCAACTATGTATTTAGTGGGTCGTATGAACCACTAGTAAAGTACTCCTCCTTATGGATACCCTGTGCTATTAACATTAAAATTAGTCAATATGAGACCAGATTCTTTTGATGGATAAAAAGAGGTATTTGCACCATTATTTAAATTAATTTCTACCCCCGTTTTTTCTGGAAATAGGCTCATATTACTGCTGCCTTAGGGTTAAACTGTTGAGTGTTACCTTTATTGAATCCATTCAGCCAATCTCTGGGTCTGGCGAGAGCACTTTTAACTTAGCTTAGCATAGATCATACAATCCGATTAGACCATTGGCATCTCTGAAAATGAAGAGTTGCAATTTTCTAGGTCGATATAGCTAGGAACTATACACCCATTCTGGTGTAATATTAATCAAGGAACTTTGCTGTCGTACCATAGCTGCACCAGGCGCAATGATAATTACACATCACTGTTACCTCGCTAGGGACTATTTTTATGCACTGTGTAATGTCATTGCGCCTGATGCAGCCATGGCACTGCAGCAAAATTCTTGATTATTATGCCAGAATAAGAGTATAGTTCCTAGCCATATCGACATGGAAAATAGCAACTTTTCATTTCCCATCAGTCCTAGACACAATGCAACTACAGAAGAGTTTAAACTGTTCAGCATAAGGGGACTAAAGCCCATGAGCCCATTTCCAAAAAAGTGAAGTGTTACTTTAACACACAGAAAAGCAATAATATAGTTTATTTTAACAGCAATTGTTGTTGCAAGGATAGCAAGCAATGAAAAGTGAGCACGATGCACTTCTTATTACGAACCACCAGGTGTCAGTATTATGATATTGTATTTTCTTGTGTCTGCTCAGGCCAGACAGCACTTTGGCATAGCGGAGCTGGACGGGATGATCTATGTGTTGGGTGGAGAAAATGAGGACACTGAGGTTCTCCTCACGATGGAAGTGTTTGACCCGCATTGCAATGTCTGGAGAACGCTGCCAAAAATGACCACAGTGCGCAAGGTGAGGTTTAGATTTAGTTTGTATAAACCCACACACTCTCATGCTTAAAAAAAATATCAAGCTTCTCTTAATGTTGTCAATTTATTATTTAGTTTGGTAGCTGTGCCACCATGAAGAAGAGACTATATGTGATGGGCGGAGGATCATATGGGAAGATCTATGATTCTGTGGAGTGCTACGACCCCAAAACCCAACAGTGGACAACTGTCTGCCCACTTAAGGAGAGGAGGTAATGTGTGTAATTGATGTTCGTTTATATTGCAGCACGTTTCCATTCAAAGCAGTTTATGAAGCTTGCCAATGTAGTATGGCAATACTTCTGTTCACAATTAGAGTTGAATAATTTGTTTTGATCTTTTTAGGATATCCATGCCAGATCGATACTTTTAAATTGGTACCAGTGCCAGAACTGATACTTAAAAGGATAGTCTGGCCAAATATGAAAATGTAGTCATTATTTACTCACCCTGAAATGGTTTTAAACTTTTTTTGAGTTTATTTCTTCTGTTGAACTCAAGTAATGATAACAGAAATTTGAGTTGGCGGTTCAATCCACTGTGGTGACCCCTGGTAAATAAGGAACCAAGCCAATACAGTAAATGAATGAATAAATGACAGAATTATATTTTTTTTGTGTGAACTTTCCTCTTAAGAAAGGAGCCATAAAACATTGTTGGATAAATTATTTTATCAACAATATAGAAAAAATACTGTGTGTGTGTGTGTGTGTGTGTGTGTGTGTGTGTGTGTGTGTGTGTGTGTGTGTGTGTGTGTGTGTGTGTGTGTGTGTGTGTGTGTGTGTGTGTGTGTGTGTGTGTGTGTGTGTGTGTGTGTGTGTATATATATAT
>CAIGQQ010033467.1:163145-195534 GCA_903798035.1 Danio albolineatus
TATATATATATATCTATATATATATATATATATATATATATATATCAGTTATTTTAATGAAATATATAATTATAACTGTGTGCTGATTATTTTATATAATTATTTTAAAGTATTTTCAATAATAATAATTATATAATCATAATTGTGTGAAAGCTGATTATTTTGTTTTTTACAATTATTTTTAGATTTTCTTTTAAATATGAGAACCGTGTAACATCTTTTATTTTTTTAAATATTAAAGTATACAGTATATACATTTTTGTTCATGTGCAATGACTTCATATCAAATGTAATATCTTACACACACAAAATTTACATTATATACTCCTTTTAAATTTTACACAATATCCACTTTAACAATAACTTTTAAAAAATCATTCAAAGGGGAAAAAAGGAGTGTCTTTACAAGAACTTTTATGACTCAAGATCAGTAATATCACCAAATATGTACATTTTTCTCCCAATAAAGGGTTAATATCAGTTCCTTTCCATTACAAGGTTTAAATGCAAGTTTACATTCCACACAGGTAGACACAGGATCTGTCAGACAGTATCTGAGTCAGAACTACATCCGTTTACTCACTGGTTGCAATGCCATCTCATAAACATAATAGAAAATTTAATCTATCATAAGCACGTCTTGGTTATTGCATAACTCAGGCATGTTAGCAAAGTGTGGATTTTTTTTGTGGTGTCATCATAAATTGTGTCTTATGAGTGTGGAAGACAAGCATGGGATTAACAGGATTACTGAAGATAAAGAGGATAGGGTAAATTCACTCAAACTGAGCCGCTCACATGACGGGACTTAAATTTAACCAGAGGTCTTGTGACTTGGGACATTGATGGGTTGCTAGTGCTGTTCATAGGGGATGTGCTGGTGTTGTGAACGTACAGTACGAACGTCTCGCTCATGACTGCAGATTATACCTGCATGACCAACAGCAGGTGTCCATTTTCAGACAAAACAACACTGAATATTTCAGTATTTTTTTCATAGCCTAATATAATCACTTTGTTGTTGTTTGGATTTAGCTTTTATTTTATTTGTTTTATTCTTCTTGGTATTTGTTTTTTATTATTATTTGCCTTATTTTTAAATTGTGGTTGAATTATTTAATTTTATTTTAAAACTCTAACTGTTATTATTAACTATTATTAAAACAGTATTTTAATTAATAAAAAAGCTTTTTATTTTTATTTTACATTTACTATTTGACTATTTCTAAAAGTTTACAGCATTATTTATTTATTTATTTATTATCTTTTTTTTTTCTTTTTTCTTTTTTTTTTTTTTTCAAATTATTAACTTGAGAGTCCATTGAACACTAACAAAGGGAAAACTTTAAAATACTTTAACTTGTTCAGCTTATTGTTGTTGATTTTTACCTTAAAAGTTACTTATTACTGAGTAATAATTGTATTAAATGAAGTTGAAAATAATTAGTCTTACAATCGAAGTAATTGTTTTAAGTTGATCGAGTATTTTTTTAAAAATCATTTTTATCATTATTATTAACTATTATTAAAACAGTATTTTCATTCATAAAAAAAGCTTTTATTTTATTTTTATTTTACATTTATTATTTGACTATTTCTAAAAGTTATTTATTTATTTTATTTTATTTTATTTTTTACAAATTATTAACTTGAGAGTCCAATGAACACTAACAAAGGGAAAACTTAGAATACTTTAACTTGTTCAACTTGTTGTTTTAACCATAAAAAGTTATTTATTTCTGAGTAATAATTGAATGAAGTTGAAAATAATTATTGTAAGTGTTACAATCGAAGTAATTGGTTTAAGTTGATCCAGTGTTTTGTTGTTGTTGTTGTTTGTTTGTTTGTTAGGTTTTTTTATCATTATGAATAAAAGATCTCAATTTGCCAAAATTATATTTATTTTTTAATAAATAAAAATAATAAAAATGTATTAATAATAGTGCTGGCCAAATAATAATCAAATTCAAAATAAAGGTATGTTTTGACGTAATATATGTGTGTATTATGTGTGTATTAAATATATTTATTATGTATATGTGATATATATAGTACATAATAAAACATACATAAAAACAAAACTATACAAAACTATTTTGTTACATTGTTTAAGTCAGTAGATTACACGCTCTCATGGCTGGGAGCTGCTCATGATCTGATTACAAGGACTATTTATACAGCGCGCACACACACACATCTGTGCTGAGTCTTGTTATACTGGCTTTGTGAATGTTACGACGCGTTTTCTCTTGCCTTACTTTGCCGTGTTTTGACCCTCTCCTTGTTTGTTTGTTTATGTTGCCTGCTGCCTGCCTGTACTGACTATTCGCCTGTGCATTGACCATAACTCTGGATTTCCTGTATACAACTGTTTTCCTCTGTGTTGACTGTTGCTTTCCTGACCATTCTCTGTTGAATAAACCCTGCATTTGGATTTACACTCCTTTGTCAGTGTCCACTTCACATTACATACACACGGATATTTACATTTTTATATCATTTATATACATATATTTTATATCTAAATTCAAATAAACATTTTCTGATTTCAAATATATGCATGGATGTGTGTATTTATATATGCACAATAAATAGACACAGCACACACACATATTATATATGAATAACTTTTATTTTGGATGTGATTATTTGTGATAAACTTTTGTCCAGCACTAATTAATAATTATGTATTTAAATATAATAATAATTACAGGCCAGTATCCAGCCTGGTGAAATGGGTTGTAGTTTTTTCTCAAAGTTATTTTGCTGTATATTTCTGTAATTTAACGGCCGTTATTTTACTTTCTTTCCAGCACGTCAGCTGCCGGAAATAAACCGTAAAATTACGGATATTTATAGTGTACTTTTAGTGGCAGATGACTTCACTTACATCATATTGTATATTTTCTTGCACAGCTCATGAAAAATAATTAATTTCATTCTTTGGAAGCCTTCTTTGATGGGTTTTTTTTTCACAATTTATGATGGCACAGCAGTCAAAATTAGACAAATACTTTTTAATTCAGTTGGTTTGGTGTTCTAAATTTTTTTTTTCTATTGAAAAATATTGAAATGACAACAATACGGATGGGACATCTTAAAACCTAAACTATGTACATAAGCGCAAGAAAAATATGCTTGATGTTAACAAATGTAATGCTAACATTCAAAAGTCTTAAGAATCTTAAAGCAGAATTTGCATGAAGAAAAAAGTTAGAGACCTTTTACAGACCACTCAATAAATAAACAATGTGTACTGATTCCATATGAAAGGGTTTTCCTGTAAAAGGCTCATCATAAAAACATCCAACCAAAGACAGCTGTTTCACTTTCAACTCAAGTTTACAGCATCTGACTCCATACAGTTATGACTGTTGCGTTCATTGTGAGTATATGTGCTCCTCGTAAGCGGAGTTTTAAACCTCGTTGGTCAGACTAACGCATGACAGACCAAAAACGTTTTATGATTTCAACACTTTAAAACCTCTTACATCAATCCCATGTTCACTCGCTCATACCGTAAACAAAACACTTCCTCCTTTCCATTTGATTTGCGAATGACTTTGTATGAACTGTTTGAGGCCTGATTCACTTCCCCCGTCTAACGGTTGGCCAGGAGGTTTGCAGATCGCTCCGTTAAGGAAGTTGTCAAGTGATACAGTTTGTTTTTTCACTCACCGTTTCGGCTGCTTACACAGCACAATGTTACCACGGTATTCCCAGCAGGGTTGTGTGATGCCTTCGTCCCAGCAACCAATGTGTGGAAGACGCCGTCAGCGAAAAAAAGGCAGGCCAGTGTGAATGTTTCGCCATCTCTCCTGGGGTTAATCAGGCTGGTATCAGTCCTTGAGGTGGTGATGATCTCATTGTCTGTACTGGCTACTGCATTAACGTTTCATCTATCAGCAGAAAATGCAGTGGAAGATATGACAGTCTCGACGACTAAGTATGTCGTGACGATTGAAATGTGTTTATGTGGTAATTTATCACATGTGAGGTCTTGAAGGGGTTTATTGTGTGATAACCGGGTAGATGTACATCACTCCCCTATTTTTTATCATGGTTTTACTACGAATACAAACTAAGTTTAACTCACTACATGCCTACCCACGTGAAATTTTAGTTAATAGAGTATTTTTTAAAATCCTGTCGTTTTGAAGTTCTTTAGTTAATCTTGTCTAGTCATCTCAACTTACATCAAACTGACTAAATATATTAGGTTAAACTTTTTATATCCTATAGAAATTAGTCAAAACAACATCAAAATATTTGTTCTGACTTTTTAAATTGCATTTTTACATTGTACTTAATTTGCTATGGTAACATTACCTACAATGTAAAAACTTTAACGTCGAAAAGTCAAGATAACAAATTTTCATGTTGCTCTAACTTAGTTTAATAAGTAACCAGGTTTGAACAGAATTTTGTAAGTTATGCAAAGTTTAACTAAAGTTTTTTAGTTTGATTGATGCAAATTGAGATGACTATAAAAGTTAATTTGATTCAACTAAAAAAATTAGGCAGCAAGATTTTTAACAGTGTAGTCAAATGGCTTATTACGTTACAATACACTAGTTTACTGTAGTAAAAACTAAAATATCGAGTATTTATAACAGTTTTTTTAGTTCAGAATACTACAGTATGCTGCAGCATTCATTAACAAAGAGTTGAACATACTGTAATACATACACTTTACTATATTATTATATACTTATTTTTTAGAGGTTTTTACCTTTATTGACAGGACAGTTGAGATTTTACAGACCAGCAGATCGGCAAAGGACCTCGAGCCAGGAATTTAACTCAGGTCACAGCAAAAACATGGTGCTGTGTTGACGCACTAACCACTAGGATATTGGCACCAAAATTATTATTGTTTAAAAACAATTATATATTATATTATTGTTTAAAAACACTATAGTGTTTACTATAGGCATGGGCCAGTATAAGATTCTGACAGTATAATAACCTTAGATAAAAATATCACGGTTTCACGGCATGACGGTATTGTGATTACTGCTCTAAAATACATTATTTTAAAATGTCTGGTTAAAAAACTAAAACTTTTGCCCGTTTGAACACAATATATTTTATTTTGAGACACTTTAAAAAGGTTTTGGAGCAGTAAACATGTCAGACTAAATAATTTAAGTAAATCCTTGACTGCTGCTGTCTTCATTTGGTTTCTTTACAATTTAAAATGGCATCTTTGGAAATCTTTTCTGCTGGAGAGACTGTTGTCCTAAAAACAAACTGACAACAAAAAATCTAATTAAAAGAATCTTACACAGAAGCGGTATAGCAGAAAATTTTGGCAGTTTTAAAACCTTGACTTTTCCAAACCGCAGTATACCTTGAAAGCGGTTATCGTCCCATGCCTAATTTACTATAGTAATTTGTCACATGGATGACCATGGTTTTGTTAGATTATTCTTAACCATTAAAAAGGTATAAACGGTAACCAGTGTACAAAAAAAAAATATCTGTTAAATAATTGTGTTAATAATTTTTACTTGATGAACGCACAAAACGCAACAACTATGAGACAGTTTTCAAAGACTGAAGTTTCTAGCTAAATGTTTTAAGCTTAAACTCAGTTGTTCATACAGGACATAAAATATGTAATATATTAGCTAATACTATTAACTATATTAACCAATATTAACAAAAGTTAGTAAATGTGTAGTAATCTTTTTTTTTTTAAAGAGTTCACACTTAGCTGATGATTGATAATATAGCATATTTGGCATGCTGTGCTGGGAGAGAGCCCTGAAGTTTGCGGATGACACTACTGTTATCGGCCTCATCGGCCTCATCCAGAATGGTGACGAGTCTGCATACAGACAGGAGGTGGAGCAGCTAGCTTTATGGTGCAGATACAACAACCTGGAGATGAACACGCTCAAAACGGTGGAGATGATAGTGGACTTTAGGAGAAACTCCCCTGCACTCCCCCAACTCACCATCATGAACAACACTGTGGCTGCAGTGGAGTCCTTCAGGTTCCTGGGCACCACCATCTCCCAGGATCTGAAGTGGGACACTCACATAGACTCTATTGTAAAGAAAGCCCAGCAGAGACTGTACTTCCTCCGTCAGCTGAGGAAGTTCAACCTGCCACAGGAGCTGCTCGTGCAGTTCTACTCAGCTGTCATCCAGTCCATCCTCTGCATTTCAATCACCGTCTGGTTCGCCTCAGCAGCCAAATCTGACCTTCGTAGACTACAGCAAATAGTCCGGACTGCTGAACGAATCACTGGCACTACCCTTTCTACACTTCAAGAACTGTACTCTTCCACAGTGAGTAAAAGGGCTCGCAAAATCACTCTGGACGACTCGCACCCAGCACACTTCCTGTTTGAACTGTTACCGTCTGGCCGGCGCTACAGAGCATTGAGCACAAAAACTGCCAGACACAGGAAAAGTTTCTTTCCTCAGGCCATCTACCTCATGAACAGTTCATATTTCTCCTTCCGTTTGAAGGGCGAGAGGAGAGTTTGAGCTCAGGTAGGTCTCAAGAACTCCCCTACTTGTAAACGTGCAGAGAAATCTGGTTAATAGTTGTCTTAGGATGTTATTTTGGAGTAGTCAATTTACTTATGGTGTATGTCTTTTGACGGTGGGAGGAAACCGGGGAGCCTGGGGGAAACCACGCGAACACAGGGAGAACATGCAAACTCCACACAGAAACGCCAACTGGCCCGGCTAGGGGCAGAATGTGTGGTGTTCTTGCTGTGAGGCAACAGTGCTAACCACTGGGCCACCATGCCACCCTGTCAGAGAAGGGGAGGATAGGGTTGGATTCTTCAAGATGAAGATAACCAGAGTGAAATGTTCTGGTTATTTATGGTGTGTTAGTAATCGACTGATTGGTGCAAGATACTGAGCTGATTCGGTGCTACCTGTGTTCAGTCATAAGCACGTGATCCTCTCGAAATTAGTTTATAAATAAACCTGAAATTACCTGATTAAATACTATTGGTCAAATAACATTTCTACTGTAAAATAGTAGTCATTAAATTGTTTAGATACTTCAATTGTAGCTCTCTTTATGCTGGAGTTTCTGTTTACAGGAAACCCTGCCTTCCCTATTTGTATTGGCCATCTCAATAATTTTGAAGCAAATCTTTAAAATCTGTCAAAACAGTGACTCAAGTAACAAATTAATATTTCAGTAAAGGGGACATGACATGTTTATATTGTTACTATATGGTATTATGTGTGTATTATATATGATATGTTTCTTTAAGTTGCCTTATAATATTTATTTAACATAATAATTATAATAATAAATAAATAAATATAGCTAAAGAGGATGCAGGCTATTACTCCAATTACAAAGCACAGCCTCTCACACCTTATTGCTTGCAAACATCATGTACACGGTGTCATTTACTCACCCTCATGTCAAACCAGTTTGACATGCTTTCTTCCATAGAAGGCAAACTTCTGACGAATATGGCCTGCCCACTTTCTGAATATAATAAACGTGTGAAATTTTACTATATGGAAAAGAGTGACTTACATAACAATGGCATATAGTGGCTTGGACTGACTGGCATGAATGACATACAGTCAAAACAAATTTAATCCCATAAACATGTAATAATTTTAGCCTATATTATATCAATAATGTCTTTTATGAAAAATATTGTGATTTGAGTGGATTTAATGTCAAATAAAAATAAAAACAAACACATTTTTAGTTTAAGTTAATAAAGTACTATAATTAGATATAAGTTAAGTAAAAGTAATCATGTTTTGCTGCATCCTGATAAAGCAAACTGAATTTTTTGTGTGCCTAAAATCGCCAAACATTCCACAAGAGTAAGTAAAACAGAGAGCTTCTGCTGGTGCATTATAATCTATGACACAACAACAGAGCAGATAAGAATCTCACTTCCCTTTAACTTGCTGATACAACAGACCATTTCATAAGTCATTTTGCATCCGCACACTAGTGTGATTCAATGGAGGATTTTACCACTTACAGTATATTTGGACAAGTATGACCAAACACTTTGTCTGTTGTTGTTTTTTTGGTCATCTGCAACGCACTGCCATGGCTCATTCTGATAAAATATGTAGACACTAATGCGTAAGCACAATAACAATGTTGTAAGAGGCGGGGGAAGAGTTCATTTTTGTGACTGAGTCTTTGTTTAGAGTGTGGGTGGAAAAAACCTTCCAAACCTTGTGCACTTTACAGTATAATGCGGAAAGAGCAAGTGGTCAGAAGAAGTATCCCAGTTGAATAAATATCCAACTCGATTGTCCAAATGTGGGCCTATTTATTTTCAGACTTTGCTGTTTAAACCAAACAAAAGTGAGATGGAGGGCTGTAAATTGCAACACAATGAAGGGAATTTCAAACTTATTATGACATGTTTTGGGAACATTTAGTCATCACAGCGTAAGAATATACACATACACGTCATCATTTGTTACTTGTTTTACAATTTACTGTATGCATCTATGCAATTACATTTATATCCAATGTATACAATTAATAACAATGACAATTTATGAGAAGGTAAAAATAATTTTAGAATACCCTCACACAGTTGCTGTAGATTTGTTGCACATCCATGATGCGAATCTCCCGTTCCACCACATCTCAAAGGGGCTCTATTGGATGGAGGTCTGGTGACTGTGGAGGTCATTTGAGTACAGTGAACTCATTGTCATGTTCAAGAAACCAGTCTGAGACGATTCGTGCTTTATGACATTGCGTGCTATCCTGCTAGAAGTAGCCATCAGAAGTTGGGTAGACTGTGGTCATAAAGGGATGGACATGGTCAGCAACAATACTCAGGTAGGCTGTGGCATTGACCCAATGCTCAATTGGTTCTAATAGGCCCAAAGTGTGCCAAGAAAAAAATCCCCCACACCATTACACCACCACCAGCCTGATCCATTGATACAAGGCAGGATGGATCCACACTTTCATGTTGTTGACACCAAATTCTGACCCTACCATCCAAATGTTGCAGCAGAAATTGAGACTCATCATATCAGGCAACGTTTTTCCAATCTTCTATTGTCCAATTTTGGTGAGCCTGTGCGAATGGTAGCCTCAGTTTCCTGTTCTTAGCTGACAGGAGTGGCACCCGGTGTGGTCTTCTGCTGCTGTAGCCCATCCGCCTCAAGGTTCAACGTGTTGTGCATTCAGAGATGCTCTTCTGCATGTCCCGGTTGTAACGAGTGGTTGTTTGAGTTATTGTCTTTCTATCAGCTCGAACGAATCATGGCTATTCTCCTCTGACCTCTGGCATCAACAAGGCACACAAAGTACTGCCGCACACTGGATATTTTCTCTTTTTCAGACCATTCTCTGTGCGGCCTGGCGCAATATGGCTGCCGTCGCGTCATCCAGGTGGATGCTGCACACTGGTGGTGGATGAGGAGACTCAGAAACTCAGAGACTCAGTGTCTAGAAAAGCGATATATATAAATGTAAGGAATTATTTTATATATTTTTTATTTTATTTTATTATTATTAAAACACAAGTAAAAAATAGACTACACATTTTTCCATCCCAAAAAGAATCAAGTTTTATTCAACTGGTTATATATTATGAAAGCTTGTGAACCACAGGACAGATGGCTCATCTTCAGCAACAAAGAAGCCTTACAGAATGAATGTGTACAGAAAATGACAGTATGACATAAACGCTTGGGTTCTTATGGCAAGCCTCTTTAATATTGATTCTTTCAAATTAAATTAGTTTCTTAATTACTAATAATTAGACTTCCCAATAGCATGAAAGTTTAGAAAAATAAAAAGGTTGATATAACTCAGAATTACAATACACATTGTTTAAACAATGACAAATCCTATAAATTTGTAATCGTGAAATAAAGCCATAAACTCTCACAAGTTTACCTAGAGCATAACTGAGTTTTTATCTTGCAAGTTTGAATTTTCTAACAAATATCCAAACTGTGATGGACAAAAAAAGAGTCAGAGGAAAAACTGCATTTCCCTTTTTGAGTTTTGATTTGGTTGGCAGATGTGGGCAGTAAACTAACTTGTATGTTAGTTTCATTTTTACAAGTAACCCTTATCCTACATAAATATGATCCATTTGATAATAGTCATAATTATATATCTTGTACAATGTACATATCTGTTATATATACCAATAATATTTATATGTCTAGAAATTATATCATTATATCATTTTGCCACTATACTTTCTTGTCACTATCGTGCTAATTAATAAATAACAAAAGAATAAAGACTAGGTATACTTCACTTGTTAAATTAGTATTTGAAAGGATGTTTCCTACAGTTTATCTGCTAATTTGGCTTACAGTGAAGTAGATAGTAGACTAATGTAATAGATATTAACCAGTATTTGATTGCTCGTAGCGCAATATAGTGTTTAAAAAAATTACATGCACCATAAAAATCGATATAGCTTAGTTTAAGACACGCGGTGTAAAAAGACTTGCCATATGCCCTCTTTCTTTTCTCCATTTTGCGCGAGAGAGGGGAAGTGCGCGCTCCCTATCAAACAGCAACGCGCATCCGTTCGCCTCCCCATTGACGTCACTCCGGTATCACATGAACGAGCAGGGACCAATCCACACACTGCCCTATCGAAGCACTCGGTTCCTCCACCGAGATAGGGAGGAAAAAAAGACAGAAAAGGGAACCATGACTCCGAGCATCTGAAGAACAAATAAAACACGGAGAATTGAACGCGGTGTGGATCTTGTACCTGGTTGTTGTTTGTTATTCGGAGCGCGAAGACTGGAATAATATGCTGTGGAGAGAGGCGGAATGGATACGGCAATGGCCCGAACATATTGAATAGCTCGCGACGCGCAAAGGAAAGACATTATAGGCTACTTCATCGAGCCTTCTTCGTCTTGACGGGTTTATTTAATGGATTCAGACCTCGCCACCGCCGACGCTTGGTCTTTTCCGCACCACTGCTGAGGTCGTGTGAGCCTCTATATGCCAAACACTGGAACGACCATTATTCGGCCTCGAAATCTAAAGACAGCCACCTGATCTGATCCAACGCCGTCGACTTTCGCTGAGGGGAATCATGGATTTTAACGGGAGCGGTGGAGGAAACGAGCTGCACAACAATCAGTTTTATCCGTCCGAAGAAAGCAAGCCGCTGCTGGGGGAAATGTCCGCGCAGCAGCCGCCGCCGCCGCTGGAGGGGAATAATAATCACAAAGCGGGGCCCTGCAGCAAGAGGAGCCTTTTACACAGCAGCAGTGGCATGAGATACAAACTGCTCCAGGAGGGCGACATCCAGGTGTGCGTGGTCAAACACCCGCGGACCTTCCTCAGTAAGATTCTCACCTCCAAATTTTTACGGAGGTGGGAGCCGCACCACCTCACCTTGACGGACAGCAGCCTGGTGTCTGCCACGGTAAGAGCCGCGCTGCAGGGGTCGCTTTGACTTCTGCCTGTTCAATGGCCGTTTTTGAAACTCTTAATCATATTGTGTACGTTTTCTCTTTAATATGCAGGTTATAGCTAACATAACGAGAGCAGTACATAACTAATACCATTGAAATACTTACGTGAACAGTAAAGCAAAATACACTTATAGTATCAGTATTAGTGTAGCCTACCAAGCCTACCAATGAAACAGTCTGATTAAATTAATGATTAATATTGGGTTGTTTTCTTTTCCACCCTTTATTTTATATATAGAAAGTGTCTTTTTAAGAAGGGGGTTTGTCTCCATATATTTTTACTAATGAATGACATTTACCCGGAACCAATGTGACATTTACAAAGAATTTGGCCCACATTCTTGCAGGCAGCACCCCGAAAACAGTTTAACTTTTAAGCATTTAGGTCTTTTAGGAGAAAATTAAAATTACACTCGATTTAATTAAACGTATGTCTTCAAAATGTACCTTA
The DNA here is from genome assembly GCA_903798035.1 of Danio albolineatus. Lineage (NCBI taxonomy): Eukaryota > Metazoa > Chordata > Actinopteri > Cypriniformes > Danionidae > Danio > Danio albolineatus. The sequence goes on from CAIGQQ010033467.1 coordinate 175,042, forward strand.
TTCAGCGGATGTGTTTCGAAATGGGGATGGAAACACGCCATGACGTCACAACAACAACTTTACAGCTTCCTCGTCGTTGTTTTTCATTTTCCGGGTTTACAAGTTATGATTTCTCGTTTAATAAAACTGCAGCACAGTTCATTTTTATTTCATTTCCATTCTCATAAAAAAGGGAGCATTTTAGGTGTAAGTAAATTGGATTGCAGTCATAAGATAATATATCCATACCGTTGATTTGATATGTCTGTCTATGCTTGCATACATACACAGGGTCCAGCATAAATGAGTACAAACCTTGCTGATCTCTCTTTTAAATGTATATATTTTTATAGGATGTTATGCAAAAATGTATATACAATCAATTCGACAATTCCAAAGCCCAAGCTTGCACAATATTTATCAAAGGCCACTCTCCAAAATTAGTTTACAGAAATCAATATGTTAGAAAAAAAATATTTTAAAAAACAATTTTAATAAAGAGAAAGAAAATTGCATTTTGTCAAAAGGTGTATTTTGTGAAAAATTATATTTCTATTCTTAATGGGTTTCAGTGACCAGTAACTCTTATTTTAATCAATATAGATTGAATATATTGATTGACCGATTAATTAAAAAAAAATCTATCTATCTATCTATCTATCTATCTATCTATCTATCTATCTATCTATCTATCTATCTATCTATCTATCAATATATCTGTGTGTACACTGTATATAATATTTCTATATGTTGGCATTAAACAGTTAAGCTATTCTGTTATTTACTGAACAAAATCATATAAAGAAATAAGAAACTTCTGCAGAGTTCCCACAATGGAAGAATGATGATGTAGTTAGTTGTGACAGTTGTTTGTTTCAGGAATTCTTCATCATTGTTTTATAAGGGAGATTTCAAGATGACATGACGCACTTCCTGACATTTGAATGATTCTTAAATGATGTCAACCAAATAATAAGACATTACATACGGAGTCATAACATGAATTTCCATTTAAATATATGCAAGCATTTTTCTTTAATTAATCATTTGCCATTTCTAAAGACCATGATCAAGAGTCCAGTGTGTTGGAGAAATAACCCTAAATAAAGACAATGTAGATGTTCACAAGACCACTTTCATGTGGGATATTGACAATTTACTACATCGTTTATGCTCCTCTGAAAACCTTGGAAATAAGATAGATTTAAACTACAGGTTTTTGTCTGTGTAACCAAGATTTAAGCCTAAATGCAGTCATTAAAGTATTTTAAGGCAGGGGAGTTGCTTGAATAATATCTGAGCCTTTTGCAGGTGCATGATCCTCATGAATCACATGAACAGTTCAGATCTGTGAAGTAAAAGGCCTAGATGTCTTGGAATCAATGTATTATATTACATGTTTTGACTCTTCAGGGATGCTCTGTGGAATTTCATAGGTAAAATTCAGTCATTTCACTAGTAGTCCATGCTATCAGGAGTGAAAAAGGATTGGTTCAAGCTAGTCATGTGAATTAATCTGACAAACAATGAAGCTACATGGCCTGAAAGTGACTTCTGTGTGAATTGTTCACTGCACATGCATTGACAATAGACTCGTTTTGTCTGTGAAATTTCACTAATGTGACCTTCAGCCTCAACACGTCCACGTGTTATTTTTCTCGCTGGTGTTTATTTGTATCTCTACAGATTTTAAGCCTCATCTGATACTTAGTTAGTCAAAAACATAACTGCATACATCTTAATTGCGGCTCAAGAGGCCTGCCAATGGAAAAGTAGTGTCACGGCCACAATGGATTCATCCACCTGGGAGATTTCTAGGAATCCACTCAATGGCGGGCATATTTAAAAAGCAAAAACACACACATTTGAGCCTAATATCTATCCATTTTATTTCGCATGTGAAGAGGACTGTCTTATTTTACCCTTTGTCTGTTTTCGGATGCTAAATCCCATCTTAAATACGCCAACAGACTCTTGGAGTCTCTCGGTTCAGGATATCCTGCTCACGGAGTCATCATCAAATGGCTGATTGAATTAAAGGTTTAAATTTTACAGCTATATTTCATCGTTGTGATATGATTGAATTAGCCGTTGACTTCTTCCTGAAATGAATGCTTCAGAATGAATTAGATTGCTTGTTTAACAACGGTCTGACTGTCGGATGAAGCTCAGCCGCTGACACTGAGAGGCCCTCGGGATTTCTGAGGCTAGCTGAGATTAACCCAAGCCAAACACAGACCGTATGTTTATGTTTGCAGCTCTATGCGGTCATTTTGCAGAAGTTTATGCCATTCCAAAGTGTTTACAGACAAAGGATACTTTTAGTATTTGACACTCCTGTCACTCAGTATTGGTTTTCTCCTATAGTCGGTAAGGTCTCTAATAGATGTTTAGCTAGTGACCCGTGTTCAGTTGACCATAGCTAATGGAGGTAGTTGTCTGTGGCTAATGTTTTCTTTTGGCAAAGACTGGCCTGTTTGTGATTCTACTGTGCATCGAACCATTGTGCTTCAGAAAGAGGTCAGTATATCAGCTGAATGGCCTTATTGTTGACGCTGAGCATGAAAACTGTTCGATTTGGATGGTTTGCTTTCCTCACCTGGTGACAAACTAGGGTGTCATTTGGGTTGAAATTCCATTATCTCGCCCAGATATTCCTAAAATACTTGACCTCGTTTGCATTGGAGATGAAGCACATGACGTCTTTCTGATGATAAATACTTTGTTTCCCCCCTTTTTTCCCTGTGATTTGGTTAACAAGCTATATGCTATGCGAAGACACAACAATTGGCACTTTGATAGCTCGTTTTCGATAAGTGCAGTCACTTTGGTGGAAAATGATCTCACTAGAAGATATGAAAGATGTGACTCACCCTCGTTTCTAAGCTCTTGGAGTCTAAATCAAATTTGCGTAACAGCAAGGCATTATAAATACTTCCTGTCACTCTTTCGTTAAAAAGATCTACCTCTACATGCACATTTATGCCAAAATGCCCTCAAGCACACCATTTTGTTTGTATAGTCGCTGTTCAAGTCAGGTCCTGTTAATTAGATGAAGTACCAGATGAGACAGCAGCCCATATAGAACATAACACATCTTTTGTATAAACATCACATAGCTAGATGAGAACAGCGCGACTGTTTTTGGGTGCCATGTTTTGGTGTTTTGCGTTTGGGTTATGTGCTGAACACCTGGGTACATCTGGATTTAGCTTGAGGACATGTTAGCTAGGTACAGTACGGTTCATGCTTGAAGAGTCATCGCAGATTGAGCAGCGCTGATGACTAAATCTGAACAAGTCTGGTTTTGAGTTCTGCTAAATATGACCAGGTCAGGGAAGCAAAAAAAGGGGTTAACTTGCAAACAAACCATTTTAACGGTACTGTTGGGCTTTCCGCAGTAAACAAACTGGGCTACGGTGATGACTGGGCACATAAACCATTGTGGCTCCCTGAGATCCCCTCGGCTACCATCCAAATATGCTCTGTAATTGAGATGTAGGAGCTGGCTTTGTTTTTGTAGCACAGAAAAGCCATTAGGAGGACATTTTCAAACACTGGCAGGGTTTCAGATTAATTGTTTTGCATGTACTGTGTTGTTTGTGTCTTGATATTGCAGCGATTTTTCATTATCGTCATTGTAGGGATGGATGGAACTGGGCGATGTTGTTGCATTACAGAGAGATTATTTAAAATATTCAAGTGAAGCACACAGTGGAGCCATTTAGATGAAGTATGTTGGAGATAATTTTTCGTTAGAGAGTGCCAATCGCAATGTAAAGGGCTTTGTCTGTGGCCATCCACATGATCAGCTCCGGGGCAGTTCGAAGGCATCTTGGAATGGGATTCCCAACATTTTTAACTCCATTTTAGCTGACAGTATCAGATTGGTTTAGCAAGAAGTCGAAGTTTAATTAATACAAGTTAGCATTTTTTTGGCTCATTAAATTTGCATTTATTTGTAAGAAAAAAATACCCTAATATTTTAAAAATTTTAATTAAGTGAAAAATTATCTTTCTGATATGGTACTCAAAGTCACAGTAGGCTATCATGTGCTGTTTGTGCTCGATTCACTGAATCATGCATGTGCATTATTATGAGTTCACCCATTCTCAAATCTGATCTCTCTGTACTGTTCTAGTAACTGAATAACTCGGGGAATTGGTTTATTTCAGAAGGTGTATCAGGCATGATTTAAAAAAAAGGAAGTTATTTGTGGTTAAGTGCTTCCTCGAGATGCGAATCCTTTAAAAGGAGTCAGTTCGGTTTGGTGGACTAGTTTAACCTGTTCACTTAGAAGATCCGGTTATTAAAAAACAATTCGTTCGCGATTAGGATCAATAATACAGATGGAAAACCAATTATTGGGCACAGATTTGTTATATTAATATTTTTAAGCATCTGCTTTTGTCGTATTTAATGCTGTTACCGTGTTGCTGTCATGTCCACTTGTTGTTTTTGTTGTGGGAGCAACAGCAAGGACTGACTGAAGGAGGACCAGCTTGGGCTGGCCAATGCCATCAGGATTAAATGTTTTTTTCAATTCTAGTTTTTTTTTCATGAATTTTTGTTAACTATAATAACTTGTTTAAAAACTGTGTATACTAAGATTTGGCCATGATTTTAATGTTAAAAACTTGTGAAACTCTGTAACCTGTTGATCAATAAGTTTCCCTAATACATACAGTGGATAACCGTAAATCGACTCTTTATTATTTTTTTAATGTTATGTTACATCTATTTTATTATATTTTTTTTTTCTCTTTGGGTTTTCACTTTTAATGGACAGCATAGTTTAGAGTATTTACTGGAAAGCATGGGAAACAAAGAGGGGAAGGATCAGCATAGGACCCCGAGGCGAGAATCGAACTCGGGTTGCTGTGAACACCGGAGTGCATGTGTCAATGCACTAACCACTACACCACTGGTGCGGACTGTTACATCTATTTTGTGTATTGATGCTATAAATTAAATGCATAACGTACCACAAAACATACTGAACATACTACTGAATTTTAACAGTAAAACCACAGCTGCCATTTTGTAAAATTTTAAAGGGTCAGTATGTTTTTAATATAGTCGGTATATATTTAAGGTTTATTTTGCAAGCACAATCAAATGTGACATTAAGTATTTTAAATAAAAACCTTTCTATTTCAATAAGTCTATGAACATTTCTGTCCATCAAATATCCTGAAAAACAGCAACTGTTTCCACAAAAATATTTCGTTTTCGTTTCATTCATTTAATCAGCACATTCAAATGATTTCTGATGAATCATGTGATTTAAGCTACAGCGTAGCTAACAATGAGGTAGACCTATTAATCTCAAAGTTCATCCTTTGAATATTAATAGGCAATTTACTACTATAATTAAAAAATTACTTTCCACAGGCATGCACGGTAGGGAATACAAAGAGAAAATCATCTTGAGGAACAAAACACAGTGAACTCACTTTGACCACAGATATGTTTGTAGGACTAATGTGAAGTTAAAATACCAGTCGTACCGTGATTTTCATGATTAATAAAAATAAAGCCCGTAGAACTTCTCACCCAGTTTTCACTAGGAATTGGTTATATGGTATAATCTCGAGTATTTGTTTGAAATAGAAATCTTTTCAATTTTTTAGGCAAATCCATTCTTGCTCAAATGTAATACTTTCTAAATACTTTTGAAATGTTATGTATTCATGAACAAAGGATGTTCATACCCTATAGATTTTTGTTAGTATTGAATGCAGCAAGTTCACTTAAATGATTAAGCATGCAAATAACACAAATCAACGACCTTAAGGGCCATAAAATTTCTTTTGACCGGTAATCAGTTTTAATGTAATTGAAAAAAAAAAGATAAATAAATATTGAATTCATAGCTGCAGACACCCTCCGAGTAAACGAGTGGGTTTGGCACATGTAGTGTGCAATTAAAATGATAAATCTATCATATGTTATCAGTTGCGCTAACTAAGTGTACAACATTTTTTTATGCTCTGGTGCTGGCTGTTGAGGTTTTGAAACAGAACATTTGTTGCCACATCCGTAATGTAGACGCTCGCTGCCTAATTTCCTTTTGTGTCGCATAAACCATCTCAGATCATCAAGTTTGTGGTTAAGCTGACGCATGAATGGATGACGGTAGCCTCAAATTCGGACTATTCAGCCCACCCACACCCAGTGAAGTATTTTTGGTAGTTCGATAGATAAATTACAAAAATACAAAGACGTTTGCTAGTCGCACCACCTATAGTTTAGCAGTTTTAAAATATTCCCTTTATCTTTGTTTTGGCTGCGTTGCAATTTGCATGCCACATTTGCGTCATACTGAGGATTTCTTTGTACTAGATTTCACAAGAAATGTCTTTTTGTTTTTAACTGCCACGTGTGCACATCCCAATCCTTATGTGTGTGTGTGTGTGTGTGTGTGTTGGATTTGCATGACTTTACTGCCGTTCGTGCATGTGGATATTTTAACAGATATATGGCGTTAATTGAAGCCAGCTGTCTTTGGGAATTTAGTGTTGTATTGAGCCAATAGGCATGCAGTCGTGCCTGTCTGTACAGTAACTTGGCTTCTGTGTTGCTTTCTGGTGTTTTTAGATCTATAGCTAGATCAAGGAGTAAACTATACAGTGAAGTCGGTTTAAATGGTTGGAGGCTTTCTTTTTCTTTGGCTTGCGTTGGCTTCCTCCTCCTGGCCTGCCATGGTTTGCTGTTAATATATCATGGGTGAAGAGTTTAACTGGAAGAAGCCGTGTTTACTTTGGGAGAGAGCACATTGTCACAGTTTTTTCATGCCCATGTTGTAAATTTTTGCTCTATTTGCACATTATTTGCATGGGTTTGAACAGTTGAACAGAATTAAGTGCTGGTTTTTTATTCATTTTTTTTTATTTATTTGGACATTGACATTTCCTGTATTCTGTTTCAAGATTTTTGAGTGTGCAAATTAATAAATTACTCGACTGATATCTCTATAATTGCATTACATTTGAGATTATTAGTATTGGCAGATAGCTGTGAGTTTATGATTTCTTTTTGATAGTTTACATCCACACAGACTAGCGTTTAAATGTTTTGGGTCAGTATGTTTTTAATATACTCGTATATATTTAAGTTTTATTTTGCAAGCACAATCAAAAGTGACCGTAAATATTTTTGAATAAAAACCTTTCTATTTCAATAAGTCTATTAAAATTTCTGTCCATCAAATATCCTAAAAAAAGTGCAACTGTTTCCACAAAAATATTTAGTTTTCATTTCGTTTCATTCATTTAATCAGCACATTCAAATGATTTCTGAAGAATCCTGAAAGAGGCTGGAGTAATGATACTGAAAATCTAGCTTTGTCAACCCAGCAATAAGTTATATAATAATTATTAAAAATTTATATTATAAAAATTAATAATATCTCTGAATTAGGGCTGGGCAATTTGGCAAAAATGCAATCTCGATTAATTCTTTTCCAAATTGAACAATAACAATATATATATTGTTACTTGTATAGATATAAGTTGTTAATACTTCCAGATTTAAAAGAGTATCCCAACAATTACCGAAGCCACAAAAAGTACAGGAGCTATTAAATAGCATGACATATTTTTGGTGGCCGAAAATTTGGTGCATCTCTAATATCAACACACTTCTAGATTGCAATTGTTGCACATTTCTGCTGTGTGATTGCTCTTAGATCAATAAAGAGTAAAAAAAAGTGCAGAGCTCATCATTGTTACCGACATAAATTTGATCGTGATTAGATATAAATATTGTTTATCTGCCCAGCCCTGCTGTAAATATTACTTTGTTTTTGAAAGGTATTAAATATTGTATGGTTGTAAATGTGTGCATAAAATGAGTGTTAAATTTAGGTAAATAAAACATGAAATTAAAATTAATTTATTATCTGCAGTTTTGATTATTTTGTAATATTATGTGTAATTAGAGTGGAGTAATGGTGCTGAAAATCTTTGATGACACAGGAATAAATTACATTTTAAGATATATTAAAATAGGGGCGGCACAGTGGCGCAGTGGGTAGCGCTGTCGCCTCACAGCAAGAATGTCACTGGGTTTTGCCTCGGCTGGATCAGTTGGCATTTCTGTGTGGAGTTTGCATGTTCATAAAGATTCAGCCTTGGTAAACATAAGTGATTTTATCTAAATAATAAATTAAAATGCTCTGAAAGGAGTTTTAAAATGAATAATTTCTAGAGTTTTATGTTTATTATTTACTATGATTAAAATAATGTAATTCCATCATTTAAAATAAAACCAAAATGATGAACTTGTGGTCCAGCCGCAATGAAGACTATTTTGTGGTTTATATCGTGTATATACTTTCCCAGTGATGGGTTGCAGCTGGAAGGGCATTCCCTTCGTAATTCATATGCTGGATAAGTTGGTGGTTCATTCTGCTGTGGCGACCCCAGATTAATTGTGTATATACACCTTTGTGTATAATGATATCAATAACTAAATGCCTTGATAGCAGATGACCAAAATATATGTGATTCTAGACTAATGCAATGTAATTAAATGCTTGGAGATGAATTAGTCCTAAGCTATATTGATTATCGGTATAATAAATACTTAAATTTTCATAAAAATAGTAACAATTTTTGCGTTCTCCATCAGTAGCGCTGTCAGTCAGTAATGGAACATCTTTAATCAGCTGTTAGGAACATTTATTGGTTGATACCATAATGGACTGATATGGTTTGATGTATCCATATGTCACTATTTTACATATCATCATTACATTGGCCACGCCGCTCTTAACATCACCAGTGACTTGAGGAACTGATGCCTTTCTCACGGTTTAGTGGCATCAATGTGGAGCTCTCTCAGATCTGTTTGTCAGTTATTGAAATGCCACCTGAACACACTGATGTTTTTCTCCACATCGTTTTCCATCTGGATCTCCCTGGTAACAACAAAAAAAAAAAACATATGTCTCTATTTCATCTCTTTGTTTCCATGGCAACATAGCAATGGTGAGAGAAGAGCTATTCAACTCCTCCTTAAGGAAGAATTGCACCATGAAAAACAGGCTGAATGAGAAGAAAGAAAGAATCGGTGGACTTCTTGGAAAAAGAAGGAGGGAGTGAGTGAGTGAGAGAGAGAGAGAGAGAGAGAGAGAGAGAGAGAGGACAGCAAGTGACATGAAGATAAGCAGATTGAACGTCAAGCTTGGTGCAAGTTCACTTATCACATCGTCATACAGGATATCGTAGCCATGACAACCTTTAAAGAGGTTGCACTGTGCTGTAGATTTTTACAAAGAAAAAGGACCACAGTGCGAAGACCATGATTTTATGAGCGACAACTTGACTTGAGTCGTTTACCTGGGTTTCTGGCATTTCCGGGAACTTGTTTTGCTTCACGTGTGGCACGTGCTCCATTTTGCAAAAGCCTGCTAATGGAGTTGTGATTGATTATTTGAACAAATCTAATATGATTGCTTGGATGCATATAGTCTTACGAATGAAGGATCCAAATCATGATATTTGCTGCAACAATTGTGGGTTTTCAATGTTTTGAATGCTACAGACCCCTCAATGTCATAATCCTCATAAGGGACTTCTTTAAAAAATGTAAACAGACATTTATATTAAAGACATTAATATTTAAATTGTATATCTTGTGTAAAGACCCAATTTATACGTAAAAACAAATATTATTAATATACAATAATAATGTATTCATAAACTCAAATGTTATTTAAAAAATGTGTAGTCTACTCTTAAATTCCCTCAGTACATTTTTTTAGTCTTTATAAATACTGTATTGTCATCATCCTTATAGACTCCTATTAAACTCCTACTAAAAGATGTAAACAGACATTTATATTTGAATTGTATTTCTTGTATAAAGACCCAATTTATACACTGAAAAAAATATTATTACTATATAATAATAGCATATTATTAAACTCAAATGTTTTTTGAAAATATGTAGTCTGTTTAATTCCAGCAATATTTTTAGTCATTGTAAGTACTGTATTTATTAATGCGTTTACTCATTTACTTGTTTAGTTCAATATTCATTCATTCATTTTCTTGTCGGCTTAGTCCCTTTATTAATCGGAGGTCGCCACAGCGGAAAAAAACGCCAACTTATCCAGCATGTTTTATGCAGCGGATGCCCTTCCAGCCGCAACCCATCTCTGGGAAACATCCATTCACACTCATTCACACTTATACACTATGGACAATTTAGCCTAACCAATTCACCTGTACCACATGTCTTTGGACTGTGGGGGAAACCGGAGCACCCAGAGGAAACCCCCGCGAACACAGGGAGAACATGCAAACTTCACACAAAAACGCCAACTGACCCAGCCGAGGCTCGAACCAGCAACCTTATTGCTTTGAGTTGACAGCACTACCTACTTCGCCACCGTGTCACCTATTATTTTCCATTTTATTAATAAAATTTGTATTACTCATGTTTTTACGCCTTTAGATATTTCCTTGAACCTCCTAGACCTTATTGAAAACCCTTGCTGTAAAACACTCAACAAAATGACATTTGCTCAAAAGACGCAAGTTAAATGAGCTGAAACAACACAATTCTTTATTAATTAATTAATTAAAAGGGAGGGGGGGACAACTTAATAATTTTGTGTTTAATCCACTTAAATTTGTAATAACTAATAAGCTAACTTAACTCTTTTATGTTTCCCAGTAAAAACAGATAGTGTCCAACCCAGCATTTTTTACTGTGAAGAGCTGTTTTTGGTTCCTAAACGAACCTTTAAAGAACAATTTGTTTCTATGTGAGAAGTCAGTTTCAGTGATTTAAAGAGCCTATCGTGCTCATGGAATCAATGCCAATAAAGAACATTTATATTTACGAATGCACCTATCACGGCTCTTTAAAAAGGAAGATGAATCTGAGATCTGCAACAGAGAGTGCAATGACCTCAATGGAGAACAGCCACCTAAGAGTGGGGGATGTAAATAAAAGACAGGCCTGTTTTATTGGCTTATACAGAGACGAACTGACTGTTTGTTTGAGCGAGCAAGAGACGCAAAGAGAACCAGTCAAAGAAAGGAACAGCTTGTTTGCTCTGCTGAACTGGGTGGCTGACACAAATACAGGAACTGTGGTTTGGTTCGAGTCTAGAGGGAGAGCAGCGCAAATAAAGCAATAGCCTGTTTGTGCAAAGAAGCTGAGGGAGGGCGCTGCTAATAATAAGAGCCTGTTGCCGGGCGGCGGAGGAGGGAGGACCGTCTAATAAAGGAAGAGCCGCAGTGTGCCATTGTAGAGGGAAGGAGATGGGGAACAGCCTGTTGACATTTGACGTCATGTGACCAGCGACACTTCAGTCAGGAGTGGAACTGAGAAATGAGCTGTGTGTGTGTTTGTGACAAATAATGTAAACTGAGAAGCTTCTGAAGCCATTTAAAAATTGCAGAGAAGAGGAACCGTCAGTTCGCTGTAAATTTGTGGCTCAAATGGAGAAGGAAATGTGTGAGGTTTTGTTTATAAACTGTTGTCCTCATTTTAGTCCTAGGAAGATGCAACATAAGATTTCTTTGAATCTTAATACTGTTTTCTGAAGAAGAAAAAAAACATACTGATGCTTAGGGTTGTTCATTCAATCATTCATCCATTCATTTATTTTCTTTTCGGCTTAGTCCCTTTATTAATCTGGGGTCACCACAGCATAATGAACCGCCAACTTCTCCAGCATATGTTTTATGCCCTTCCACCTGCAACCCATCACCAGAAATTACCCATACACACTCATTCAACACATACACTATGGACAATTTGGCTTACCCAATTCACCTATAGCACATCTTTTGACTTGTGGGGGAAACCGGAGCAACGGGAGGAAACCAAAGCAAACACGGAGAACATACAAACTCCACACAGAAAAGCCAACTGACCCAGCTGAAGCTCGAACCGGTGACCTTCTGGCTGTGAGGCTACATCGCTACCCACTGCGCCACCACGCCACCCCGCTTTGGGTTATGACGACTAAAATAAATTAGTTTTAATTGGAAGTGAGAGATTGTATTTTAAACATTATAGTTTTAATAACCAATTTCTTTTGTCTTCCTAAACAGTTCCGAATATTATACTAGTCATTTTGCAAGATACCAGTATTCCGCTTGCAATTTACAGACCTTACTAGGTTATTTAGGGTTATTATTTAGACAAGTCATTGTAAAACAGTTTTTTTTCTGTAGCCAATTTAAAAAAAGTAGCTGAAGTGGGCTAATAATATTGACCTTAAAATGTTTTTTAAAAATGACAATTCTAGCCAAAATAAACCAATTAAGACTTTCTCCAGAAGATAAAATATTATAGGAAATACTGTGAAAAATTCATTGCTCTATTAAACATCATTTGAGGAATACTTGATAAAGAATTAACAGTAGGGCTAATACTTTTGATTTTATCTGTCTTTATAAATGCTATTGTTCTAGCTGAAATAAAACAAATAACACAATTCTATTAAAATTATTAATATAAAGCTGCAACGTCTGCCATGCTTAACCATGTACACTCAGTTCAACTTCAACCACATTTTCTACTGACGTTTAAAATGGTTTACCTGAAGTATCATTATATGGGTGATGCTTGCACATAAAAAGTGCATCAAGAGCTGGACGGTGCAACTTTGAAAGCAAACGTTGACCTCTAGAGATCAATCATCATATTATTTCCATATGATATTCTATGCAAATGAACTAACAGCACATTTGGCAAGATACTAGTATTCAGCTTAAATTGCAGTTTACATGCTTAACTAGGTTTGTTAGGGTAATTAAGCAAGTCAGTGTAACATGATGGTTTGTTTTGTAGCCAATCGGGGGGGAAATAGCTTAAGGGGCTAATAATACTGACCTTAAAATGCTTTTGAAAAAATTAAAGACTTTCTAGCCAAAATTAAACAAATATGACTTTCTCCAGAAGACAAATAAGAGTTTTTCTCTGACGATAACAGCAGAGCATTTATAAATGCAGTATACAATGCTTATTTTAAGAGGTGTTAAAGCCATGAGTCATTTTCTGCAAACTTAAACGTGTCTCTTCCTGTTTCTGCAGCCCACAGGATACATGGAGGCCCCTCTGTCTTACAGCACCATAGAAGACCTGCAGCTTCTGTCTTGGGACAATGCCCCCAAATACTGTGTCCAGCTCAGTTTTCCTGGAGGAACGGTCCTGCTGCAGGTACATCCAGCCCCCTCATGTTTCATGACACCCATGTTGTGATTACACTCTGACTCATTTTGTGAATGTTTGTGTGTGCTCACAGGCAGCTAACAGCTATCTGCGGGACCAGTGGTTTCACTCTATACAGTGGAAGGTAAGGTCATATGTCTAGGAAGGCTCGATTTGCAAAAAGCATTGGCGTAATGACATTTTTGCACGGTTTAAAGTGAGAGTATCATTTTATAAGTAGGTGGGTGTTCTTAAGATGTTCCCACTTTGATGATCGACCAGATGATTTCAAAGTTTTAGCTTTGCGGTGTGAATTTTTCTTTCCGTAAAGGAAGAATGAAACTTTTATTGTGTAAATAGATTAAAAGGTCATATTGTGCATGTGTTTCCGCTTGGCATATAATGTGTATCGATACTTTCAAGTCTAGAATTTATTTGTATTTAAAGAGACACAGAAAAACTTGTTTGTTGTTTCCATCTAAAAAGGGACATTTACAGCATAGTATAATAAAGCGGGGAAAGTAAGTATTGAACACATCAACGTTTCTCAGAAAACATATTTCTTAAGGTGCTGCTGACTTGAAATTTTCCCCAGATGTTAATAAAAACCTGAAAAATTCATATATGCTTGGAAAACATTAGTTTACAAATTAAGATATGTGTAATAAAATGAAATGACGCAGGGAAAAAATATTGAACACATGAACAAAGAGAGGTGTAGAAATGCAGTGAAAGCCCAGACAGCAGCTGAAATCTCTCCGTAGTAATTCAGCAGCTCTCTGCCCTTCGTCAGTGTAAATTAATATTTGTTGGTTCAATCCAGCATCTACATTGTCAGGATGATGATGAAGATGAAGCCAGGGTGAACATTTTAGTAAGACAATGATCCGAAACAAAAACAAGAAAACTCTCAAATGCTTTCAGAAAAAGAAAATCAAGCTGTGGTATGGCCCAGCCAATCGCCTGATTTTAGTGCAATGTAAAGATCAGATTTAATAGACGAGACCCACAGAACCATCAGGATTTTCACTGTTGAAGTCTGTGGGGAAAAAAAAAATCACACCTGAGCAATGCATGACTTCTCCATATGAGAGGTGTCTTTAAGCTGCCATCACCAAAAAATCATTTTATATAAGGTATTAAATGCATTTTGAGTTATTCAGTACTTTCCCCTTCTGTCATTTCATTGTTGTTACACACAAGTAATTTTTCTGATTTTTTTGTTTTTGTTTTATTTTTTTATGTTTTATATTGTTTGGGTTTTTAACAAAATCTGGTTCAATTCCATGTCAACAACTCCATTAGAATAAAATATTCCCAGGAAATAATAGGATATTTCAATACTTCTTTCCCCTGTTGTATATAATCTATGCTGTATTTTAAGTTTGTTGGGATACCAGAGACAACATTCCACCTTAAATGTCAGTTTCTACACTGTTTACTACCAATTTATTTGTCTGAGTTTATTTACTTCAGTTGTGGTGGCATTTTTTTAATATAATGATTTTACAAAGTATATACTTTGTATCCAAGAAGTCATTGAAGACATGTAATAGGAGATCTATAAAATAGAAATAATAAACATAACTTATGAGCAGTAGTTTTTATTCTGCATAATGTCCAGATCAACTTTGTCAGATTGTATTTTTTTTTTAATCTTATAAAAATAGTTATCTGTGAAATTAGCACCTTAGCAAGACAAAGAAGTCACTCACGTATGTAACATGATGTATAAATATCTTTTAGGATTTTGTTATTATGCATCATACCCAGTTAAGTTGTAATTTTGTTTTATGATGTACAATTATGTGCATTTGACATAAAATTAGCTGGCTGTTAAATTGCCCTCAGCAAGGCTGTTTTTCAAAAACATTCATTTACTTTAATGTTATGTTTTTTCTACAGTTTATGACCTTAGTTGTGGCGTCATTTTCATCAAAAACAATTTTCCCCCCAATAAAGATTTATAAAAGTGTATATTAAGTTACCAAGGAGACAGCCAAGTCGAATCGAGAGATGATGTTTAAAGGAAACAGTAAACATCACTTGCGAGCAGCCGTTTTTATTGTACATCATGTTCAATCAAGTCACGTTATGTGGAAAAGATTTTTCACAGAAGTCAACACTGCTATTTCCACATTTAAGTATGTTTGAAAGTAAAATATATATATTAAGTAAAACATGACGTTGGGACATCTTTTCCATCAAAAACCGTTTTCCCCATCACATAGCTATCAGATGTTTAAAGTTATCAAGGAGGCAAATGTCTCAGTGCAGCTCATACTTGATATGAAATTTGAGACATGACGATGTGTGTAGAGGAACAATAAACCTCACTTGTAAGAAGAAATTTGTATGCGTCATATAGTTTCCAAAAATGTTTTGAGAGCGATGGAAAAGTTTAAATGACGTAAAAAACACAAAACAATCTACCGTTATACAAAAAAATTTAACAAGTAAGAATGTGAAAAATGTTTTTTTAAACGCCTTTTAAAAAATTAAGGGTAACACTTTATTTTAGGACTCAATTTTTGCTGTTCTGACTTGTTGCCTGCCCATTATTAGGATATTTATTATTCATTAGTAGTTCTAAAGCAATGTTTCTCAACCACATTCCTGGAGGACCACCATGTTTTAGATGTCTCCTTTGTCTGTCACACCCATTACAGGTCTTTCAGTCACTGCTAATGAGCTGATGATCTGAATAAGGTGTGTTTGGTTAAGGAGACATGGTAAATGGTAAGAGCTGGAGGTCCTCCAGTAACATGGTTGAGAAACACTGTACTAAAGTATGATCTTATTCTGCATCCCTAATCCTACCAAAAACCTAAACTCAACGTCTACCTTTCTAACTCTTAATAAACAGCTAATTAGTAGTTTATTAAGCTAGAAGTGTTAATTAATGGTTTGTTAATACCATCTATTGTGACCTAGGTGACATCTAAAAGTGTTGCCAAATGGAGTATATGTGGTTGTAAACTAACTAAAAACAATCAAACTGACAAAATTTTCTTTTCAAACCCATCACTTCTGAATAAAATTCATTGTGATACTTCACACAGTCATATAATCAGAATGCGACTACTGGTGTGTTCTGGTGATCAAATGTGTGTCAGTTTCATATCTGTTGGTCGCATCGGTAAAAGGCAGGTGTGTGTGTGTGTGTGATTGTGACTCATTTGCAGAAAAAGATCTACAAGTACCGCAAGGTTCTGAATAACCCAAGCCGCTGGGATGTTGTTCTGAAGGAGATCCGCTCTCTGGTGGACATGGCCCTCACTTCACCCCTGCAGGACGAGTCCATCCATCAGGCTCCATTGCACATCATCTCCACCCTGCTGGCTGAGGTATACTCAAAAAAAATGACGTTTTTCTCTTTGTTTGAACTACAATCTAAACTAAAATATGCTGAAACAACACAATGCACATAGACTTTATTTTCAGTCAGCCAGCCCAAGAACTTCCCGTGAACTGTCTTGCCATTACAAATTGCCACATTTGAGATCTGATTTCGTTAAAAATCAATGATCTTCACTGCCTGATAGATTTACTATATAAAAGGGGTCTCAGACCAGACAATAAACTCATTATAAACTCATAAACTGCATTACATTCAATTTTTTCCCTGCAATGTCTTTAAAATATGAACATTTATGTTATCCCAGTATTTTCAATGGAGTTTCTGCGCTAGCCTTTCATCTCGTATTACACTTGAACAATTAAATGAATGCTCAAGTCTATTTAACAGACTACATTTTAATTGCATTACAACATCGATGGTGTAAAAGGAGCTTTATGAAATTTAAAATAGTCACATTAACCTTTCGTCAGAAGTTTAAGGTTGACTGAAAAACACTAGCTCTGCATATAGCCCGTTCTTGAGTTTTTTCAAAGAGAACAACTTGATTGTTTCGTGTTAAATTCAATTAAATTTGTAAATGCTACTTAGTAAACTTAATTCCTTTATGTTGTCCCAACACAAATCGATAGTGTGGAACCCAGCATTTTTCACAGTGTATGACTCTCTTTATATGCTGATTATTTGTCGTTCATCGTTTAATTAGCCGTGTGTGGTGTTTTTAAGCCAACAGGCCTGTCGCGATTATTAAATAACCATTTAATTGTGGATATTTGATCTAATCGCAGCAGTTTCTTTAGACCGCACATGTGAGAGAAATACAGCACATACGTAGATATTTACAAAGTGCCCTCACTTTACTTTCACTTTACAGATCACAATCGATATGTATGGTGCAGTTTGTTTTGATGGAGACCCCAAAGATATTTGGTTACGCTTGGTAGATGCCGTATGTAGAATGTAGCATTAGTGTGTGTATATACATGTGTATGTGTGTGTTATGTAGCAAATAATATTGGTCATTGGTGTGCAGCATGTGTACAATAATGCAGCTTATTGAGGACAAATGAGCTTTTATTTTTTGAAGTGGTTATGTTTACATTATTAATAAATACAATAATAAAATACCTTTTATTTCTACAACATATATTTTTTTAGACTTTCAAATATGATGATCATATAGGTATTTGACATTTTAACTGTGCACAAAATCTATTAAACTGTTTGTTTGTTTGTTTGTTTCAGTTAATACTTTGTTTTTTGAGAACAAGTGAGCTATTACCTTTTGAAGTGGTAATAGTTACCAAATCCCCCAGACATTTTATTTCTACACTTTATTATTCACTTTCGCATATGATTATCATATAGGTATTTGGTATTTAAATCATTTTTTGCCCAAAATCTAAAAAATTATAATAATAAGGGTGCAGTAAATGAATAATTAAGTTGACATTTTTCTGATATTTAAGATTTACTCTGAAATTGTAAATAAAAATACTCTTAAATCTTATGTGTTCTTGTTGAGTTCATACTTTTTATAAAATTGAATGTAGTTTCATTTAGGCATGTGTCTGTATAATTTCTGAGAACTTTGTATAAACATATCACGGTGTCAGAGTATTACTGCTCTAAAATAAGTTCTTTTTATTTTATTTTTTTGCCCTTTTTTTGCCTTTTATTAGATATGACAGCAATCAGACAGGAAGCGAAGTGGGAGAGAGAGAGAGAGAGAGAGAGAGAGAGGAGAGTAGGGCTGGGAAATGTCCTCGAGCCAGGATTCAAACCCGGGACGCCCTGAAGTGCTATATGACCATAGACCATATGTCCATATGTTGGCGCGCTAACCTCTAGGCTATTATGCTGGAACATTTAGGAAACAAATATATATTAAAAAAAAAATTAATATATATATATATATATATATATATATATATATATATATATATTTGATAAAAACAAATCATTGACTTTTGTTGTCTTTCTTAGTTTCCAAAACACAGATTTCTTTACAACACAGTTAAAAAACCCTTACAAATACCTTAGGAATGGAATAACTGAATACTTTAGTCGTTTTAAACCCGTGGCTTTTCCAAACTGCGGTAAACCTTGAAACCGGTTATTGTCCCATGCCTAGTTTCATTTTATTTCTTTATTTATTGCTATTTTTAACTCTTTTTTTAAACATTTTTTAATGTTCAAAATAATTTGCCTTGTTTTAATGAAATTAGTCAAAAGAGTAAATGGTTAAGTGATAAGCACCTCAAATAGAAAGCCATTATCACATTAATAATATTTTAACAAATAACTATTTTAAAAGAAAACATCAGCATTACAAGTCCAAATCTAGAGGATTTTGTTCAGAATTTTTTTTGTTTAATGTTTTTGTAAAATGTAAAAAAATAAATTTAAAAAATGCACTTTTTCACATGCTATTGTCAGATCTCATGTAGCATTCTGTTTTCCTTTCCATTATGAGTGTCATTTTTGAATTGAGGTGTCTGTTGCATCTCATTTTGAGTTTCATCAGGTTATAAGAGTTACCTGTGTGTGTGTTTGTGTGTGTGTAGCTGTGGTTTAGCTAGACTTTCTTTTTTACATGGCAATGCTGCAAACTACTTCAGAACAAAGACCTCCAGTGTTTGCATATAGGGAAACATCGGTTGCATCTGCACTTTGATTTGCAGATGAAGATTATATCTTCGAATCCCACCCATACAGAGCATGTGAATGTTTTAAAATGGACTTTCAGTCAAATGGCTGATGTATCCCTGAATCACACAGGCTTTCCCAAAAAGGGGTTTAAATACAGGGATTGAGCTATTTAGCTACGGCATTGCTGGCCAATGAATTCTCAAACATTTTTTTTGTCATGTCATTTCCTTCCCAGAACACTAACCTCAGCGCTCAGGACCACGAAAACATCATTGTGGTGAGTGGGGCTGATTTTAGTTATTTTTTTTTTTTTGTAGCTCAGAAAATATGAAGATGCATGTTGCATTCACATAAGAGCGTGTTAAACTCCATTGCTAACAAAGGCAGGGTTACGTAATCTATCTTGAGGCTCATGCTCTAGAATAAAATTGATTTGAAAATGGAGCAAACTGCCATAGAAACAGGGCTTGAATGCACAGATGTGCTGGATGAGCTGCTGAAGTTTGCACACTTCCTTAAAGCATGTCTGAAAAAGCAGCAAGACTCTGCGTGTCTGTGGGGAAGGTGACTAATGGTTCAAATCTGTCTGTAGGCCATCGCACCCCTGCTGGAGAATAACCACCCTCCCCCTGACCTGTGCGAATTTTTCTGCAAGGTAAATACAAGGGTTCTCTATTATTATTATTATTATTATTATTATTATTATTATTAGATATATATTTTTATTTAACGAATAGTTTTTCTATTGCTGGTTGTAATTTTTCATTTTTTTATATATATTAGGGTTGCACAATATATCGTTTCTTCATTGATATTGCTGCGTACGCATCCGCAATAGTCACATCGCAGGATATGCAATCTTCAGTCTCATTTCTTGTTGACCAGAAACTAAAGAATTGTACTTAATTACTGTATTTTTTCTATGGAATTTATATGACTCATGCAACATAAAAAAGATTCTTACTTCAGATTTTGTCTTGTTACTAGTGTAAATACCTACATTTCAAAATGAAAACAACATTATTTTACTTACCTCAGTGGCAGAAAATCTAGCTTGTTTTCACAGTTGAAAACAAAACATTATTTTTCTTGCTCTAAGAATTTTTTATATTTGGATTAGAAATGAGACCAAGCAAATTAAGAAAAGTATTTTTTGCTATTGTCATTATTCAATTTCTGTACCTGAATACTGTTTAGACTCCCCAGAAAAACATCAAATAGTGCAACTGAAACTATCATAGAAACTGTATTCATATCGCAATATTTATCACAGAAATATGACATATCGCGATATTAGATTTTTCCAATATCGTGGAGGCCAACT
>CAIGQQ010033467.1:200534-220328 GCA_903798035.1 Danio albolineatus
GAAAAAAAAAAACAACGTTTTTTTTTTTCCCCAAAAGAAACTATGTAGTATATCACAAAGAGTGACATATACCTTTCCCATTTATATCTCCTTCTATTAGTCGGGACAACTCTCCCAGCCTCAAGGAAATCCGAAACGGTTGTCAGCAGCAAAGCGATAGGAAGCCACCCATGCCCATGCGTCTGCTGCGGACTGAGCCACCAACACCACCGCCGAACACCACCCTTTCTCCACCACCTGCCCTGCCGCTCTCACCTCCACCGTCCATCGTGAACTCCAGCGAGATCCTGGTGGAGCTCGAACGCAACAACAACACTGCAAACACGCTGCGCAAGGCCCCCGCAGAGGGCGACAGCGAGCCCAACCTGATCGATTGTCTGCTGGTCAGTCCTGCTCTCAACGCCCTGTCAATCCAGCTGCCCGCGCACGCCGACAGAGTGCTGGGCTGCTTCGCCCTCATTCTCAAGATGCTGTAAGAATCTTTCTGTTATTATTCTACTCCTAAATTTACATGTTTTCATCCAGATTTATGACGGAAATAAAAAAAAAAAAAGTTTGTTCATTGATGAGGTCGTGAAAGTGCATTCTGTCTTCCGTCTAATCTAATATCATTCAAGTCAGCTACACTATGTCTATGTGTTGGCTTCACAGAATAGTTACGAGTGTGAAAGTGTGTGTGTATGAATATTTTACTTTAATTACAAAGTTAATACTTAAAGCAAGTGCATTACTTAATAATTACTATAGTATGATTAATAAAGTATTCAATATTAAAGTGTGTATCAAATGTATTGTTTCAAATGTGTGTGTACCACATGCATAGTGATTTAAATGTGATGTAATTAAACTACACTCTAAGTCCTTTTGAAATAGTTGTTAACTAAATAATAATGAGCCAGATAACAATGTCAATACATAATTATTAAATTATACAATGCAAAATATATAACCTGTGTAATAAAAACAGTAGTAATAGTAATTATTTAATTGCGTGATTGTAAAATATAATATATAAGTATTTATTATATATTAATGTACAATAACTTCTTCAAAATATTGCTAAATTTGGGGGAAAAATGTCCAATCAAGCAATTTCTACTATAAATTATCCAAAACCACCTCATTTTCTGAAATTAAATAGAGAAGTCACAGGAATTTGAGAGTCACAGGAATTATGTGTTTTGTTTTTGTTTTGCTAGTTGCTTAATTATTTAGCTTTATTATTATAATTTTTTATTTATTTCTATTTCAAAACTGCTAGTTGTCCCACATTGTGTATAAACGTTCATTTTGGGATCTAAAAAAGCCAACTCCACACACAGAGGCGTGACCTTAGGCCAGTCTGCATGTTTCTGACAGATTCATTGAGCTGAATCTGTTTTTAGCCTTTTCCACCTCCACCTGATCCTATTGTGAAGCATCCGCTTGCAGAGCCTCAGAGGTTTCAGCTTTCGCTGGCCGATCTTACATAAAATTCTTATTTTCTTCCTGTCTCTGAATCTCTAATTTCTCCATCTGGCCTTTCTCGCTGCAGATCCGACTATGATGACTGGAGACCAGCACTGGCCAGCCTGCTTCAACCCATACCCTTTCCCAAAGAGTAAGAGTTTTTACATTCTTCTCACCCTGATCACCGTTGCTTTCTTTGTTCGCGGTTGCTTGACGTTCAGTTTTAGCTATCAACTAACGGCACGCGGTTTGAATTTAGAATCCAATAGAGATCCATTACAGTCACGGCTAAAAGAAGTTTTCAAATTTACAACAATTACACACAAGCAGTAGAAGTAAAACTGCACTTATTACAGTTAAAATGTATATAAAACAGTATAAACATGTAAATAAAATTTTTTTTTGGAATAATGCAGTTGTTCCATGTTTTAATTAAACAGG
The DNA here is from genome assembly GCA_903798035.1 of Danio albolineatus. NCBI lineage: Eukaryota > Metazoa > Chordata > Actinopteri > Cypriniformes > Danionidae > Danio > Danio albolineatus. The sequence goes on from CAIGQQ010033467.1 coordinate 202,425, forward strand.
TTTAAAACCGAATACGAGGAAAAATAATTTAATGTTTTTTCATGGAGTTCAGAAAGGTTAAATTAAAACAAAATCCTTTTTAATTAAACTCTTAATAATTTGTTGTAAAAATTAAGTTTCATGATTCAAGTTAATTGAACATGTTTTGATCTTTACATTTGAACCTTTACAATAATAAAAAAATGAAACTGGAAGAAATGGAATCCATTGAAAAAAACATGTATTTTTTTAATTGGAAAACTTTGAAAAATAGTTTAATAGAAAATAAATCAAGGTAATGTTTCTCTCAAAACAAAATTTTAGGCCTTAAACTCTTAAATTTACTGAAATATTGTGTTGTAGGTCTTAAATCTTTTTTTAAACGGTTCTTAATTTTCCTTGGTTAATGTATAGCTACCCAATCCGACCAACACCCATCCAATCATAAACAATTCATCTCAATAAAACTTTAAACTTTTTATTTAAGAATGGAATTGTTAACTCTATTTATCATAATGGTTTAATTACTTACCTTACAATAACGTTTGTTTAAAAGTTTTCCATGCATTTACGGCTGAGGAAGCTGACTGGACTGGACAGACTGTTGTGCATACATTTAGTTTATTATAGTTTTTAAAACATTTTTTTTATTTTTTAAGAAAGGTTATTTTGAAAAAAAAGTGTGTGTATATAAATAGAGTTTGCTTGTTTTGACACAACATTTAAACATTTTTGCTCAGAATTAACTAAAAGATTTAGTTTTTTATTTAGTAAATCACTATTCTTGGATTATTATACAAATTAAATTGCTTTTAAAAAGTTTAATAGGACAAATAAAAATCTTTTCCAACTAGGCCATTTGCAAAACTCTTTAGCGTTTAGCCCTGTATGAGTCTAAAATTTCATTCATTCTTAAATTCTTAAACTTAACTTGCTGAAACCTGCAGAACCTTTGTTTATTAGGCTTCTTAAAATACTGTATGTCCTATTATAGTTTACTAAAACTTTCAAACTAACATTTTAAAATGTAAAAGTGACAGTGATAAAATGTTTTTAATTTTTATTTCTATTCATCAGAATCCTGAAAAAGTGCATCACGGATTTCACAGAACCGTTAAGTAGCTCAATTATTTTTAACATTGGTTGCATAATCAATATGTTTTTTTCTTGAAGCCAGATCAGCATATTAGAAAATGTTCTAAAAGATCTGAAGAAATGATGCTGAAAGTAAATTTTTTTGACCCAGCAGAAATAAATTAATAATTTTAAAGTTAATATAAAATTTAAAACATTTATTTAGACTTTCCTTAACTATTTTATTTTGTTTTTAAAGTAAAGGGATTTCTTCTAAAACCAAAATGAACAATTAAGTCTTACCAGCCTCAAACTTTTGAAACACAAGTATGTGAAATATGAATTGGAGTTCATATTTTGAATGCGTAGCCAACATAGTGCTACTGGGGCTCCGTGTGTACATGCGGTGCACTGGTGTCTCAGGAGAGAGAAGTCTGACGCGGGATTGTGGATTGTGCCTCTGCTGTGGGATTGTGGGTATTAGGTGAGGCATCTCTGGTCCTCTGTGGCTCCTGTAATTGGCCCTGCAGGACACAGAACAACAGGTGGCGGGGGCTCACCTGCGCTCATACGCCACGCCGAGCTTCCAGCCTTCATTAGAAAAAGTTAACAGCATCCCAGAGCACTTGTGACATACATGTAAAAAACATTTGATGAGGTCCTTCCAGACACACACACGGTACTTGAAACTGTAGCATCATGCGTGCCAAGGCAAGCGCGACTGCATGTAGACTCAGAAAGCAACTCGTGTAATTATGTGGAATGACAACACTGTCCTTTTCTTGAGTGCCTTGGTTGAGTCAATGTTTTTCACGCTTTGCTTTCTCTTCCAGGGCCCTTGCACATGCCAAATTCACAAAGTAAGTGATGGGTTTGATCCTATTGTTTAAGGAATTATGCTTAAATATGGGTTTATGGCAGACACTGTAGGCTCATTTTTTTTATGCATTTATCTGTTTTGAGATTTTATGAATAGTTTATTTTTCAGTCAAATTTGAAGAAAACACTCAAAGTATTTTAAGTGTTTCTTTTGTCTCACTTGATCAGTTTGTGTCTTTAGATATTAATTAAAATACAGAATTTTAAAGCTTTTCACTAATTATTTAATTTTCCCCTGCACTCAAAATACATTTAAAGGGTTTCTTTTGTCACGCTTTGTCAATTTGTGTCTTTAGATATCAATTAAATTACAGAATTTCAAGACTTTTTACAAATTATTAGATTTTTCACCTGCACTCAAAATACACGTTAAGTATTTCTTTTGTTCCACTTTATAAGTTTGTGTCTTTAGATATTAATTAAAATACAGAATTTTAAAGCTTTTCACAAATTATTTTATTTTTTCCTGCACTCAAAATGCATTTAAAGTGTTTCTTTTGTCACGCTTTGTCAATTTGTGTCTTTAGATTTCAATTAAAATACAGAATTTTAAAGTTTTTTTACAAATAATTTGATTTTTTCCTGCACTCAAAATGCATTTAAAGTATTTCTTTTGTCACGCTTTGTCAATTAGTGTCTTTAGATATCAATTAAAATACAGAATTTTAAAACTTTTTACAAATGATTTATTTTCTCCTGCACTCAGAATGCATTTTAAGTGTTTCATTCATTCATTCATTCATTCATTCATTCATTCTTTTGTCCCCCTTTATCAATTTATGTCTTTAGATATCAATTAAAATACATAGTTTTAAAGCTTTTCCCAAATTATTTTATTTTCTCTTGCACTAAGGCATAAATCTCTACTTCAGCAGCCCTTACATTCACCAAACTGTATTTTGTTTTACAAACTTTACCATTTTTTCTTCAAAACTTTTTTTGCAATTATGAAGTGATAAAAAGAGTTTCCCTTCTGTAAAAAAAATGAAACAAATTTTAAGTTTGACTCAATGTTCCGATGTTCAGATTTTTGTGCTAGAAATGTAAGCAAATTGGTGCACATATAATTAAATAATGCCTAATTTGCATATTTATATATACATCCTTTGTATGCTTGTAATACAATAAACTAATTGCTGTTATTTATCAACTAGGGACACATAGTGGCAAGCATTATTTAACTATGTTAATCTATTCACTTGCAAAGTCATTGTAAATATATTATAACAAGTAATAGCATGCATAATATGAGAATGACTAACCATCTGTTTGGCTTGGATAGGGATAGTTGACCTAGAAGTGAAACCAATGTCATCGTTTACTCACCCTCAATGACGTTCATCTGTGGAACTTAAAAGAAGACTAAATATATAATTACATATAAAAATAATGTGTCATTTGATTTTTCTCAATGGGTTCCATTGTTGATCGCTTTCTGAGTTCTTTTGAATCTCTATTTTCCAAGAAACAACATGAGGGTAAGTAAATGATCATACATAAAACAAAAAATAAAGGAAGATATTGAAGAAATTCAGATTTTTCATCTTTGGCTGAACTGTTCATTTAAGAGTTGTGGTGAAGATTTGAAAGTTAGGTGTAGTCATTATGATACTTCAGTCTATAGTTCACACAAAAAGTCAAACCCTCATCATTTTCTCACCCTATTTTCAAACATGCAAGACTTTCTCAGTTCTGTTTAACAACTGCAAAAGAAAATGTCCTGACTAGTCACTTCAATAATTGATTTTAAGCTCCAAATCGACAAAATAATATGCAAACAAAATAGTCCATACAACATTTCAAGCCTTCTAAATTCATACTAGTAACTATTGATCTTAGCTGTATTAAAAATAAAAAGTGGATCAAATATTTATTAGATTTGTTTTCCAAAACTTACACATTTTTCATGATTTGCACTGCATGATTTCCCAGCATTGACCAATAATAGGTAGTTAAGCATAATATTTTGAGATCTGAATATATGCAAAAAATAATTAATACTATTAAACCATCTCTTATATACCTTATGCTTTTTTTTTGCCTATTTGTGACTGCATTAAAAAAGTGACCCAGAAATATGGGTTTATAGCAATACAAAATGAATTAGTGATGACAGAATTATTACTAAAAGCGTTTCAGTCGATATCACTTATGTCTTCTAACAGCTCTTGTTTTAATCATTTAAACAGAGAGCTGAAATATGTCATTCAGAGGTTTGCTGAAGATCCCAGACAAGAGGTGAGACAGGAAAACCGCTGTTTGCTGAAAGGGTGTTGTTTGCTTTACAGTGTCAAACGAATGCTTGCTTAATGTTGCCACTGTAGGCTTAGTAAACAATGGATTGTTGAGCTCCAGCCATTGTAAACCGTATATACACGTGTGTCTCTTTCAGGTTCACTCCTGTTTGCTCAGCGTGCGCTCTGGAAAAGATGGCTGGTTCCAGCTCTACAGTCCTGGAGGTGTAGCTTGCGACGATGATGGGGAGTTGTTTGCTAGCATGGTATGAAAGTGTTTGAATGGTTGAATATTTGATCGCTTGTTTTACCGCTATATTTACATTTATGGTCTGATATAACTCGTGCTTACAGGTCCACATCCTCATGGGTTCCTGCTACAAGACAAAGAAATTTCTGCTGTCGTTGGCTGAAAATAAACTGGGACCCTGCATGCTCTTGGCCCTGCGGGGGAACCAGACCATGGTGGAGGTACATATGACTGAATGCATTGCTTGCTTTAAATCAAATTGTAGCAAGCTGCCCACCTAAGTAACCTTTCTAAGCATTATGGACAGTTTAACTCGAGGACTTTTCCAAATGGCTTTTCCAGACTTTCAGCTTTCTAAAACCCCTGTTTTGCTGGTCTTAAGGCTGATTTCTCAAAATTATGCCAATGCTCCGGCACAGCCTTTATACAGTCGCATAGCCCTCACCGTGGCTGACATGCACCTCTCAGAAAATGTAACTACACGTCGCAGTGACGCATAGTGCAAGCTCTGTGATTGGTTGGCTTGCTGGCGGTGACTAGTGTGGGCTATGCTGAGAGCTGTGAGCCCGATGGAATGGTTGTTTACAAGTGTCGAGTAGTGATGGAAAGTTTGGATCATTTTACTGACTCGGACCTTTGAGTCTCGTTCATCGAGATGAACGAATCTTTTTTCGAGTCATTTCGTTCAATTTCCCAAAATAACATCAAAATGTTATAAGATGCTTCCAAACCCATCTACAACTAGCTTAAACGTTGATCACACTACAAGTTATAACTAGAATACTACTGTACAATTCAGTGCTACTAAGAAAGAGAAAATAATCCTCCATTAGCTCTGCTCTTTTCACCTCATAGCAATCTTATGTTGTATGTAATGGCACATGAAGCATAATAAAAGGTAGCTGATTAATTAAAATTTAGCTAAAACCTGAAATACATCTCAGTTTTTTCATATTTTGCACACATTTTTGCCGTTTTCTATGCATTTTAGCCATTCATTTACATGACAGCATACCTTAAAAATGCTGGGTTCCACACAATCTCTTCATGTTGTCCCAAAACAGATCGATTAACTTAACTTAATCATTTTTTGCAAATTTGAACATAAAACAAATAAGTTGTCTCAGGAAATAAAAAGGAAAACCGTAAGAATTGTGTTGTCAACTCATTTTAAATAAGTTTGAACACCAAAGTTTGAAAAACCAAAAGTCCTTTTTTTAATCCATGTTTTGGGGGCCTAAAAAGGCAAACATTTGAAAACTATGTTGTTCTCATGTCTGGGTAAACTATACATATTCTGTGAAATAAGCATTGACATGCAGATAGATGTCAGTGCTCAGTGTATAGGCATGTGGGCACTTTACAATAAGGCTTATTTGGCACTATTATGAATGCAATAACTTTTGTTTTTCACCATTTTTGATGAAAAGCCAGTGATTCTCAAACTTTTTTCCACCAAGTACCACCTCAGAAAATAATGCCTCTCCAAGTACCACCATAATGATGAGTATTGAAATACAGAAGGCCTAATTAAGCAGCTACAGCTCTGCACAGTTCAAAAAACGTGGCAGATTAATTCTTATTATTACGAACATTTATTACCGTCAGCCACTTTAAACATTCTAAATAATTTGAACATTAACACTGTACTGTGCTTACAGGTAGAAAAATAAATAAAACATCAACATTTACATAAAAAATGTGCTTTTAAAGTTAATTAAAAATGGCTGTATGTCATATTCCTATGTAAACTATATGTTGCATGTATATACTGTATGACTTATTTGTTTGCAATCTAAACATTAACTTGTATTTTAAATATATGAATTGGATTTACATATTTAAATTAGAAATTAGATCTACATACTGCGTGTTGTCAGCATACTGCAGGCTTTGTGTGTCAGAAAAGCAAGTTATTAAACTATACCTGTCAACATTGGGATATAAAAATGCTGGAAACTCCCCCAACAACCTTTACAAATATGGGAAGGAAATTTGTTTCAAATGATAGAATACATAACAAACAATAGAAAATAGAAAATAAAATAAAAGGTTTAGCCTATTAAAATCAATTTACTGATCACATTGGTGTTATTGTATGCATCAAAGGGTTAAAAGTGTGTTCATTTTTTTAACTTTTATTATTCAGCCATTCCTCCGAGTACCACTAGAAGGAAGCTTGCGTACCACTAGAGGTACACGTACCACAGTTTGAGAACCACTGGTTTATGCAATTTACAGTTGAGGAAAATCCCACGTCCATTAATACAATATATGTGTATTATTATCAACAGGATATGTTGAAAATAAAGTCCTAGTAACCTTGCATGTACTGTAGGATATAACATTCATCCGTATGTGTTTGTGTATGTCTTGCAGATCTTGTGTTTGATGCTGGAGTATAACATCATCGAGAACAAGGACACCCAGCTTCAGATCATCTCCACCCTAGAGAGTACCCAGGTCGGCCTGCGCATGTACGAGCAGCTGTGCGACAGACAGAGAGAGCTCAAAGAACTGGTGAGCGTGCAAATGGAGACTTCGATAAGACCACGCTCAGCCACTGCTGGCGTCACTGTCTGAGATCTGATTCTTAGTTAAAAGCAGTGCTCCCATTAACACAGAAAGACACAAGTGACCCATTTACAAGACTTCCTACTTTTACACTTGTAACTCACAAGCTCCATCTGCTGTTTAAATTAACGTGACTAATTTTGTGTTTAGCAAAGAAAAGGAGGCCCTACTCGACTTACCCTGCCCTCGAAGTCTACGGTGAGTCTGTGCTCGTGGAAATTACCATGTGTATTCGTGCCTGTTGTTAATTTCTTTTTGAAACCTTATAAGGCTGGCCGATGTTACAAAAATCTCATATCACATATAAGTCATTTTATATCCTGATAACAATATATTTCATGATATAGTACTGTTTATATATATCTAAAGGATCACGTATAAAAAAAAGAAAAGAAAAAATAATTACATATATACAGTGCTTCCCACACATAAACTTTACTTGGGCAGGCCGTGTAGGTATCTTAATGGCCACCCAAATATATTTAGTGTATCCAAGTATATTTATATTTAATTAAATTTTTATTTTTTTAATACTATTTTACTATTATCACCCTTTTTCACTTTTTTTATATCCATCAAATATAAGCAAACATCTGTGATCAATTAAGTAATGAAAAATCGTTTGCTTTCACTTTCTAAAGGTGCTGTTAATAATATGCATTTTTGCATGCGAGCAAGATAAACATTTAATAATTCATTCTTTAATCTAAAACTTTACTATATACTGGGAGAGTGACAAAAATGGCTGGACTAAACCGGCTGCAAAATATATTTACACCTGTTTTAATTTTGTAATTTTAATTTTGTAATGTTTTATTTTTGTAATTATTATAATTTTTAAATATATTGTCTGTTTTTATTGCATTTTCTGTCATTTATTTCTCATGTGCTGTATATTTTATATACATATCTAAAATGCTTTGGCTTTGGAACTTTGGAAGGTTTTACCTGTCAGTGGGTGCACATGGATTTCTTTTTTTATTTCAATTTTTTTTAACATTTTTTTTTACTTTAACCCTTTGAAAAGAAACAGTGTATAACAGTGTCATGATAAATACAATCATTGTTAAATTAGTTGCTTTTGTTTGTCACTTAAAGTTAACTATTTTTGTGATTAATCCGGCTACCGCCACAAGTGTATTTCAAACCTGTAGGAAGCACTGATATATATTTCAAGATTGCAACGTTGTCGCGATGCTGTTGTTCAAATTATGAAATGCTATTAGGACGTCGTCTTGTTTTCCTAAAGTCGAAGCATCCATCACTCCCCTCATCTAATACATACATAAGTGTTTGCTTGTATTAAGTTAGGAAAAATCAGGCTGTCACTCTGGTGCTTTAAAAACCTTCAAGATGTGGCACCTCTTTTTAGATTATCTGCTGGCTGTCTATCTTAAAACTGAGCATTTCACATTAATTAATTTTATTGATTTATTGATTTATTATTAGATTTTTTTTCTTATTGTTTCTACTGTTTATTTGTTTACTCAGTTTATTCTATTTTTTCATCCCCCTTAGAAATAGAGGAAAGTGTTCATAAGGGCAATGCTTTTGAGTAATAATTAAATAAATAATGCAGAAATTCATGCAGAAAATCCAATAAATAAAAACAGAAAGAAGTATCAATGTAAGCAATGTATTTTGTGACCCCATGAAATAAACAATAGTGCATAACATGAAACGACAGACTTTTTATTTTGACCATATGATGCAGTATATATCATCATATTGCACAGCCCTAAATCCATCCTCAAGGGTTTTGTTCTTTGACTCTAGGATGCAGACTTGGCTCGTCTGCTAAGCTCTGGTTCGTTTGGTAACCTGGAGAACCTCAGTTTGGCCTTCACCAACGTCACCAGTGCCTGCGCCGAACAGCTCATCAAACTGCCATCTCTCAAACAGCTCAACCTGTGGTCCACTCAGGTCTGTTTTCATCTGCTTGGTAACACCGTTTAAGAAGATCTTTACTATTGTGGGACACATTTTATTTTAAAGTAAATTCATAAATAACTTCTTATTAATAGTTATAGGTTGTTGGAGTTTAGGTATTGGTTAGGATTAGGGATATAGAATAAGATCATGCAGAATATGTACTTTTATAAGTAATAAACAACCCATATCTTAATTATATACAATTAATAAGCCACAAGTTAATAGTGTGAACTAATGTGTTACCTTATTGTGTAAAATTCTACAGTAGCACTTTCCAAAAAATTAAACATCAGGTCTTTAGAAACACTGCATATAAGTGCGTTATAGACGCACTTCGGCATTAAATTCAGTGTCTGCATCAAAAAGTGGTTTTATATACATACAAGTATATTAAATGTAAGTAAAGTGTCCGTTTTAACGCCTGTGAAAAAAATGTTACATCCTCATTAAGTATAAAAGATATATTGATGGTAAAACCGAGTAGTTTGAAGGATGATGATGAGATATAAAGATTTAAAATTGCAGTATTTTAGCACTGTCAATTTTTAAATAGAGTCATGTGATTGGTCATTAAGTTATTATTATTGTAAATATGCCTGACAAGATTTTTGGTGTATAAATTATTGTTACACTGAGTCACAACCCTTGATGGAAATATGTTTAGGAATTTAAAAGAAGTAACATTGAGATGACCAAAAGAATAAATTAATGGTAAAAGGTGGCAAGAGAAACACAGAACAACAAGTTTGCATCGCAAATGATTTATTGCTCCCATAAACCATATATTTACAATATGTAAAAACACTGAATGTTATTTTAGTTTGTCTGTTTGTGTTTCTATTTTTGTTCAGAAAAAAAAAACTAATTGGGATACGTTCTAATTATAATTAGGATTAATAATTAATTTGATCAAATAAAATACAATTTAATAGATTTAATTTGAACTAATGAATACATTCAATAAACTCCCTTTGTATTTGAATATATTTCAACATCTAATCTTTCCTGTGATGCTCTTAGCATTTCTTATTATCCCTGCTTTAAAAAAAGTATGCATGGTTCGTTTTTGTTCAGGAAAAAAATAAAATGATTCAGGACACATTCTAATTATAATTAATAGAAAAAAATAACAGTTTTACACTTCTATTGATTTGATGCTAGTAACCCCATGTTTGTATTTGCCCCATATACCATTCAACATGATCAAATAAAATACAATTTGGCTGATTTAGTTTGAACTAATAAATACATAAAATAAAACAGAAAGTTGAATCTTTCCTGTGATGCTCAAAAACCCTAAGAAAAAGTAGAAAAGAACAGCATTTATGTAAAATAGAAACATTTTAGAACATTATAAATGTCCTTGCTGTCACTTTTGAGCAATTTCATGCGTTCTTGCTGAAAAAAAATCTGCAACTGTATTTATTGATTTGGTTTGTGTGTTTTAGTTCGGAGACGCGGGTCTTCGTTTGCTATCAGAACATCTGGCATGTCTGCAGGTTTTGAACTTGTGTGAGACTCCAGTGACAGACGCAGGCCTGCTTTCCCTCAGCTGTAAGAGCACATTCACACACATCTTACATCCAATTACCTACAAAAAAAAAAAACCTAAAAGAAAAACAGCTGCTGCCAAAATGAAGCCGATTGGATTTATATCCTCATGATCTAAAACAATTCCAACAGACTTCTCAGTTCTGTCATGATTTACAGTCCATCATGTCCTTCCAGACCAGTATTGCTGACTTTCCTTCTTCTGTGGAACACAAAGAACACAATGTCCGAGCTCCTGCTTTTCATACACGCGAACAGAAGTTGCTGATTTATACCATCAGCTCCCTAGTATCATAAAATACGACTCGCGTCTTCTGAAGCCAGTCATTGTTCGAGAGTAATCTCGCTCTCCACCACAGATCTCCAATGTCATTTTCAGTGGTCGAGTCACACAATGTGCAATAACCAGTGGTTTTTACCATCAGTGAAGTCAAGGAAATGTGGTTACGTGTCTGAAGGTACCTTTTTTATTGAACACAAGCACAAATTATATGTAATAGAAGATGAGGTATCAGCTTTCGATTGTACCATTTTTTGAAGGTGCAATGTGAATCACATAAACCATCATCTGCTTTTGTTGTGAAGGTCTGAGGAGATGAGTAAATGATGACAGAATTCATTTTGATGAACTATCTGTTTTTCTAATTGACCCTTTTTGTTATGTTTTGATTGCGTTATATAATGGTTTGTATTAGTTAACATGTTGGACAGTTAATTTATTGCATCATTTGCCTTGCAGCAATGAAAAGCCTGTGCAGTCTGAATATGAACAGTACTAAACTCACCGCAGACACCTATGAGGACCTGAAGGTAAGAAGATGATGACTTTAGCAGAAACTTGTGTTTAAAGTTGAAATGTATGATATTAAATCTCCTACCTCTGTGCAATATGCAAAAAGTGACACTGCTTTTTAAAGGTGTACCGTCAGTAAGGCTTTTTTTGGTATTTAACAAGAACATACATACACTACCTGACAAAAATACTGTCGTTGTTCCCAGTTGTAAGAGCAACAAATAATAACTTCTAGTTAATCATTCGGAAAAGTGGCAGAAGGTAGATTTTTCTGAAGAATCATCTGTTGAACTGCATCACAATGATGACAAATACTGCAGCAGAACCTGCATGGAGCCTAGATTCTCACAGAAAGCATTATTACATTTATGGTTGCATTCAATATGGGGCATGCGAGAGATCTGCAGTGTAGATGGCAACATCAACAGCCTGAGGTATCAAAATATTTGTGCGGCCCATTACATTACAAACCTCAGGAAAGGGCAAATTCTTCAGCAGGATAGTGCTCCTTATACTTCAGCCTCCACATGAAAGTTCCTGAAAGCAAAGAAGATCAAGATGCTTCAGGATTGGCCAGCCCAGTCACCAGACATGAACATTATTAAGCATGTCTGGGGTAAAATGGAGGAGGGATTGAAGATTGAAGATGAATCCAAAGAATCTTGATGGACTCTAGGAGTCCTGCTTTCTTTGCCATTCCAGATGACTTTATTAATAAGTTATTTGAGTCATGGCAGAGATGTATGGATCCAAGCTCATGGGAGTCATACACAGTATTAATTATTTTTCCACTGCACCATGATTTTATATTCTATACTGGACATTATATTTGTTAAGTGTCAAGACCTTTGTTTAAGCAGAGTCATCCATTACTGTCATAATTAAATAATTAAAAATCAAGGCATGATCATATTTTATTTTGGTAAAATAAGCGTAATCTGGAGGCCTTTTCCTTTTAATATTCTGACCACCTCTGATACCAAATGATCAACTAGAAGTCAAGATATTATTTGTTGTTCCTAAAACTAGGATAGGTGACAACTTTTGTCAGATCTCCTCATTTTCACGTGTGTTTCCCCCACAGTCCAAAGACATGCACTATAGGTTTATTGAATAAGCTAAATTGGCCATAGTGTATGTGTGTGAACGCAAGAGTGTATGGGTGTTTCCCAGTGATGGGTTGTGGCTGGAAGGGCATCCGCTGCGTAAAACATATGCTGGATAAGTTGGCGGTTCATTCTGCTGTGGCGACCCCTGGTTAATAAAGGGACTAGGCCAAAAAGAAAATGAATGAATGAATGAATGTAATATTTCACAAATTTGTTGTTTTACTGTGTTTTGTATAAAAAAATGCAATTTTAAAGATACAGATCCAAACTTTTGAACAGCTGTGCAAGTTCATTGGTTAATTTCACCCAAATATGATGCTTTTGAGGGCGCCACAGTGGCCTAGTGGGTAGCACGATCGCCTCACAGCAAAAAGGTCGCTGGTTCGAGCCTCGGCTGGGTCAGTTGGCATTTCTGTGCGGAGTTTGCAAGTTCTCCCGTGGTTGCGTGGGTTTCTTCCGGGTGCTCCGGTTTCCCCCACAGTCCAAAGACATGCAGTACAGGTGAATTGGGTAGGCTAAATTGTCCATAGTGTATGAGTGTGAATGAGTGTGTATGGATGTTTCCCAGAGATGGGTTGCGGCTGGAAGGGCATCCGCTGCGTAAAACAAATGCTGGATAAGTTGGTGGTTCATTCAGCTGTGGCAACCCCGGATTAATAAAGGGACTAAGCCGACAAGAAAATGAATGAATGAATGATGCTTTTGACATCTGTTTTTCAGTTTATCACAATCATTACAGCCAGCACAAAACAGTAACTTCAACCTGACCTAAAGTATGAGTTTGCATACTTCACAATAGCAGAGTGTGTGTGGGGGGGTGGGGGGTGTTTCAAAAAACCAAATCTGAACTGTCAAATTTTCCACTTCCATTTGCCGTTTCTAATGGAGCAGAAAGACATGCTTTACCTTTATGTCTTATCACGCTCCCAGTATTTTATTGCCCATATGCATATAGTGATTTACACAAGCACAACATGTTCCTGGTTCACCTATCAATCGACAGTAACCTTGACTCTAAAATCAGAGTGGAATGATGGGTCGATAGGAATGCTGTTCCAGGAACGGATGTTGAACCAGGAACATGTCACATTCTAAACATCTCACCATCTAAACCCCTCTCTCTTCCTCTCTTCCCAAAGGCCAAACTACCCAATCTAAAGGAAGTGGACGTTCGCTACACAGAGGCGTGGTGAACACAACACATCAAGGAGATTCATAGACAGCAGAAAGTCGCTTATACATCATTCGAATACGACATTATCTAGAAAAGGACGACTGTATTTATTCAAACAAGGATCTTGTGATATCATAAATGCTCAAATATCATCTAGTGTCTCATCAGAAAACAAGGACGCTCTTCAAAGCGACATATCTGAATGCCAGAACACGTTTCATGACATCATCAGACAGCACAGAAACCTTTCTAATGACATCATCAGGGGACTTTTTTTCTCTCAAACTCCCTCAAAGGAGCAACGGCCCCGGTTTTAACCTGTACTGGCGTCCCTTTTCGTCCCCTAAAAAGACTGATTCGTCCCTTTTCTCCTTGAACCACCTGGAGCCATTTCCCCTGTGGTACCAGCGTCTGGTGAAGGCCTGAATATTCAGAGCCACATTCCAGTACAGTTTTGATATCACCTCTTGTGTGGAAAGCCATTTCCACTTCATGTTATTATTATTTTTTCGCTCTTGTTACATGTGTGCTTGGTCCTCTCGGTTCAGAGTTCATCTTTTATTACATTCTCTCAAGAGAGAGACTTCTGGTTTAAAAAAGTGAGAAGCGTTTACTTCTCGGCATGTCATCTCTTTATCTCTATCGCTCTGAAAATCATTTTTATCAACTTGAATAAGCATATTTTTCCATACACTGCTTTCATATATGTGTGTGTTTGTATAGAAAACCGACCCCATTTTTAATGCGGACATTTCAGGGGGCTTTGCTCAGAAAAAAAATCTATTTTGTTTGTCATTTTCTTTCTCCTCTTCTTCATTTTTTTAGCCACATTGTACAGTGTAATTTTAATTTCACACCCGTATTTAAGAGAACATCGTCCAGGAAGTAGACTGGCACTACTTCTCCTTTTTTCTGGTCCTTTTAAGAACTTTTGTCAAGCATACTGAACCAAGATGGTGCCTAAAACATTGTTTTCTGTAAAGATTGCATCACCTAGCAACTCTGAGGAAAAGTCCGCTAAAGTTGTACATAGAAACATAATGGACTTTTAAAACGGATTAATAGGCTTTATTATTCTCTGTACACTTCGCCTCTAGTGGTCGATAGGAGTCCACCACGAGCGTCCTGCCACAACGGTCGACAATGTTCGCATATTTATATCAAATCGAGCCAAGATTTGTGCTATGTTATGCAGTTAAACCTTTTTATATTTCGTTTTTCTCGCTTTTGTGATCGACGTATAGTTCATGACCACTGTAAAAAGTTACAGTCAATAGCTTGACTGAGGCAGATCTTGTAAAAAGACAAACAATTGGAAGTAAACAATCGATTGCCGTCATAACTTAAATCGAGAAGTTTTCTTATGTTTACAAAGGCGCGTCTGTCTCAACTCCCACTTTGAAATATATCTAGACAGAGTCGCCGCCCTGTCTTGAAAGTAGCAGTTTTCATAGGTCCAGCTTGTGTGTTCGGTTTCATACAGATATAGATGCCGTCCGGAGATGGGGGTGGGGCGATTTGTACTGGGTGCCATAACGGCGCTAACTCGTGTTCTGCCATCTTGCGTAGTTGCATACTGTATAATGTACATATGAGTGTATATAATTTCCCGAGTTCTCTTTCTCTCAAGATTTTGGGAGACTCATTGTTGCCTTCATTTTGGTTTTTGAGATTCATGCATACGGTCACCTATATATATTTTTTGCTTCCTTTTCCCGCTCCCAGACCAAGTGCACTGTTATTGTATTTGTATTCTTCTTTTTTTCTCTGACGTTTTATCCATTTTTGTTGGCTGTTTGTTTGTTAATTCTCTTTTTGCATGTTGCAATTTGATCATACAGATTTTAATATAAGGGTAAAATCACTAGCCCCCCTTCAACCACTTACCATATGGATCAATATGTGTTTTTAAAAGTGAAAGATGGACAGAGTTTGTGTGAAGTAAACCGATGGATTCAATTAGAGAATGTGTCAATTAGAGGTGCGTTTGTGAGTGGAATTGAACCTGTGCCATTCTGTACACTGGTGAAACTCAAGCCGTGGTAATGTGGCTGACATTTCGTAATGGTCTTTGATTTTAAAAGCGGACCATTTATAGGGAAGGATTTAGGGGGCTGGGTTTCCCCCCAGCCTTCATTTTGTTAAAAAAAACAAAACAAAAAAGCCATCTCTTTGGATGACGGCTGATCTATTGGATACTTCAGTCAGCCGATTATTAATTTGTAAAATCCTGTGGAGCTCACTGTGCTATCTGTGTTTTCAGTGTCTCGTTATCAACAACATATTATAACGTTTCATTATTTTCATCATCATCTTTTTCTTTAAAGCGCGCTTTTTGCTATGTTGAATTGAGACTGAGTCTTAATGCGATGCGAGTGGGGTCCCCGTGGCCCAGTGGTGTACATACAGAACGAACTACATTTCCCATGACTCCTGGAGTTTCTACAGATAGAACTGCTGCCCTTATTTCTTCTGTGTTTTTCTGCTTCTATCTTCAGCTGGGTTGCTGCTGCTGCTGCTCTGTGGCTGTTGTAATGAGAACACACAACCTTCAACAGGAAAATAAGCCTAATATGTGAACGAGTTTCAATCAAAATAAACTGTCTGTGAATATGTTTCAAATAGAAAGCTTCCAACGTATGTTTATTGGCGAGTTTTACTTGAACATTCAGTAGTTTAGTTAATGAAAGGGTTTATATTTAAATAAGCACTATATTTAAAGCACTATTGAAATACAGTCAGGTCAATAAATATTGGGGCATCGACACAATTCTAACATGTTTGGCTCTATACACCAGTTTGGATTTGAAACGAAACGAACAAGATGTGCTTTAACTGCAGTCAGTCAGCTCTAATTTGAGGGTATTTACATCCAAATCTGGTGAACGGTGTAGGAATTGCAGATGTGCCTCCCATTTGTTAAGGGTCCAAAAGTAATGGCACAATTGGTTTCTCAGCTGTTCAGTTCTCTGGTGTGTGTTATTTCCTCAAATCTTTTGTGCTGGTCTAAAGAGTCCAAAATGTTTAGTGTATAGATGCCAAGAATAAATGGTGTATAGAGCCAAGAATTGTGTTGATGTTCCAATATTTTTGGACCTGACTGTATATACCATACTGTAGGTCTCAAACTCAATTCTTGGAGGGCCGCAGCTCTGCACAGTTTTGCTCCAACCCTAATCAAACACAGCTGATCCAACTAATCAATGTGTTCAAGACTACTAGAGACTACTAAATAGGGTTGGAGCTAAACTGCAGAGCTGCGGCCCTCCAGGAATTGAGTTAATTAATTAATTTATATTTATTTTTAAGATTCTATGCCTGCAGTGCACTAGATTAGTATGAATCTGGATAAACTGAAACAGGATTGTTTATATTAGATCACGATTCAGAATATACAACAGAATAAATAATAGTATTAAAAATCGAATTTACTAGAGATTCTGACAGTTTCATTAATAATAATAATAATAAAAATTTTGTACATTTATATAGCGCTTTTCTAGACACTCAGTGCTTTTAAACACAATGGGGGGATTTCCTCATCCACCACCAGTGTGCAGCATCCACCTGGATGACGCAATGGCCAATGGGCAGATCTGGCCAGGATGCCGGGGTTAAACCCCTACTGTTTTTTGAAGAACATCCTGGGATTTTAAACGACAACAGAGAGTCAGGACCTCGGTTTAACATCTCATCTGAAAGATGGCACTCACTGTGTAGTATAGAGTCCCCTTCACTATACTGGGGCTTTAGGACCCACACAGGTTGAGCGCCCTCTGTTGGCCTCACTAACACCACTTACGGCAGCAACCTAGCTTTCCTATGTGGTCTCCCATCCAGGTACTGACCAGGCGCAGACTTGCTTAGCTTCAGTGGGCGACCATGTGAGAGTTGCAGTGAGCGAGAGAGAGAATGTTGCATAAATTATATTTTAATTTCAATATCAGTTCTTAAAAAAAACATGCAAATCAAGATAATTTAAAACTAAGACTTGCAGACCTCTTAAATTTATTTTATTTATTTATTTGATTTTATTCTTTTTTTTACAGAAACTTTAGCTATATATCTTATTCAGCAAATGAATAAATAATGATAAAATCAGCTATAACTGATCATTCTGAGCAAACTATCAGCACTCAAATGGTCTGGTGTGTTCGGAGATTCTGTTCTTGATTAATATTGTATAGAAATATATATTTGATTCCAATATCAACATAAAAACATGCAAATCAAGGTCATTTAAAATTAAGATTGCTTTTAAATCCAACAAATTATTTGATTTTTATGCAATCCCGATAGTATATACGATGTAAATTTTATCACAAGTGTAATACGTAAACCATCATATGTTTGTA
>CAIGQQ010033467.1:220728-237519 GCA_903798035.1 Danio albolineatus
AGTTTTGTGATGGAAAATCATGGTTTGTGGTTACATTCAGTATGGGGGCGAGCGAGAGATCTGCAGAGTAAATAGCAACATCAACAGTCTGAGGTATCAAGATATTTGTGCTGCCCATTACATTATAAACCACTGGAGAGGGCAAATTCTTAAGCAGGATAGTGCTAATTCACATGCACAGCCTTCACATCAAAGTTTCTGAAAGCAAAGAAGGTCTAGGTGTTAACATTATTGAGCATGTCTGGGGTAAGATGGAGGAGGAAGCATTGAAAATGAATACAAAGAATCTTGACAAACTCTGGGAGTCCTGCAAAAATGTTATATTTGCCATTCCATAAGACTTTATTAATAAGTTATTTGAGTCATTGCAGAGATGTATGGATGCAGTCTTCCAAGCTCATACACAAATATATATTATTTTCCACTGCACCATGACTTTACTGTATATTCTATACTGTACATTATTTCTGTTAAGTCACAAGACTTTTGTCTAAGCAAAGACAGACCTTACTGTTCTAATAAAATAACTAAAAATCAAGGCATGATCATATTTTATTTTGGTAAAATAAGCATAATCTATAAAATAAAATAAGCATAATCTGTTATCTTCTGATACCAGATGATCAACTAGAAGTCAAGTTATTATTTGTTGTTCCTAAAACGTGTATATATTATGGTCCTATATCTTATTCAGCACACAAATGAATAATGAATAAATCAGCTATAGATGATCATTCTGAACAAACTATCATCACTCAAATATGCATATGACTAGTCTGAAGTGTTTGGAGATAATGGGAGTGTGAACAGGCTTTTTTGGGGGTGAACTCAACTGTCTCTTTCTCACCTCATAATGCTGTACATGCACCAGAAGAGATGCAAGCTCCAGATTTTCACTAAATCTGTTCTTCAGCTGGACAGACCGATAACCTAAAAAAATAGTAATAAAAAAGGATAAGGCATTAGTTTATGAGCATAATTAGCACACTACACGACTCTTCAAATATCATATCTCAGCCCAAAAATATAAAAACAATAGTAAATGTCATTTTAAATCATTACTCTGTCACTACTCGCCAGAGAACTAGCATTTGCCCATTTGTCAGCAATTTTAATCAATTAAAATAGAATAAAATAGTGTATGGCTACTTACTCTTTTTCATATTTTGAAAGATATAAATTAGAATAAGTATGGTGTATAATATTTAGATGAATCTGTTGCACTGAATCATTACTTCACCCATATTTTGACATTTTGTGTCACGTTAACTTCATGCAAACACCAAAATATGACACTTCGTTTAACTGAATAATCAAATAACATGTTAAATATTTGTGAGCTCAAATGTGTATTCAGATGGATTTACCTGAGTAAATACATCTGAAAGGAAAAGTAGCCTGTGCAAGAAACTTGGCATCAGAGAACGTGTCCTCCTCGAAAACCGCAAAGCGCAGGAAGGCCAAGTCTGGCTCATTTACTTCAAAGGATTTGGGTGGATTCATCGGGCCCAACCACATTGGATTCAGTCCATTATCCTCTGGAAACATACCAGCAGTCATCAACAGAGCCGTCAACTAAAAGTAATGTTGCTTATAATAACTCTTGTTTCCACTTTCTTACTAATGAGGGTAGTTTTAAAAGTGTAGTCTTCAGCTTGACCTGAATTTGGCCACAACTCAACCTGGACAAACGGACTGACGATGTGGTCTGGATTGGGCAGATGTCTGGCTGCTAACACCTGCAGAAAATTAAAGAAAATGCATAATATTTTTGACGATTGTGGCCTACCACAGATATGGAAGGCCAGTAATGATTATTTACACACCCCATATCATTCAAAACCTTTCTAAACATGTCTCCGGAGCATGAAAGAAAATGTTTCCACATGATGAATGTGAATAAAATCTGCCGAACTACTAAATTAAATTAATTTCTCCCTTTGGAGTCCACGAATAAAGTAAAATTTTAATATATGAAATCGAAAATAGTGGAATCAATAGTTAAAACCATAAGCTATCAAAACTTTAAACTAAGAACACTTCAAAAAGCCACCAAAGCAACAAAATGCCCCGTAAATGTTAGACAATGAGCAAAAACGACAACGCACAATTAAACCAAACTATATTACGTGATGTAAAATGTGAAAATGTGCTGAGCCTTAATAACATCCAATCGCATAAGTTTCTGTTGAGCTTCTGATCACAAGAGCCAATCAGACGCTTTTTGATTAGTCACCGCTACAATCACCGGAGTTGTGTTGACTGCGCGCGCGGTTGTTTGGTCAAGTAAATTCTTGTACCATAAACAACAAACAACGTTAAAACGACACAAGTTAGAGATTAATTTCGCGGCTTCAGTGATTATAACAAGACTTTCCGCACAATTTGCGCTTGACAAACGTTTTGGACTATCATGTTTGACGAGGCTGAATCCAGTTTCTAGTTCGCTGTCTGTGTAAGTCATAATGTTAACAGTTACGCCACTTAAAAGTTTATGTATTCTATTATTCGACATTAATAATCCTTATTATAATACCAAGACAAATAACGAAAATTAGGACAATTTTGCACTCCTATTCTGTAACGAGAAAAGGTTTAACTTCAATAGTTGAATGGTAACCGTTTACTGATTGAATGAATTACTAGACATATACAACACAACACAATACAATAAATACACAATACAATAAATGCAACACATTTAGAATACAATGGTAAAAAAGAGACCCTGCCCACATAGCAAAATATCTCTGGCCCACACAATCAGCTTTTGCTTGGCCCAAATGCTGCAGCGAATTACGGTACATGACTGGACCAAGTCTAGCTTCCAGGCAAGGGCCAAACATGGACCATATCTGGACCAAGACTCAGCCAAGTTAATAGCCCATAACTGGGCCTGAACTGGGCCAGATATGTTGGTGTGTCACGACTGCAAGGAAATTGATAAACCCATAAATCATTGCGTTTTACACGTGCTATAGGTGTGCTTTTTCTTGAAGTGACCAGATTGGTAGAATTTTATTTCTATATTTGAAAATAATAAAAATGTATTTTAAATGTGGGTCAAAAAAGGCAAAACTTGTGTGGCCCACATATCAATTACTAACATCTGGGCCAAATATTACATTTTACATCTGGCCCAAGTCTTGTGTGCCGCCTTAAAGACGGTGCCACCTCTGCCAAACCAGGGCCATGTTTGGCCCACATGCTGTATGCCAGTGCCAGATGAATGCCTGCTGTGCCAGATTTATGCCAAATCTGGGCCAGAATTCTTTGCTACCAGGGTGGAGATCATATCAAGTGGGCAAATAAATAGTGCACTTATTGAAACGCAATCAACAAAAAATATAGTGTGAAGCAATACCATTTAACACAGTATTCTGGTTGTGTGAGGTAATTGGTTACATTTTAGCTTTAGATGTAAAATGCAACACTTATGCAATAAGGTAAAAAATTAACCCTGAATATCAATGACCCCTTTATTGAAACTGAATGAAGATTAACTGCAGTGTGAAGCAAATAAAGGTGATTTACTCTGATTTGGATGTTTTGTTTTGCAGGCTTGCTCTTGGTTGGATCTCGCATCCACTCTGGTTTAAGCACATAACCTGCACCTCCATTCAGACTGAAGAGAGCACTGTTCATCTGCATGAACTTATCTAAAGAGAGGGTAAGATTTATTTGACATGTTTATTGGAGACAAATGCTTGAGTTTAACAATCATATTATAGGAACACTGCAGCAGACTTTAATATAAACTCTTCCTCTAAGGTCAAGTAGAGTCATGGTGGAGCAATAGTTTCAAGAGAAAGCCAAGATGTTCAAGCTAACTTTCCCAATAATGATTAATAATGAGATGTGGGGTTAATGGCTCAGATATTTGAAGAGAACTCTCGAAATAATTGATCATTAATGTATTTTTATTATGTAAATATCCTCGATGTGATGCTTGATGTGATGAGCAATTTAATCTAGCTGACAAAGGCCATGTTTGCAACATTTCCCATCCAAACAGAGCTATGGTAACGTACTATGGCCCTCTATCACCCTCTTGTGTCCTGAGGTTTGTTCGTGATACAGGAAATGTATCAGCCAAACAGCCAAAAACAACAGCCAAATATAAAATGTAAACAGCCAAATATAATATCCATTTTTTAAATGTATGAACATCTTTCTTTTTGCATAATAAAATTAAAACTCTGTGTTTAAATTTAAATAATATTAATATTCCATGATAAGCTTTAGCTTGCCTTTTTTGATGATTTGAATGATTAATTAAACAGCTTAAAGGGACAGTTCCAACAAATGAAAATGTACCCAATTATTATGGAAGTCAATGGTTACAGCTTTTCAGCTTTTGTCAAATGATCTCTTTATTGGGTTGAACAGAAGAGAGAATCTCAGACGGGTTTGTAACAAGTGAAGGTGGGGTAAATTATGACAAAATTATCAGTTTTGGGTGAACACTTCCCAATATAACACATTCCTCTTATTTCAGTGATTTTATTAAACTTACAGTGTGATTCAAAGCAAATAATATGCAAGTGTCTTCTCTGGACATCAGTTTTGGCAATTACTGTACACAATACAGTTAAAAAATGGGAGTTTTTGTTCATTTTTAATTAACAGAAGTTAAGAAATTCATTCATTCATTTATTAGAAGTTAAGAAATTCATTCATTCGTTTTCTTTTTGGCTTAGTCCCTTTATTAATCAGAGGTCGCCACAGCAGAATGAACCGCCAACTTATCCAGCAGATGTTTTACCCAGCAGATGCCCTTCCAGCTGCAACCCATCTCTGGGAAACATCCATACACACCCATTCACACTCATACACTACGGACAATTTAACCTACCCAATTCACCTATACCACATGTCTTTGGCACCCCGAGGAAACCCATGCAACCACAGGGAGAACATGCAAACTCCACACAGAAATGCCAACTGACCCAGCTGGGGCTCAAACCAGCGACCTTGTTGCTGTGAGGCGAACATGCTACTCACTACGCCACCGTGGCGCCCAAGTTAAGAAATTAATATCTATAAATGTAGCACTCATTCTACTTGTTAATAATAATCAAAGTAATCCACAAAAATATAAGGCAGTACAAATATAAACAATAAGAATAATTAATGAGACTTTCTTGAAAACCTTTTTCAATGATTTGACCTACCATCAGTTTGGAAGTTAAGAGCCACCATTTGGCAGCCTAATTTCCATGCCGGACAGTGGTCAAAGTTGGAAGAATCAACTCTGCCACCGTAGGGATAAACACGTGTTAGTGCTATGCGGTTGTACTCCACAATGCAGTCTGTTTTCTCCACACCACCTTCATTCCCCTCTTTTGGAATCATGTCATCTGGAAGCGAGCGGACCTCTTTGTAGTTGTAATTTTCTGAGAGGTCATAAAAAGTGCAGAATGGAATTATAAATGAATGAAATGTCCAGTTCACCCACCTTTCTGAAATGTTTTGAATGTGGCCTGGAAATCGTTTTGTTGATGTGTGTAATACTGTACAGCTGCTTTTCATTTTAGTTTCTTTACTAAGAAGGGTTGATTTTCTTGGAAATTACAGTACATACCGAAGGTCTTTTTTTTGATAGATTGGCAGTAAACCACTGTGTTTGACATCTCAACGGCTATTTTGGTTTTGGACTCCACTTCTTCTTTTCTCTGTTTTGAGAAATTAGGGAGATATTGTCAGTGCATAGATGCAGATAATTTAATAATATGTAAATCTAGACAGAAAGACACACTACATATCAGTAATTTGTGTTGAATCTCAGATAACAGTTAGATAAACGGACCGCATTCTCCAAACTTTGCTCCCTTTGGATGATGTTCAGAATGACTTGGTACCATTCGTCCAACTGCTCCACGATATCACATGTAAACTCGGTTAGCTTTTGGTTCTCCTTATTCAACAGCGTCACTACGAGGGGTCTGCCATGTTTGGCTTTGCGTGCTAAAGAGAATTGTCAACAAGAAAGCTTTTTGTTATTTTGTAATCAGTGGAGATTTTATTATAGAACGCAAACTATTGGAAAAACAATGCAATAGTTATAATAGTAAAATAAATATAAAATAATGGTTGCATCATGTATACTGTATGTGCACAGAGCATATTCCCACCAAAGTCTTACCAGCATTACATTTCGATATGTCCACTACACCTTTACATTGGTCACCTAATGGATTATCTTCACTAACCTGAAAAAAAAGTCAGAGCTGAAATCTTGTTAGAGAAAGTCTATATGTATATGAACACAATTGTATATTTCTATTTTATGAATATATAAATACTTGATTCAAGTATATGTTAAAATAAAAAAAATTAATTCATAACAAACACAACTTTATTAAATAGATGCAATTATTCTGAAACTTATATTTTGAATAGTTAATTTAGTAAATGAGTAAAAACATAAGCAAATGTATTAAATATAATATAATATTTAATTAACAATTAAAATAATCATGTGTAAACAGCATTTAAATAATATGTAAATAAAATATAACATTTTAGTAAATTATTATCTTGCATAAACATCTTTAAGCATTCAATATATGATTGCTGTTCTTATTTATACATATACTTAACGTTTAATATAATTCATAATGATACATTGACTAATAATCACTTTAGATCACTGTAGATGCCACTTGGATCGATGGTTTATAATTTAAGACATTTAATAGATATCAAGGGGTTCTTAAAATGTAGGCTATTATAATATCCAAATAATGTTTTAGTCAAGTATGTTTATGAGTAGAAACAAGTACCACAGTACTTACCTCACTGTGCTGCTCACTATCGTATGTTGAGAGATCCTCCTGAAAAGTAAAAAGTTATCAACTACATTTTGTAAATAGTCAGAGCTGTTGTATTTCTTTCTTGTTGTATTTGTTTCTTCTTGTATTTCTTCTTTCTATCCTCTTACCATACAGAAGCGCTCCACTAACTGTGGCGTTACAGGGTAGCGTAGTTTTGTTTTGCCGTTGAAAAGCTGATTTCTAAAACAGCTGACCATATCCTCAAGACCAAAAAACTCGAAGGCCTCTGCCAACACATATTTACTTCTGTTTCTGCAAATCTTGTAATGCTCAATGTTACCTTCAAATCTGAGTAACAAATAAACAAAATATACATTACACAATAAACAAATAAAAGTACATACTGTATAGAGAGGTAAGGATCTGTTTACACTTGATATAAGGATATAAGTGTGTTGATCAGATCATAAGGAACAACTAAACATTTTAACAGAACAGCCACAAAACGCCACCTACTGTTTGCCTGCTAACCTAATTCTCAAACATTATGGCATGTGATGAAGAACTGCGCTGGCCAGAAGAAGGTTGCATCACACTACACTTTTAGAAGTAAAATTGTGAACTTCCCATCCCTTCTTGCCTAGAAGGGATCCCTGCTACCATTTTAAAGTGCATTCATCAAGTGAACGAGGAAAGCTTACATGGTCATACCCTCGATCCCTCGATTTCAAGTAGGGATCGCTGCAACTAGGAGAGCTCCAAGTGGGAGGAATTTATGCTGCAAGTAGGTCAGGTGAGCTCCAAGTGGGAGGAACTTACACCACAAGTAGGTTGGGTTTAGGGTTGTAGGTTTAGACGTTACTAAAACCCAATAGTTTGGACTCCATGTCATGTAGGAGATATTAAATAGGTCAATGAAAACTCCAGGGGGTTTGGACAGCGCACTTGGAGCTCAAGTCCCACCCACTTGAAGCTAACCTCTTTTTATTTCCTTCTTCTCAGTTTTCTCGGCTTCATCGGTCAACTCCAGCACTTATGTCCCAGAATGAAATGCAGTTGTGATGTCACAACAATGTAGTTCCCAAATGCTCAAGGGTTTAGGGCATTCCATTTAAACCCATTCAAATGGTCCGCCAATATCAAAGATGTACAAATGGGAGGGAAATTAGCAAGCGAAGGGCATAAAAAATTGGACTGGAATGCAGCCGAGATTTTAATTTTGCCACCTGAAATCATACTGAAATCATCAATTTGTAAAACGCATATTGTCTTGCCAGTCCAAATTCTAAAACAAACCCACAGTGTCCAGCATAGTTTTGCAGATATCGGAGAATTGTGTTTGACACAATTTGTTTGAATTTTCACATTGCCTGGTCATATGCAAACTATCTGAGCTTGAATCACTATATTTCTCAGAAATAATATTAGAAAAAGTCCATATATACTCTTATTCACAGAGTCTCCATTCAAATAAACTAGAGAAGTGTTAAAAGGCTTTTTAACACTATACGAACGAGACATAAATAATTATTTCTTATAAACACTTCATGTTACTGCAAAAACACTTTGCAATTCTGAGTGTGCCTTACACGGGTGAGTGGGCTTGACAAACCACCTGTAGGAAACTCTCTCTTTCCTCTCTACAGTATATGTAGCAGACACTTTCCTACAAACACTGTTACAAGGACGCAATAATAATAAATAATAAAAAAGTTCTTCTTTTATCTTCATTTGTAAGTTGGTTTGAACAAAAGCATCTGCTAAATGAGTAAATGTAATATAAATTGATTAAAACACCAGCTGCACACAGGACCCATAAATGTCCGAGCACTGTAAAGAAATGAAAAAAAAAATAAACTGAGAAACCTGATGGAAAGGGCAAAGGTGTCAGGCTCATTTCTCTGTCTGACGAGGAAAGCTCCATCTCGAGGGATCCTCAAAAGACAATCCTCAGCTTCAGCTCGGCTCATGTTACTGTAAAACCACCTAACAATTATAAAACAATTACATGAGAGCATATGTGTGTCTTCACAAGTATATCAATACCAGTACATTTTGATCTTGTGTGTGTGTTTGGAATATATGTGCTTGAGTAGGTTGTTTTAAAATTTAATAAAACAAATTGTTTTACCCCATGAGGTGGAGAAGCTCGAAATTGAGCCGTGGCAAGAAATTCCCGAGGCACTTGTTGAATGTGTCATTGTTGATCTTATGATGCCTGTAATAATTGATCAAGGCACACATACTAGGAAAGTACTCTTTACTGGTCAAGAAGAAGAATGTGTGACCATTTTCTGAGGAACAGAAGATTCTGTAGTGCTGAATTCTCCCACGTGTCCTACAGAGATCATTCAGAATATAATGCTCAACAAAGTTGCATTTGCTTGATCAAAAACAGCATTATTTGAATGAAATACAGTACTGCTACCGTTTGAAATATTTTATATTTTAGTCTATTTTTAAAGGGCATTTGTTCCTGTGATGCACTACTGAAGTCTTTAACAACACATGATCTTTCAGAAATCAATTGCTAGTGTTGAGTTTTTAATAATAATAATAATAATAATAATAATATCAACAGTATATCATATGAAAAGCTTCTTGAGCAGCAAAAACATTTGTTGGTTCACATAAAGAAAATACTGTATTATACTATTATGGCAGGTTGTACATTTTGTGCCACAGGTGTGTCAGAAAATGTAAGTTACCAGATGGCGATACTGTAGTTTCTGATGAACTTGTCACTCTCCCGCACCAAGAAGGTTTCATCATTTCCATCTGTGCCTTTGCAGTAATCTCGCAGGAGTTTTTCAGCAGTTATTCTGCCCTCAGACAAACGCCCATGAAACCAGGGCTCTGACAAGTGTAGCTCTGAGCTGTCCTCAATCTTTCAGAAAGAATTCATACACTAATATTAAAGCATACAAAAATTGAATGAGTTTACCAACACAGAGACTGAAATCTTCATCATCACTTACCTGTGTACTGTGTTCCTCCCACTTCTCTTCAGAATAGTACAGCTTATTATCTGAGATCACACAGTCATGCTTGTAAAACCTCTACTTAAAAAAAAATGTTATAAACATCATCTCACTATGAATACGTTGATAGTAAAAAAGCAGATCACATTTCAATTAATTTAAAGCACCTTATCAATTGGATCCCAAATGGAAAGCTCTCCTTTCTTCTCCACTACGCTGTTTTCTTTTGATTTTCTTATCTGTTTTTTTAAAAAAAAAAAAAAAAGAAAAACTTTGCTAACCAAAAACTGGATTAATTAATGGAAAAATTGTGAACATATGGAAAATTAAAAATGCAGATAAGAAAGACAGATGTGTAAAACAGATTAACCTTCTCCCTGTAAGTGTTTCCAATTTTCGTGAAGCTGTCTAATTTTCTTTTCACAGCAGTGTTTCCATTTTCTTCCTCTGGCTGTTCAGGGAAATGAGAAAATGACATATAATGCACACAAAAAAAAAACAAATGCAAAAAACTCACATATGCATTTATTTTGTAAGAATGAAGACAAAAATTTAGTAGCTTATCACCATTTTAGTGATTAGGCATGGGACGATAGCCGTTTTCAAGGTATACTGCGGTATGGAAAAGTCAAGGTTTTCATACCATCCAAATTTTCTGCTATGTCGTTCCTAAGGTATGTTTTTTTTAGGTGTAAATTGTAAAGAAATCTGTGTTTTTGAAACAAATGAAGACAGCTGAAGTCAATGATTCACTTGAATTATTTAGCCTGACATGTTTACTGCTCCAAAATATTTAAAATGTTTCTTAAAATAAAATATATTGTATTCATAGGGGTAAAAAGCTTTTGTTTTTTTAGACATTTAAAAAGAATATATTTCAGAGCAGTAAACACAAAACCGTCATACCGTGAAACCGTGATATTTTTATCATACCGTCAGAATCTTATTCCGGCCCATGCCTGTTAGTGATATTACAATATTCCATTCACTTTACAATACACAAAGTGTTCATTCACTAGAGCAATATTTTAAGATTTACTCAGTGTTTTAAACATTTAACAGCTACACAAATTGTACTCCAAGTGATTTCAATATTTTCCTCTCTGGTGTTAAGAATAATAACAATAAAGTCCTGTACTGTAATTGAATGGTTATTAAAAGGCTGCCATTAAAATTATTGCTGCAGAACAGGCCTTTAGTGTGTTTTTTACATGGTTGTGATTAGCAGCTGTTTTCATTGTTATCTCAGAAGTGGTTTTGTGTTCTTTGGATACCTTAATGGTGAGGTCATTCTCTTTTATTTTCTGGTGCTGTTGAACAGAATAAGATAGATTGAAGCAATTGCAGGATCTCTGTAGTTTAAAAAATGGGTTCAAATGCTGGTTTCTTTCTACCTTGATGATGATCTTGCCCTTCAGCTGGTTTGGTGAGGGTAGATGCTCTGCTTCTGGATCCAGAGGTTCAGTCAGGAGCTTGTCCTGGAAAACATCTCGTAATATCTGAGCCATCATTTTCTGTTGCTTGACACAACAGTGTTCTTCTATCGACAGCACCACAGGATACCTGCCAAAAGAGACGTAAAATACTAGTGCTGAATTTACATACTAAAATTATAACGACTTTAAATAAGTTTGTGTTTTTGATGACTAACTCCGACGTTGCGAAAGCATGATTGTTGATGGTCTTCACCACATCCTTAAACTTTATCCTGGAGGTCATGGTTCGACCATGGGTTATAACAGGTTCATCTGTACCATTCCAGCAGTCCACTGATATGAAAAAAAAAAAATTAAAGGTGATGTTAGAGTGATATCTCAAAATAAATTAACTAAAATTAACTGCTCATTGACTACTGTAACCACGGCATTCATGAGTTTTTCACCCCTAAAAGCGTAAACTTAAGTCCTTTGATATTATCAAAACATTCATAGTGGTCAACTCAAGATCAGTAAAGCATTTTCCAACTTGACCAATAGAGAGAGTTTGGGGTATGGATATAGCAGCAGGCAGGTAGCCAGAGGGTGTTTATGGCTGATGTGTAACATAGGAAAAGAAATTCAAATTTTGGCTTGCACTTTGATAAGCAAATCTGAAGACTTGCAAATATGCACATAAAATAGACAATGGGGTAAAACAACTTTTAATATTGACAGTGCTTTTACAAGGAATTTAATGAAGATTTGGGCTTTTTAGTCAAGGTGCCACACTAGGGTTGCTATTTTTACAAACAAGGTGTATGGTCTTAAGGCTGATTTTACTTCTGCGTCAAGCGCACACGTATGCTCCGACGCAGCCTTCGCGCGGTCGCATACCCCTCGTCGTGGCTGATGCTGACGCGCACCTCTCAAAAAATGTAACTACACGTCGCAACAACGCGCATCGCAAGCTCTGCGATTGGTCTGCTTGTAGTGATGATGAGTGTGGCCGGGGGTGAGAGCTGCGCAAACCCGTTGGAGCAGGTGTTTACAAGTGTTGAGCCCCGTGAAGGAGTTCCAGATGGCAAATTTAGTTTTGTGTTTACCTTATGATTAAAGTTGTTTCACGTCCGCCTGCTCCAATGAGCGAGTTTTAGCTACTTGTACATTAAGGCAGCGTTCAGAAAAAACAAAGCACCAGTGAAGACACATCAAACAGAGGAACATAAAAACGTACTGCCTGCTAGCGTTTTGAAATTGTTATTGCATAGCAACACATGCCAGTGCGCAGAAGTATAAATGCACAACAACGTGCAAGGCATGCGCTGTGGGTCACGCCGATCACTCAACGCAGAAGTATAAACCAGGCTTAAAGGTGCCCTTAAGGCATGTCTGAAAAAGGATAAGAAAAATGGTCATTGCGCCTGGCTCAAAAGGGCTGTGCTTATTGTTTTTATGAATTTTGGGTTAGGGGTAGGCATAGGGTTGTGGTTGTGTTGGGCATTATGTGCATTAGTCTCACCTCTCATTCCCTTTAAGAGTGAGTTGTGGTCACACCATTTGCGCATTAATTACTGTATATTTATGCAGACATTAATAATCTTTTACATTTTAAATTTTAAATTTTTCTTTTTTAAAAGAGGTTTGTGTCCTGCTGCACATCCATATGTGTGTAATAAGTACTAACCCACTTAAAAACAAACAATAAAAAAACGCACCACTGACTTACGTTGGTCAATTAAGTTGGCAAGATGCCAACAATGAACCTGAAAACACATTTTCTATTTAAACAACATGGCACAGGGTGTGAAAAGGAAACCTGCGGTGGGCTGAAACTAGTAAAAAACACTTGCGTCATGGCTGGCTCCGCATTGTGCCACATGTATGATAGGGCTCTAGTTATTCTAAACAGTAAGCTAGAATCAAGTTTTGCCACATATTAGCTCTTCTCTGTCAACAAGACTTAAGTGTCAAGTTAACACATTGTTAGTTTTATAAAGACAGCATGTCAAAAAAATTTAAACGCTTATTTTTGTGCAGGTCTTCACACTGATTTTTAAACATTGCATTATCAATGCAAAAAAAAAAGCAGAAAAGTAAAAGTTTTATGGAGAAAAAAGTAACTGTATGGTGCACTGACACTCAATACAGCGACAGCCCAGTCTCAGACAGCGCACATACGCTTCTACTGAAGACTCACTACGCAGCTGATCTCCAGTCAGATATCTGTGGGAAAAAAAGAGCGAAACACATGAAGTAACGCAGGAAGTAGATGAGGATGAGGAGAAGCAACATGAACAGCGGCAGCACTGACGTGTTGTGAGAAGAGTTGATCCAGTAGTGAGACAGAGGATTGTTCATGTCCAGTGGGCAAATCTTTGAAAACTTGTCATCCCAAATTTGGTTTTCTTTGGAGAAGAGAAAACTGAGGAACTGGCAAGATAAAAAAAAGAAATGCATTTTATTTATTTGTTTATTTATTATGCACATTTATTTAATGCAGTGACATCTCTATAACCTCTACCTCTCCAACAGTAAAGGCTAGATCTTTTGTCCTCCTTCTGGTGTCATCGATGAAGATGGTCATTAAATTTTGTACCTGAATTAAATCTTTTGCCCAGGCCTCCTACAGAGAAAATAACCGTATAGCTTGTTTTTTATGAATGAAAATTTTGTTTTAAATATTGATATTATCTAAAACAGCTTTAGAAACAGCTTTAAAGTGCCATTGGACACTTAGGACTGATTTAATGGCTGCTCAGTATTCAGCGATGCATCCATATCAAGAATAACACATTTAAAAACATATTAAAATAGAAAATAAGTGATTAATCTAAAAATAAAACAAGCTTTTGAACGTTAGGTCTTACCTTCTGTCGATATAAAAGAAAGTTTTGAAAATCGTAGAGGGAAACTATAGAAGAGTCCGGTCTATCAGTATCACTGCAGAAAATGTACAGAAAATTAATAACAATTATTTATAGCAGTGGTCCCCAACACCTGGGCCGTGGACCGGCCAGTACTGGTCAATGGATTGATTGGTACCAGGCCGCACAAGAAATGTTTCATTATTTTGGTTTTATT
Organism: Danio albolineatus; assembly: GCA_903798035.1. Classification (NCBI taxonomy): domain Eukaryota; kingdom Metazoa; phylum Chordata; class Actinopteri; order Cypriniformes; family Danionidae; genus Danio; species Danio albolineatus. The sequence goes on from CAIGQQ010033467.1 coordinate 234,985, forward strand.
TATTATCTGAGTCTGAACAATCTTTTATTTTGAAAAAAACTTTTACTTTGAAAAATGACCTTATTCTCTCGGTTATGTCTCGGCCTCTCGGAGAGTCAAAATTGAACCCACAAGCTAGCAAAATGGCAACCGCCCTTTGGAAAGTTTCTTTGCGAAGGGGAGGGGGAAAAGGCCCAGTGAAGGACCCATGAACTGCCAATGTATGGATCCACAACCCATTTGTCAACAAATCAGGTGAATCCAGCATGTCTGTGCAAGAAAAAAGTCACCTGCTGGAAATCATAAATGACGGGCCGTTCACATATTCCGTCTTTCTTGTGCATAAGTTCATTATTTCAGTTATTTCCACTTGCGCACCCATATTGGGGTCTCACCCAGTGAGAACATCTTCAGAATGCTGTGAGAGCACAGCAAGCTTCATATTTTGCATATGCACATTTTGTGTATACTAATCATCTCAGACAAACACTGGAGTGCTTTTTTATCTCCATAAATAAAACTTACTCCTTTTTTTTAAAAGTAGTCAATCAGAGTATCAGAGTTGCAGCAATGTTTTGTCAGCTTGTCATCCTCAGTTGATGGTCGCCTAGCAATCTACATACAGTACACAGTCACACCCCCTGTCCTGCTGTAAAATTGTCAAGTGTTGACCGGTCTGCGGTGATAAAAAGGTCAGGGACCACTGATTTATAGAATTACCTTTAAAAAAACAAGTAAAATATTTTTTCTCATAACAATTTTTTTTATTTATTTTGAATGTAATAATATGCATTTTCTGTAAATCTGCTTTGGAACCATAATTATTGTGAAAAGTGCTATACAACACACTTGAATTGAAATCAATGATATGGCCCAGTTAAAGCACAAAATGAAACCAAAGCATTAAATGATTATACCTCGTTTTGAAAGGTGCAGGGCCTTTTTCAAACTCCTCCATCAGCTAATAAAATAAGAATAATATTATAATAATGGGTTGATATTACTAAATACAAACAGTAAATGAAAATAATCCTCAAAAACAATTAAACGAATGTTACTCTGCACACTCACCAACTTCTGGTTTTCAAATATTAAAATATTGTACAATTTGTGAAACTGGGGAAAATCGAGGACAAAATTGTTTGCTCCAACCTCCTGAAAAAAAAAATGCAACATTCGAAAATGTAAAAAGTGTTTTTTAAACAAACAAATCTAGTCACTAGTTGGTAAAATGGACATCTTGAATAACTTTGAACAAAATAAACATTCATACTAACTAATGCAAATGCAGAATTCAATGATAAACTTTTAGTATTTCATTATTGTTTGTACCATAAATCTGTCCTCCAAAAACCGTCCACTTGGCACAATAAAGTTCATCTGTGGCAAAAGAGACTTGAGCTCTTTTAGGGTGATGCTGTGAGAGACATGAAATGGCGTGAAACAGTGGTTCAGAGAGACAGAAGCTACAGTGTGATTAAAAGAGATAGAGGGAAACCTGTCTTTCTTTGTCATATCAACTGAATACATCTGTTTCCTCAGCCAACTACAATAAATGGAAAAACAGAGCAAAACAAGTATATGATTTGTTTTACAGTTTACGGATACACTATATGTGTGTGTACCTCTCTATAATAACTGGTGTGTGAGCTTCCAGTGTCTCCTGTCTGAGTAACTCCAGTCCCCTCAGCCATTTTTCCGCATCCTCCACTGAATGAGCTATGAAACAGCAAACCTCAGAATAAGCACAACATTATCATATAAAGACGCGGTGAGACAGTTGCAAAAAGCAGGTCAAGATTGTTCACCACAGTACACTTTAGGCATTTACAGTGTGCTCTATAGAGACTATTCCAGTAAGTGTGCTATTGCCAGCATAGCTGTTTACCAGCATATGTTATGTTTGGTCATGATTATATGCTGCTGGCATCTTCAAGTGTTTTAGGGAGCTTAACTAGCAAGTTAGCATAATACTTGCTTCATTAGTGAAAAGTGTGCTGATCCACCAGCTAAACCAGCTTGGATCAGCTCTAATATTAGAATATACACAAAACTCTGACTATACAAAATAAATAAATATATAAAGGCTACATTTATTCTTTTATTTTATTTATCCTTGTAAACTAAAAAAACAACAACAAAGTAATTAAACACAAAACAATTATTGCTTTTAAAGCGATTAATTGATTTTACCTTTTAAAAAGTGACTAAAACCCATTTCATTTAAATTGATTAGTTGACTTTACTTTTTAAAGAGTAGACCCAATGCTTTTGAAGGGATTATATGACTTTATTTTTAAAAAGTGTAAACTTGTCACTTTTAAAGTGATTAGTTGACTTTACCTTAAAAAAAACCTTTAAACCTTAAACCCATTGCCTTTACAGCAATTAGTTGACTTTAGTTTAAAAAAAGTTAGTAGAACCATTGCTTTTGAAGTAATTAGTTGACTTTACTTTTTAAAAAGTGAGTAAACCCATTGACTTTGAAGTAGTTAGTTGGGTTTACTTAAAAAAATGGAGTAGACCCATTACTTTTAGAGCGATTAGTTGACGTGT
>CAIGQQ010033467.1:250125-269330 GCA_903798035.1 Danio albolineatus
TATTTATTTAGTTTATATATATATATATATATAAACTAAATAAATATTGTGCACAATAATCTGGATGAACATTGGATGAAAACAGGTTTAAAACTATGATATATAAGACAATCGCTTCATAAATGTACAATAAATATTGCAGAGTAAAATGCTGTATATACCCAGGCAAATTATGTACTGTATAAACATATCCCTCTTTACGGTTTCAGAATACAGGTAAAAATAAAACTCTGAAGTTTGCTTAAGTGGAGATTTATGACTGGGCTGCAGGGAAAAAGCTTTTTTTTTTGACAAAACAACCCTTACAATATATGTACTGTATAGCTATTGAAATTGGACATAAATTATGTGTAGACACAAATTAAAGGGATAGATCAACCAAAAATGATCTGTTCAAAACATGTTTGAGTTTCTTTCCTCTGTTGAACACAAATAAAGATATCACGAAGAAAACCATGGGTTTGTTTTTCCTACTATGAAAGTCAACTGTTACCAATCTTAAAACTTATTTAAATCTTATAAATCTTCTAAAGAAAAAAAATCTTCTTTTGTGTTTAAGAGAGCAAAGAAAATTTGAGGGTGAACTACACTTTTCCCTGATTATTTATGCTTTTGAATTGCATTAGGGGACCTTGATCTTTCTTCCAATAACTTTTAACCTTGCAAACTTTGAACATTTTCAATAGTTTAAAGTGACATATTTTCTGGGTTGTTGCTGTATTTCATGGTACAAAAACCTTGCTGGTATGGTACAATAAACTTCCAGCACATTTTCAGTTATTTTACAGGCTTATTTCTCTATATATTATTTCTCATACATTATATTACTAGACTACTAAACTACTAAAATGCCAATAAAAGTCACTTTGTTAAACTCTAGAGTTGAATTTTCAACATCGAAAGTTAACAGAGCAGAGATAAAAGAACCATAATGCAGTTCACAACATTAAATAAACAGAACACTTGTGAATCACAAAATGCGGAAACAAAAATGAGTTTATTAACAATGTATCTCTTTAAATACAACAAAATAAACACTTAAAAAGACAAAACACCCCCAAAAACTTTTTGACAGTGTCAAAAAATGAAATATTGTCTACTAAAATAAATTATATTTCCAAGAAAAAGCCAGTTGTTTCTTACCTCCACCTGCAGTACATCGACACAGACCAGTAGAGATGCCAGCTCCAGATTTTCACTAAAGCCGTTCTTTAAAGGAACTGATCTATAGCCTGTTAAAACATCACAATCAGTTTTGGAACTTATATCTGCATGTAGGTTAAAATGTCAGCAGGCTTACCTGAGCGAACACCTTTCACTGGGAATGTAGCTTGGGCAAGGAAATTTGGGTCAGAGAACATGTCCTCCTCAAAGACCACGAAGCGTAGAAAGGTGAGGTCTGGCTCATACACGCTGAAAACAAACATCTCTGAAGGCTGCCATATAGGGTTCAGCCCATTGTCATCTGTAGGCACATTTATTTCATTAAAATGGTTGAACGTGAATAATTATAGCATTTGTTCTACCAAAAATGAATGTTTTGTCAGCATTTACTCATCATTCACTAGTTCCAAACCTGTTTGAGGGAGATATACTGAAGATTCATTCATTCATTTTCTTTTTGGCTCAGTCCCTTTATTAAAAAAGGGTTTGCCACAGCGGAATGAACTGCCAACTTATCCAGCATACGTTTTACGTAGCGTATGCCCTTCCAGCCACAACCCAACACTGAAGCACCCATACCCCCTTCCAGAAACACCCATACACTCTTGTATTCACACAGTTTCACTATGGCCAATTTAGTTCATTCAATTCACCTACAGTACAACCCTTTAGACTGTGGGGGAAACCGGAGCACCCGGAGGAAACCCACGCAAACACAGGGAGGACATGCAAACTCCACACAGAAATGTGACTCAGCCGGGGCTTGAACCAGTGATCTTCTTGCTGTGAGGTGATCGCACTACCCACTGTGCCACCCTGACGCCTATACTGAAGAATGTTGGGAAAATAATCAGCCATTGACCTCCATAGTATTTTTGTTTTTCTACTATGGATGATAAAGGCTGCTTTTCAGAATATCTTGTTTTGTGTTAAACAGAGGAAGAAAGTTAGTAAATGGTGAGGAAATGTTCATTTTTTGGGGGTGAGCTATCCCTTTAAATAAGACCAGCCAAACAAATCATTTGTTAAATCTGTATATAATACTTAGCAGATAACAGTTCATATAGATATCAGTTAGATGAGAAGTATGATGAAACTACATATACTGTAGAATATTATATTGGTTACTTGTGTTACTAAACTAAATGTTTAGCATTGGATGTGGTCAAATTCTCATCCAATGACCCAAATTAGTCTTTAAAACTGTTTAATCTGCAAAATAAAATCAGTCCAAGAGCCTCTCCCCCACTTTTTCCACTTAATAGCTAAATTAAACTACACTAAAGCTAGAACATATAATGCAATACTATACATATAAAATATAAAAACACAATATTTTATTTAGGCTATTTGCCATGTTAACAGTTAATTTAGCGTAATTTGATGTTTAATCTGTGTAGAGATTAAAAACAGTGTAATATCGAAAACAAAAATACATCAAAATTACTAAAAATATATCTAAAATAAAAAATCCAAAATATTAATTAAAAATAAATAAAACAATGGTAGCATCTCTGGGACACCAAATGATGCAGCTTACGGCAAACAGTAGTCTTGAATTTGCTCTCATCTGTTTGGCCACACAGCTCAATCTCCACAAAGGGACTGGCAATACTTCGTCCTGGTTTGGGAAGATGCCGTGCGCCAATCACCTGAGCATCAGGAAAAAACCATTAAGAATTATATGATTTTATTCAGATCTTACACAGTTCTCAAACCATGACTAAACGCATTGTATACTGATTGCACGAAGATCATGTCTCACCCTGATGCCGATGGTATATTTGATGTTTTTCCTCTCCTGTTGAGGGTCATATGAATCTCTGCGCATCATCTCAGGTTGCAGTACATATCCAGTGCTTCCATTTAGACTGAAGAGGGCACTGTTCAGCTGAGTGTACTTATCTAAAAAGAGAAGAAGTGCTGTTATATTTAATTATTTATTGACTGAGCAAAAAATATTCAACATTTTTCTCTGTAAATGAACGTTCAGTCTTAGCACTGTTAAGGCATATTCACACCAAGCATAACTATAAATATAGTGAAAAGATAGTGTTCTAAAAATTATTCTGAAAGTAAAACATTCAGTCCAGACCACAAGTGTAATAATAAAGATGAAGGGAAATGATATTGTTGGCATCAGTTTCAATTTGTTTTCTTCAATAATAAATGATAAAACACTGACAGCCAGTCAGAATACACTGCAATTTAAAGCTACAGAGAACGTTGTGGAGAAGCACACTGCTTGATGTTAATTCAAATCAAGCAGAACCTGTACATAGCTAACACAAAGTCCTTTTTTCAAAGATTATGTAAAGAGAAATGATGATTATCTAAAAAACAATTGGTTATAGCAAATAATGAGAAATTATACGAGTTGGATTCACTGGTCAAATGTGCTAGTGGGACACTGAGGACATCTGCTGGTTACTGTACAAGAGGGGAATATCGAATGAAAAGCATAAACTAATAATAAGCAGATTTTATTGTTTGTCAGTGTGGAAGCAAATCTATTTATCGTGATCATGCTTGGTGTGAATGGGCTTTTAGTCCTTCATCACATTTTAATCATTAAAGTTCGTATAAGATTGAGTATATATTGCCAGTGTGTGAACAGATTGAAATTTAAAAAACAAGGCCTTTCCCCGCTTCTTGATTATCTGTGATTGACTTATTTTAATGTTAAGGATTCTGTACATTTTAAGGGCAAAAAGGAGGTTAATGTGTCAGGCCAAGAGCCTCTCTTCTGCTTTATAACACGAACATTATGTTTACATAATGGTCAAGATAATGCAAATGAAAGAGCCTTCTGTTCTGTAATGTCAAGCACAAAAAAGTAGTAAAATGTTTTGGGTTTTTTTTTTTTTTCAAAAATGAGGCTTTTTGAGTGAACTGCCTCTGTATTCAAACTTCAGTCTAAAATAGCCAAATCATAATAGTTTGACATGTCTACAAATGTCATGAACAATCATAAACAGTATAATAGTGACCTCATCTGTCAAAATCATGTTGGTCAATTGCAGACCTTATGCAAACATATCCACATTGCTATGATCCACCTCATTATCATTAAAAGGATGTTAACTTTTTTCCAATCTGTACATTATATATATTATTTAAAAAGTTGTAAAGAATGATTTGTAATAAGTCTAGAGGGTCACTATTGACCCAATGTACGTAATAGTGTAAGTATACTTTTCCTGTACAACAATATTCTGTTGACTCGACTAGTGCTTTTCACTTTAATTCCTATCAGTGGCAGTATATTCATTCAATCATTCATTTTCTTGTCTATTTAGTCCCTTTATTAATCCGGGGTCGCCACAGCAGAATGAACCGCCAACTTATCCAGCATTTGTTTTACCCAGCGGATGCCCTTCCAGCCGCAACCCATCACTGGGAAACATCCACACATTTTCATTCTCATACACTACAGATTTAGCTCACCCAATTCATCTGTACCACATGTCTTTGGACTTGTGGGGAAAACCGGAGCACTCGGAGGAAACACAAGCGAACACAGGGAGAACATGCAAACTCCACACAGAAATGCCAACTGTCGCCACAGTGGCAGTATACCATGCTAAAATGTTTATAATTCTATTTAGTGTTGTCGACATCCGGCCTGTATTGTGTAGTGTAGTGTGAGCAGAATAAGCCACAAATACATTGATTTGTTAGAAAAAGTTGAATTAAAGTTAATGGGATGCATTACTCCATGTGTTACAGACGCTTCATCTTACCAGCAGTCTGGAAGTTGAGCGCCACCATGTGACAGCCACACATCCACAGCGGATACGGGTCATAGTTGGAGGAATCAACCCGCTGGCCTTTAGGATAGATGCGGCTCAACGCCTTGCGGTTATACAACATGAACTGAGTCATCTTGCTTTTGGAGGGCGTCTTATTCTCTACGAAGGAGCGGACTTCTTTGTAGGTATAATTATCTTAATGAGAAAGAAAATACAGTTAGTTTATCTTTAGGGTCAGTAGTTAGTGTCACATGATTTCAGAAAGAATTGCTGTTCAGGATGCATTTATGACTGTCAGTATTGAAAATAGTTGTTCTGCTTAATGTCTTTTTGGGAGGGAAACTAATCTTTTTTATTAGTCATAGTATTAGTAAAGTATTAGTTACATTATTTCAAGATTCTTTTGATATTCAGAAGGAAAGCAGAAAGCATTTATTGGATTTTATAACATTACAATAGAATAAACAAAAGGATTTCTTTAAAAAAAAAAGTAATATAATTTTCTGTACCAAAGCCGTCCTTTTCTTTGCTGCGAGGTTGGCAGTAAACAACCAGTTCTGACATCTCACTGGCCACTTCATCTCTGGTCTCCACTTCCTTCTGTTTTTGTTTCTGCAATAGAATTGTAAAACATTTATAAACCCCACCTCAACATTACACTCAAAATACTTGACTATACTGTATATTTAGAACGTCTCTATAGTTAAATCTTCTCTCTATGGCTACACCTAGCATTTAAACACCCCCGAATTTGTCTGGCTAAACTATTTTTACTGGACAAGTGACTCAAAACTTGACAACTTGCCCCCAGTCAGTCCCATTTTGGACAAGAAATGTGAACGAGACAAACCTCAAACTCTCTGTTTTCCTCCCTTTGTGTGATGTCCCAGGCCACCTGATACCACTCGTACAGCTCTTCAGTGGTCTCAGTGGCCAAATCAAATGGCATCATGTTCTCTTTATCCTCCTTATACTGCAGCGTTACCACCACTTGTTTTCCATGTTTGGCTGAGCGGACTGAAAATGAAGAAACGAGTGAGGACAAAAGGCAAAAATAGGAATGTCAGTTTCCACAAATTCCCATGATTGACCAATCGATTTACAGGCGCAAAATGTGAAATGTTTTTATTAAAATATCCAGAAACCACTAGGACAGTGTTATATAATTTGACATCTGACATGTTTACTTACATTATCTAATGTTTTGAATAATGTTAAAGTCAAGAGAATTAAGCAATTTTAACTAGTTTTGTCAGTTTAGTGCCTAATTCGTACAAATTCGTGTCTGTCATTGTCACTGTCATTGACATTTAACTGTCATTGGGGGATGAGTAGGCCCACACGATCCGCAGATTTCTGCAGATTTTTAGCCAATCATTTATTTGGTTTATTTACTGATGTAAATGTGTGTAAGTTTATATTTATTCAGTTTTTTAAATTAATTTCAGTAATAATATTGACTAATATTAAAATATTCATACGATTTATTTACAATACAGTTTGTAAAGTACTATTTTCTGTCTTTTAGTAGACATTTTATATGAGAGGCTTGCTTTGTTTACCAAATAGAGTGGATCTAATTGGATTTGCATTGTAAACATTAAAAAAAAGCTAAAAAGGTATTCCTTTTTTATTAGATATATTAAGGTTTTAGTTATGATACTCCTAAAATAATTCCCCAGATTTTTAACAAAATACTCAGCAGAAATAGCAAAAAAATGTCCGCAGATTCCGTCTGGCCCTAGGGATAAGCAAATTGTACTAAATTATACTAATGAGATTGTACGAATTCATACGAATCAGCCACTAAATCAAAAAGTTACAAATTGCTGTGAGAGTGTTGCGCACACTGTTTTCTACAGTATGTGTGGCCATGCTAATGATGTCATACACTTCGATTTCTGGATTGGTTTTATAGAAAACAAGGAAACACCAAAGACTTCTTAATATGTTGTGCGTTTTATTAGACTGCACACAGCAGCATTGTAACAGAAGGCTAAAATGTATTTAGTATGATAAATCATGACCTGAGAACAGGAAAGAGTGGACTGTGGCATAATAAAAGCCCCACTGCGTTTGTTTCGTGTTGTGCTCGTCTCTCAATAGGATTTACTTAAGTGGCTTTTAACCTTACTCTACTTCATACTACCATGACAATACATTTTAATACTTTAGCAAATTCATGAACATGATTTCTGCAAGAGTCTCATAGGATGTAATAAAGAGTACAACTCCCATGATTCCACACTCAGTCACTCCGTAATCAAAATATGTCTTTGTTTGTTGTGAACATGCGCCCTCTAGGGGCAAAAATGACATACTTTGTCTTGAAAAAATGACATAACGATGACTTTTAATAATAATGCAAGTTGTGTCTAGTTCAGTGCTTGGTTTTGTCACCAAGACGTGCTTATAACATTCAAAATCAAGCATCCCCACCCAAAGGAAAATATTTCTACAATAAAAATTGAGCGAGTATGATTAAAAAAATGTAATACAGCCATAATGATTAATGATCAAAATAAACTGTGTTATAAGCGTCTTCTTGGATGTAAACACTGGTGACCGGTGCCTGCATGCATTCATGTGAGATCAGATTTTTTTATGACTGTACATATATTGTTTATTTTCAAATGTTGTACATAAGCTTCATGCATCTCAAAACTGTTAATGACGTCTGTGCTTAATCAATCATTAAAATGCTGTGCGAATAGAGAGGATTAAAGTAATAGTTCACCCAAATAAGGAACATTTAAGTGGTTCTAAACATTTAGGAATATAATTCTCTGTTGAACACAAAACAATATATTCTGTAGATGTTATAAGTGGATGTCAGCATCTCCTGACATCCACAGTAAAAACAAACAAACAAACAAAAACAAATTTTTTTTTTCAGTATACTGTATATATTTATTTGTGTTAAACAAAAGAAACACAAACAGGTTTGGAAGAAATGGAGAATGAGTAAACGATGGCAGAAGTTTCTTTTTTGGATGAACTTTCCCTTTAATCAATTGCTGACATATCGTTGGCATCCCTAAGTCTTAAAGTTGATAGTTAAAAAAAGAATAAAAATGATGTACTCTCTTACCAACAGTACACTTTGAGATATCCACTGTCCCTTTACATAATTCACCTAGTGGATTTTCCTCTTCAGGCTGAAAGAGAATATCTAATGTTGATGTTCAAGACACTCTCTGTGTATGTAAGCAAATCAGCATGCAAAATGCACCAAATGGCGTATCTGGAATGCTGAATATCCAAATGTTTTATATGCGTTACCTGGTAATTGGCATCAGATTGGACTTCTTCTACGTAATTTGAAGGGAAATAGTGCTGTAGTTTCCCACCATAATCTCCTTTCCACCTGTACAGATCAGATGACAGACAGGGAAATGTAATGCCGGTGAAATCATCATACATTTTATAAGAAATTAAAATCACCCTGTGGCTTTTGAGACATTTGATGAATGTTTCAATGTTTCAGTGAATAAGATGTGAATAAGACTGTTTTCTTACAGAAATTTGTGTTAATGCATTAATTTAGATATGTTTTTGTCAGCCTGATCACAAGTAGATGACATAAAATACAGGTGTGAATGGTTGTTTAGAAAAATGTTTTTAAGCTTGTCTACTTTTCCTGAGGCAGTCAAAAACACACACACAAAAAAGAAAAGAAATCACCTAATCTCCGCATACTGACCTAATTCTTAAACATTATAGGATATGTTGTTAAAGCTCAAAATCAGACAAGATTTAAACTTGTTATTTGAAATACAATTGGCTTGCATGTGAAAAACAAACTCTTAATTTCCCCTTAGCAGTCTTGATTCTAAAACAAACCCACAGCATCTGGTTTAGATTCTTGCTGCTCTCCCCAACATTGCGTTCATGTGAGCTTATTTTGCACTATTATATCAGAAAAAGCACACAAATTCCTCCATCCATAAACCACCCCCTCAGAAAATACGGCAAAGTGGTCCAAACTGGACAAAAGAGATAAAATAGATATGCATATCTTAAAACCAGATGTAAACAGAGCCTACAAAGCTGCACTAATAGAATGGTAAAATTATACTTGAACAACCTACCATTGGTAATACCATGGCAGATATGATTTATAAGATATAAACAAACTTTCCATTTTAAAGTTTGAGGTCAGTAAATTAATCAGTCAGTTCATTTAATATTTTATATATATTAACTTAATTTAGTAATTAAATTTTATACATGTTTATATTTTAATTATATTAATTGCATCTTTCAGTATTATGTCAAATATAAAAAAGACTTTTTGATGGTTTTATTTTTTAAAATATTAAACAAATTAATAAATTAACTAATAATAAATAGTTTTTGTATTCATATAATATGAATATAGTATATAAATAATTCAGAAAATACCAGGTTTAATAAAATAAAAACAATTAAACTAAATTCTACAACAGCAAATCATAATATTATAATTATGACACTGAATACAAAAAAAAATTCCACTTTAAATTACAGAAATAAACTACATTTTTAACATAGTAAAACAGCTATTTTAAAATATTTTACCTATCGATATGGTTATGAAACTAGTTAAAAACATGTCATATAATCCTATAGAATATAATCCAAACATTTGAACAGTACCGCAGTCTGTAATGGTGCATGAACAGTACATAATAATAACACCATTCCATAGTATTTATGAAAATTGTGTGGTATTATCTAATTTAATACCTCACAGTATTATAGCACTGCTGCAGCTTATTTGCAAAAATAAATATTGCATTTATTACTTTTTATCAACAGAACTTGCTCAGAATCTCACCATCCATTTGTGTCCCTGGTCACATTGTGGATCAAAACACCTTTTGAAAAGGTGAGCTCATCTGGACGCATTGCCCTGTAGTCATAAAGAGCCTTCACTGTGTTCTGGGGCTGCAACACATTAAAATAAACTCAGTTTTAAGAGAGCAATGAAAAAGACCACACAACACTCTCAGGGCCCTATCATACACCCGGCACAATAAGACGCAGGACGTATTTGCCATGACATGTTGCTATTTTCAAACCAGTGCAACAGTAATTTTACTGCTTTGCGCCACTTGTTTTAATAGAAAACCTGTTTGTGCCACTTTGTGAACTCATTGGTCTATAAAGGATGTGTCTTAAGGCTCATTGTTGGCACATTGCTATTTTGAGGAACTAAAATAGACTGCGCAATAGACAAGCTGAAAGCAGGTCTAAAGTCCAGCGCAGAGCGCGTTAGATGTGCGCCTTAATCGCTTACACATCGTTCAATATACGCATGATGTACAGCAATACACAGATATCTTTACAAATGAAAAAGTTATTATTTCAAAAAATATTATTTACTACATAAATATAAAAACCTCTGCCTCCATGCCTTCTTCATCTTGGGCGGCTTTTTCAGTTTATTCATGACAACTTGCATTAGTGTAAGGTTATTAATATTAGCAGTGTTATTTATTAAATGCATATTTATATTGGTTTTATTAAAAGCAAGTTTAAATTTGTCCACCTGTCAGGTTTTGGAGACGTCTGTATCACCGTACGGGACATGTGTTTGAATATAATTTAGTTTTTTTGACCATTTATTCCATTTCATTTAATCGTTTGCTGACTTCAGAAATAGTTTTGAAACAAATCTTTGTGCTTAACAAACTAAATTAAATATGTAGGCTAATGGATGTCTTCGGTGGAGTGCATACAACACCTTTCCTTATCCAGGAAAGAGAGAAAGAGAAAGTAAAGAGGCTGAATGGAGAAGGTTCGTTCTTTATCCTCGTGCTGCAGCTGCAGATGGTCTGTTTAACTGTTTTCACACTAGTGAAGCACTTTAGACTTTGTGCTTAGATCGTCAAAATAGAGCCCTCAGTGGTTCAAAGTTAATACGTTAAATGGACTTCAATATTAAAGTAACACTCCACTTTCTTCAAACTTTAAACTGTTGAATTTGACCATTTTTTGAACCCATTCAGCTGAGCTCTGGGTCTGGCAGAAGCACTTTTACCTTAGCTTAGCATAAATCACTGAATTGGATTTGACCATTAGCATCTCAAAAATGACCACAGAGTTTTAATAATTTTCTTATTTAAAGCTTCACTCTTCTGTCATTAAATTGTGTACTAATACCAACAAAAAATTTAAAGTTGCTATTTTTTAGATTGACATGTCTAGGAACTATACTCTTAATTCTGGCGTAATAATCAAGGAACGTTGCTGCTGTACCAGGGCTACAGCAGGAACAATTACAGTATATTATGAAGCATCTGCATTACATTACAAGCAAAAGCAGACAAAAAAAATAGTTTTTTGTAACAGATTGATTCAACAGTTATTAAGCATATTGCGTCATTGCAAGAATTAATCTTCATCTACAATAGTTTTCCTATTTTAGTTGTGTTATTTAAGAACAATATACAATATTATCATTATCACTATCATGTATTTCCTCTCATTTTGTGACAGGATTCACACACAGCATTGCTCAACAGTTTGACAGCAAACAGTCACATAGCATTTAATATGATTTTTTTGTGTGTCTGCTATCATGTTTTCATGTATAGCATGAAGTTTAGTAACTTAACTGCACTTAAGCTTTCAGAAAGTTAAATATTTTATGGTATTTGAAACAATATGGTACCATAATAATGTAGGGATTTCTAGAGTGAATGTCTGATTGTGTTGCATTGGAACATAATGACGCCTATAATTATTTGATGTACACACTATAACTATATAAAATAGGAAAACCCACATTAAAGAAAATACTATGGTAATTTATAGCTAATACTGTAGTGTTTCTGAACTGTACAACAGTACTTGAATTAGTGTTGCTGTAACTTAATAGTTGCTAAAGTAATACAACTATAAAGCTGAATAAATTACCCAATATACTACTACTATACATACAGTTTTCTGTACTAAAAACTGAAGTACAGTGCAGTTTATCAGTTCCCTATAGCATTTAATAACAAAGTGTTGTAAATAAATACTATAATGCATACAGTATAACACACTTTACTATAGTATTTTTCAAAACCACTTTAGTATTTATTATAAATTACTACAGTATTTTGTAGGAGCAAAAGGAATATTCTAAAAGTAACTCTTTAATCATAATTAAGTCTTACTTAGAATTATGTTAATAATTCGACTGCTGATGTCCATGTAAACGTACCCAGTGTAAAGTCTAAAATAAAAGAGCGCACTTGCATTAGAAGCACATATATGTCATACAGGCTAAAATGACATGGCTGTTTTTTAGCCAGGCGGCGTTTCCTCTTTCGAGACGATCAGCTTCCTTTGTGAGAAAGATAGCCAGCACCACCACTTCCTCCCCAGCACCACAGCAAATGACCTGCGTTTGTGAATGTTCAAAGTGCTTACCAGAGACGGCTCGATCTCGTTAGCCTCCACGTACTGCTTAGAGTCATACAGCGAACCCGTTTTGTTTATCTGAAAGAAACATGTTTCTGTCAGCATATCAGACTTAGACATCAAGGAGAATCTATAATCTAGACATTGTAGGAGATATGTCGGAGTCGTCTTGTGTTGTAAGGTAGTGATGGACAACGGATTATGCTTCAATAAAAGAAGCAATAAAAAGTTTATTGAAACTTAACAAAATAAATTTATTATATGGATTTTTAAAAATGTATTTATTCATATGATACATACAGTGGTCAGCATATACAAGAACACCATACAAATCTATCTTAAATTCATATTCAGAAGTGAGCAAGCCGTGCAATATACATATACAACACTCAGAATCATTTTTGTATTATTTTATTAGGTTCAGGAGAGTGTGCTGTTTTCTGTATGTTTTGTTTTTTTAGTTAGAGTAGTTTAGTTCATACGTTTGGTACGTTGAAGATGTTTCTTTTCTTTTGATATCTAGTTTATTTTGTTTAATACAGTTAGCATGTTTTGTTATATTTATTTCTTTGATTTAAGCACCTCTAACTAGCTCCTCTCCATCAAGTAAATAATCATTTCTTTATTGTAACTATTATTCCTTCACTGTACACTATTCTTTCACTTACATTGGAAGTATGGGCAATAAGTTATCAATTGCAGTGATATTTGGTTTTTAGTTGTTTCTTTCTCCATCCATTGGTCACACACACACACACACACACACACACACACACTAAACTATTATATGTTATGCAAAAATACCCTTAGTTTAATATTAACATCTAAAAGGACGTAACAGAAGCTATACAATATTATATTTGTGCATATACATTAGATTAGTCAATACCGAAACCATATCTGGAGCTAACAAAACAACTTACAATAATGTAAATGTTATAGAAAAATATTACATACAAATTTTTATTAAAAACGAGGAAAAAAAATCAGGAAAAGCAAAAAAAATTAATATATATATTATTTTGACACTTTGTTGGTGGTAAAAAAAAAATCAATATTTTGCTTGAATTAAATTGTATTATCTTTTAATTTCTAAATATGTTTGGTGACTAAAATATTATTTTATTAAATATATCTGTTTAATAAATCTGTTTTGTTTAAATGCACCAGAATACGTTGCCTATATTCACTGAGAAATGGATAAAAATATTCATTTTTAAACTGGGGTGTACTCATTTAAGTTGAGCACTGTACATAAATACATACATACATACATACACACATACATACATACATATGTACACACACAAAGTTAAGGGCAAAATCATTTAAAAAAATTTAACACCCACATCTACAGTGCAAAATATTGGAAAATAAAATTACAAACTACAACATTTCAACAAAATTGTATATATTATTGTTTCTCTACATTTTTCCTATTTTTGAAAAAGTTATTTAATATTTTCCCTGACATATACATTTGGGCTACTGATTTTTGAATCATTATTGTAAGTTATTTTGTTAAATTAGCTCCTGATTTGACTTTAATACTGACTAATCTATTGTACAGCATATGCACAAATATAATATTGTAAAGCATCCTATAGACAATATCAATTTAAATGAGAGATCTGTGAGGGGTGTACTCATATATGCTGAGCACTTTATATATGGTACCACAATAAAGGCAAACTGTAGGTTCTGAAGGAATGCCTGATTGTGTCACATTAGAACATAATGACGCATGCCATTAATTGATTTACACTCTATAGAGAAAACCCACATGAACAAATATTTTATTGGTTTATCAATACTATAAATAATCTAGTCTAAAATACTATAATAATACTATAATAATCTTTTGAACTGTACAATATTACTTGAATAAATGTTATTGTAATTCAATAGTTGCTATTGTAAATAAATTCATTCATATATATATATATATATATATATATATATATATATATATATATATATATATATATATATATATATACACACATACATGCATACATACATACATACATACATACATACATACATACATACATACATACATACATACACACAGTTGAGTGCAAAATTATTAAAGTATATAGTAAAATATTTATTCTTTTTTTAAATATTTCTCAAATTATGTTTAACAGAGCAAGGAATTTTTCACAGTATAATATTGTTTCTTTTGAAGAAAGTCTTATTTGTTTTATTAAACGGCTAAAATAAAATCAGTTTCAATATTTTTAAAACATTTTAAGGTCAATACTATTAGCCCCCGTAAGCAATGTTTTTTCTTCGGATTGTCTAGCAAACAAAATATTGTTATACAATGACTTGCCTAATTACTATAACTTGCCTAATTAGTCTAACTTTCCTTATTAATGTAGTTAAGCCTTTAAATCGCATTTTAAGCTGAATTCTAGTATCTTGAAAAATACTATATATTATATAAAAATATTATATAAAATACTATATAAAATATTATGTACCGTCATCATGGCAAAGATAAAATAAATCAGTTGTTACAAATTAGTTATTCAAAATATTATATTTAGAAATGTGTTGAAAACAAATCTTCTTTCCGCTAAACAAAACTTCATAGAAAAAATAAAACATAATTCCAATTTAACAGGTGGGCTAAAACTTCTGACTTTAACTGTAGTTATTATTGACAAATCACAATCAGGTCTGGCATATAATGTAAACATTAAAATTCATAAAACTAAACACATAATCAATTAAACAATCACATTTGGTATGCAAAATAAATATAAACAATAAATACGTAAGCAGATTAGATTTTACAAATCGCAGTTATGTTTGGTGCAGTTATAGTCTTTCCAGTTTTCAGGTTGAGACAACAAATGCATCTTGTGGTGAAAGAAGACAGACATTTAGCATGAATGTTATACTAGCCACAGGAAGACGGGTGGAAAAAAACATTAGCACAGCCACGGAAAGTGAAAAACCAAAGCATAAAACTGTTTTACTGACCATTTATCCAAAAATAAATATGCATTCTGTACACGTGCTAATAAATCAAAACTATTGTGTCGAGCTCTGATTGCAAAAAGGAGAAGAGGCTAATAGAGCTACTAGAGTAAAAAACATGCAAGTGTGACATGCATATTGTGGCCTGAGCAAAGGAAGAAGTGCAAAAGGCCTTGATCACTTTGAAGAGTGAATGCAGAAGCTGCACGCAAACAAAAACAGTGTTTAGTGCAGACAGAAGGTGGAGTGCTCTTTCTTACCGAACTGAAGCGCTCTACTAGTTCTGGTGTGACCGGGTAGCGCAGTTTGGTTTTTCGATACAGCGGTTTCTTTCGGAAATAGTCCACTAGTTCCACCAGGCTGTCAAACTCACTAGATGTGCCCAGAATGTACATAGAGCCGTCTTTGTGTATCCGGCAGTGCTTCACCAAGCCTTCGCCTCTGTTTCAGCACATAAACGCCAAGAAAACGATGTTAATGGCAATAATTAGAATCACTATTAAATGAAATATTAAAAACTCAAAAATGCTAATGTGGGTTTTCTAATAAAATTCTGTGCTTTAATTTAAAAAATTATTAAATAAATAATAATTATTATAATTGAATGTAAAAAAAAATGTTAAATTGTTAAATATGCATAAAACTTCTTAATAACTGCTATCTTATTGTATGTAGTTTCGAGTCATTATTATTTTTATTACTATTAATAATAATAATAATAATAATAATAATAATAATAATATTAGAGTGATTTCTAAAGGATCATGTGACTGAAAACTGGAGTAATGAAGCTGAAAATTCATCTTTAAAATCCCTGGAATAAATGATTAAATTAAATTAACTACTTTAATTACAAACTACTTTTGAACAGTTATTTTAAAGTGCAATAACATTACACAATTTTACAATTTGTACTGTTTATACTAGGGTTTTTTTATAACAGAAAGAATATTAAGTGCGGGCGCAACGGTGGCGTAGTGAGTAGCACGTTCGCCTCACAGCAAGAAGGTCGCTGGTTCGATCCCCGGCTTGGCCAGTTGGCATTTCTGTGTGGAGTTTGCATGTTCTACCCGTGGTTGCGTGGGTTTCCTCCGGGTGCTCCGGTTTCCCCCACAGTCCAAAGACATGCGGTACAGGTGAATTGGGTAAGCTAAATTGTCCATAGTGTATGTGTGTGAATGAGAATGTATGAATGTGTTTCCCAGAAATGGGTTGTGGCTGGAAGGGCATCCGCTGCGTAAAACAAATGCTGGATAAGTTGGCGGTTCAATCCGCTGTGGCGACCCCGGATTAATAAAGGGACTAAGCCGAAAAGAAAATGAATGAATGAATGAATATTAAGTGCTTAATTATGTTGTTGTGAAAATAAAAAATAGGTGAAATAATGTTCTATTATTTTAAATTATACCCTCATTAAAATACATGGAAGAATAAGTGGTCATTCTAATTTTTTGCATTAAATTTTGAATAATTTATGAACAATATGTTGTTGACACGTGAGTAAACCCAAACATAAAACAAAATATAACACTAATCAACTATAGCTGACACATTCACTGGCTTCAATTTATATTTAAATAAATTAATTTTAAATATCTTTATTATTTACAACAAAAATTTAATTTTAATTTTTATTTAAATTATCAAGACATTCTGTTCAAACTTTTTTTTGTTCCTCGTTTTTAAAAAAAAATCTATTGGTTAAAGAGCTTTTATGTTAAAGGGTCCAATAAATTGGAATAATTTACCTGCTAACATTCGTTCCATTGCATCGTTTAAGGTGTTCAAGCAAACTTTGTTGTCATATTTTTCTTTGGACTGTACTAGTTTTTACATTATTTATGTGGTGATTTGATTCACTGATCTGTATATCTTTTTGTGCTATGTATGTACTGTATGTATACTACTTTCTCTTTTGTTGTTTTTTTTTTCGCTTCTTTTCTTTCTTATTTCTTTTCTTCTGATGTTAATTTCAGGTGATTATGTAACTGTGATCAATTGTGGGACCCCCTTGAAAATGAGATGGTATGGTATGAGATGGTATGAGATGGCATCTTAAGGGGTTTATCCTAATGAATAAATATCTATAAACTAAAAATAACTTTAATACTTCAACAAAACCCTTGTATATATATATTTTTTTTTTGCTCTCGGAATCAACTAATTATACTTCAAATTTCAAATCAACAAATCATATTTTAACAATTTCTCAAAATTAGCTTTTTCCCCCTGCATTGAGCCATAAATCTCCACTTCAGAAGCTCTTAATACTGTAAACCAAACTTTATTAGTTCATCCATATGCAACATTTTATTAAACCCAAAAAAAAATTATTGTATTTCTGTCTGTTTGCAGTCTTTTCTGAATTCTGAATTATAAGAAGAGATTTCCAAAATCCCTTTTTTTAAATACAACCGTAAACTCCAATGTTAAAAGAACACAACATTTTAGTGCATTTAGTGCATACTTAATTAATAATAATAATACATAATTTGCATATTCAAACATAACATTTTAGAAAACTCGTAACACCAAAAATGTGTGCAATTGGGAACATGGGAAAATGGAAATAGTTGTTTTTTTTCCTATTCACCTGCAACCTAAATTCACATTTAATTTAGTGCATTTTTGCCCCATGTTTGCATTGAGGATGTAAAGTGTAGCACCTGAAGGTGATGGCGTATGAGTCTGAATCTTCTCTCTGTCTGATGAGGAAGGCCCCGTCTCGAGGGATCCGCATCAGATAGTCCTCCGCCTCACCCCGACTCAAGTTACTGTAAAACCACCTATAGACAACAAAACCACAGCTTCATTTCTGTGCTGCGACTGCAGATGCTTGTTTGTGAGCGTGAGCTTGACCACGTGCTCTTCTGCAGCCCTGTTGGCCGGGATGTGGTGAACACCATCAGGCTGTTTATGAGTGCCAAAGCAAAAGAAGCCCTAAAACAACACTCCGACAAACAAACACCCGCTGACGGACACAGACTCTGATTGTGAATGTACTGGCCAGGACCAAATGTTTACAGGTTGTGAAAGTAAATGTGCATTTATTTAAAGAGAAAGAGCGAGAAAAAGAGGGAAAGAGAGAGAGTATAGCAAAATAAAAAGTAGAATAATTTGGGTAAATGCATGTATTTGCATATAAATTTGCATGTAAATTATATTTAAAAATGTAACACATCAGTAAAGTAATCCACTACAATACTGTGAGTCGTTGCACAGTAATGCTTTTAAATAATATAAGACTTAATCTCTAGGCCTTAAATAAACTATAACTTTATAACTATTAAACTTAAATTAATAAAGATACTTTTACTTCTAAAGATACTTATTATTCTTATTAATAAATGCATTATATAATCATAGTAGGATAAATAAAATAATTATTATATTTATTATTATCATTATTCAGATTATAAAAGCAAATAATATAATAATGATTATAAAGTTAATGCATGAAGAAATATCACTGTACTATAGAGCAGTGTTTCTCAACTGGTGGGTCGCGACCCAAAAGTGGGTCGCAGGAACATTTTCAGTGGGTCGCGGAGTGTGTGGTCAAAAAAATTTTTAACTTGTTTTGCGTATACCGGACTTTTATTTTGAAATTCGCGCACAACAACCGATCCCTTTGAAATCGACGTGGAAAACGTCACGTTGCCAAACAACATAGAGAGTCAGCTCATGGAGCTTTCATGTGATAAGACGCTGAAAAGGAAATTCAGTGAAGTGCGATTAAACCCATCCCATTCAGAACTAGTATTTGTATGAAAGTGGCTTCTATTCCTTGGTGCAGTTTGACTCCAAGCAAAGGAACAGGTTGTACATAGAGCACGATCTTCGGGTAGCACTGTACCATCACCCCTGACTTTGAAACTCTTATCACATCAGTAAAGCACATCC
>CAIGQQ010033467.1:269730-281613 GCA_903798035.1 Danio albolineatus
TTATATATATATATATATATATATATATATATGTGAATTTTTTTTTTTTTTTATAACCTCTCACAAAAAACAAGGCATTATGTTTGAAGCGTAAACATACCTCGTTGTCATGCATTATTCGATCTATTAAAATAGAAGTTAGCTGACAACTCTGTTTCACACACTCTGCAAGGTCTATTTTGCTAACATCTTGTTAATATGAATGTTAATTTTAGGCTCTGGTATCAAGTTTTGACTCACCCTTCCAGCTGGTGCGTGTCTGGTTTAGGCACATAATCGGTGAGGCGCAGGTTGAAATCCTGACAGCGGAGCAGGTTGTCTCTGTAATAATGGATGAGCGCATACACACTAGGGAAGTGCAGGTTTTCTGTCAGGAAATAAACCGTGTGTCCTCCTTCCAAGCAGGAACGGATTCGACAATGCTGAACTCGTCCGCTGCGCCTATAAGGAGCAAACAGACAATTGTATATAAAATGCTATCAATAAAATCCTATTTCTTTCAAAAAGACACTATAGTCAACCTCAGATAAATGAATAATGAAGTTGAAGCATATTAAAAAAATTTTAAATGTATGTAATAACACAGATTGCTGTAATTTTAGCAAATGGGATTTTTAAAAATACATTTATTGACTGTTTAAAACATATTGAGCAAAGTTCAAACAAATAGAGAGATGTGCATTTTCTTTCCTCAGCCCATTCCACAAATTTGTAAAGTAATTAAATAAACAAATATGAATTTTACAAATATATAAATGTATAATTCAAATTAAATGTAAAAACGTGTTTATCCTGTGGTTTTACCAAACCAAATACAATGTCAGGGCGATTAAAAAAAGAGAAATGAAAACGTACTCACCCTCAAATGGTTCCGAACTATTATTTCGTTCTTCTGTTGTACACAAGTAGAAATTTTGAAGAATGTTGGTAATTAGTACCCATTGACTGTCATATTAGGGGAAAAGATGTCTATAAAAGTTATTAGCTATGGGTTACCAACTCGTTCAAAATGTCACCTTTTATGTTCAACAGCAACCACGAAAAAAGAAACTCTAAAGGCTTGAGGATGAGTACATTTATTTTACTCAAATCATGATAACAATATGATCTTTATTTCATTCCTTAAGAATGCCATATAATCCACCTAAAGCATCACATTGGCTTCAAGATCTGATGTTATATCTACACTTGGAAACAATTAAATATTCAATTAGAGGTTCTAGGAAATTCTTATCTGTTTGGCAACTCTTGTTATCATATTTCTCTGCTATAAATGTATTTCCTGGTGAATAATGTGACTTGTCTTGTGTGTAACTAATTTCCCTTTTCTTCTTTTGCCTTCTCTCTTAGCCCAGACCCTCGTGTTTAGTCTATGCTAGCTTACCTTAGTAATATAGCACAGCACTACCCCTGATTGTATCACCCATTATTGCTGTCTACGTATTATTATTTTTTGTTATTATTATTTTTGTTTGTTTATTTATTTACTTGTTTAATTTTTTAAATATTTTTCATTATTTTATTTCATATAATTTTGCTTTTTTTTCTCCCCTTGTTTCTTTATTATTTGTTTATTATCATTATATTAGGCAGTGTATTTAGTTTGTTGAAGTCGGTTTATAATTTAAAAAAAAACTCTGTGTATAAACATTGATATCTGTAAAAAATAAATAAGCAAATAATTTTTTGAAAAGAATGCCAGATAATTCATATTTTATTTCTCTAGTATTAGTACACTATTAAGTCCCTCCAGGATTTTGGAAAAAAAAAAAACCAAAACAAAACAAATTTT
This sequence comes from Danio albolineatus, assembly GCA_903798035.1. Lineage (NCBI taxonomy): Eukaryota > Metazoa > Chordata > Actinopteri > Cypriniformes > Danionidae > Danio > Danio albolineatus. The sequence continues at coordinate 271,523 of CAIGQQ010033467.1, forward strand.
TAGCGACTAAAATGATTGATTATGTGTCAAGTTTTTGCAAAGTTTGCAGCAAATTTCGCACCATTTTATTTATTGTTTTGCTGAGAATATATACAAAATTGTACACATCTTAATTCTTTATACATTTTTGACCTTGACAATCAATGATTTCAGTAATTTATATTAAGAGAGAAACAAGACTTTATCCCTAAATCTGCTGGATCATATTTGAAAATGAAACCAAATGTTTGAAAGTAATGCATCCGTGTTGCTTGACAGCGATTTGAACACGTTAGTAGACATGATGCAGAGCACACATGCTTATAGTATGTGCTTGTGAGAGAGAGAAAGAGAGAAGGGGGGTGCGCTACATGTATGACAACAGGATGCATATATACAATACTGTATGTAGAAGGTTAGCAAGTGATAAACTCACTTGGCCTAGTTCAAACAGGCTTTGAATGTGCGTCACTATAATGTCAGTTGACACGGATCACACACCAGATGAGAAGCGTGTTTTAACAACTTGAGGCTTTGTACACAGAGGCAAGCGTATTCTATTCGAGAATACTATGTTTTTGAATGTTAAACAATACAGATGGTGCTCTGTGGCAGGGTGGGAATTTAAGCAGTGTTCCGACAATCCAAAATATGCAGGAAATTTGTGGTTATAAAAAAAAAAAATTAAAAAAAGAGAAAAAAAAGTGACATTTGCTTGATTTTGCGTTAAATTGTGCAATTGCCGAATCTCGAAATTCTGGAGGGTCTGTCTGTCTATATGATGATACTGTCACTATACTACTAATACTGTCTTCCATCTGAAAAGACTAAATTAAACACAACGAATAAACTAAACACAACATAGCAATTGAAAACCCATCTTGTAATAGTAGGTCTACATTACCAGAATGAAAGTGTGCAATCATTGACAAAGGTGTCGCTCTCTCGAACCAGAAATGTTCCATCAACTCCACCCGATTCAGCACAGTATTCCTGCAACAGTCTCTCTGCGGTCATTCGGCCCTCTGACATCCGTCCGTGAAACCACGGCTCCGACTGATGAAGCTCCGTGCAAGACTGGACCAACTGAGAAGAAATCTCAATTACACTTTCATTTCACCCTTAACCTAAATGTCATTCTGAAATGCAGACTCACCTTTTCTTCCTCGTCATCATTCTCCTCCGCATAATACAGCGTTTTATTCTCAATCACACAGTAGTGCCTGTACCACCTCTGAACACAAACGCATCCAGGAGAAATTATAATATTAATAATGATAAAACTGAAAGACAAGGTAAAATAATCACAGAAGAAAGTTTAGAACCTCATCTATTGGATCCCAGATGAAGAGCTCTCCTTGCTTATCTCCTTTCCGAAGGTCCTTTTTGCCAAAGGTCTCATCGATGTTCAGTTTCTTGTGCTGTTTGAGAAACTCTGGTTCAAAATTGTATAACGAAAAGGGTCCTAGTACGATTTTATACTTTCAATGGCTTTTAGTTCATAATTGTTGGAACAACATAAAGATTTCTCCTAATCGAGTTATTCTTATTTTTTTAAAACATCTTTAGTCTTTATTTTTGTTAAAAATGATCTATTCACTATTTCATTATGTTTTGATTTAGTCACCAGTTTCAGAAAAAATATATATCAAAATTTGTATTTAGCAGCCAGAGTGTCAGTAATCTGTCTCTAAGTGAAGTTTATTTATAAACTAATTTCGAGAGGATCACGTGCAGATGATTACTTGCAGCTGGTCCCGCATTATTTAATTTATGATCCACCAATCAGATGATTCCTAAGCCACTATAAATACCCTAAGCTCCATCATCATACACATTATAGACATCTTCATTTTGACGAATCCCCCCTTCCACCCCTACTACTCCTCCTTTCCTAGATGGGTGGCATGGTGGCCCAGTGGTTAGCACTGTTGCCTCACAGCAAGAACTTCACTGGTTCTAGTCCTTACCAAGCTAGCTGACGTTTCTGTGTGGAGTTTACACGTTCTCCCCGTGCTCATGTGGGTTTCCCCTGGGTTCCCGGTTTCCTCCCACATGCAACTTAAGTTAATTGACTAATCCAAATCGGCACTATAGAAGTGCTCCTAGTAAGTAGTTATCTTTTCATAGCAATCAGTATCCATTCATTAGCCACTCGCAGAGGAGTTCTCGAGATCTACCTGAGCTCAAACTCTCCTCTCGCCTTGCAAATGGGAGGGAGCCCTGGGCTTGAGGATCTTATGAGCTCAGGGCTCTCTCCCGGGACAGCATGCCAAACAAGCTTTATAATCAATCATCAGCTAGGTGTGAACTCTTGAAATGTAGTTATCAGTAGACCCACATAGTAGCATTTTTAGCCAACCATTGAGTTACTTCTGTAAATTCATATTTATTCAGTTTTAAATTAATTTCAGTAATATTATTGACTAATATGAAAATGTTCATATGATTTATTTACAATACACTTTGTAAAGTAACACCTTCTGTCTATTAGTAGATATATTACATGAGAGACTTACTTTGTTTACCAGATAAGTGGATCTAATTGGATTTGCATTGTAAACATTAAAGTTCGGTTAACAGTATCGGCCAGAATTTATCATAATAATGCATTTCTAGACATTGCCTTGTGTTTACCTAAAAGGGAGATTAGTTTAACACTCACACAATGTGCTTTTTGTACTAGCACATTTCATTTAATATGTTTTGTTTTAGCAATTATTAACAGTGTGCAGGATTATTTGTTTGCTTTTCATTCATTTTGACATTGTGTTTCTTTCCTATGCACCTACATGGTTTCAGGTTTGCTGGACTGATTCAGTGTTTGTTTGCTAATAATTTGCTAATAATTTTTAATCAAAAGTTTAAACTGACAAGACTTGCAAGAATGCGTTGGAGTGTTTTGTTTGTTGCTGCTAGAGTATCTAAAGCACAAGCTGTAAAGGCACCGCCCTCTTGGAACAACAGGCCATTTGCATTTAAAGAGACACACAAATGGAGTGTTCTTGCTTCAGGTCAATTTACAGTTCATTCACAGCACGGTGTAGTTAATAATCTGTGGTTTAATTCGAGCTAAATCTTCACAGACAGATCCTGGGTACACCTTACATTACATCTTATAAAAAAACCTATAATACAACCCTTTCATTCTTTATAAAATATCTACAATTTGTTAATATAAAATGTATCTTGTGTTCAGAGGCAAAGGTATAAGTTTGAGCACACATTCTTTTACAAATTCTGCGAAGTTGTTTAAGCAAATAACTTTGATGACAGACTTTACCTCAGGGACTTGTTAGTCCAGTTATGCAATCACATGTTTTGTCAGCAGCTTTCGATGAATTGCACTTCTAGGAATTTATTTATTAACTCCATTTCCGTCATAGTTTATTTAGTCTGTATAAATGTGTGCAAGTTATATTTAAGTACATTTTAGCAATCTATTCATGTATTTGCGTTCCATGCAATATCCCAAAATGCATATAAAATTACTTGAACGGAAATATAGCTAGAGGTTTGTGTCACATTGCAAACAGAAAGAGCTTTTCTACCTTAATGATGATTTTGCCCTTGAGCTGAGTTGGTGATGGCAGCTGTTCTGCTTCTGGTTCCAGAGGTTCCATCAGGATTTTGTCCTGGAACACTTCTTTGAACACCTGAGCCATCATTTTCTGTTGCTTGACGTCACAGTGCTCTTCTATGGACAGCACCACAGGATACCTGACAACAGTGGACGCCGATAATAATTTGCATTTCCAGAAACATGAAAATGGTATGTAAATGGCATGTTATTTTTATTATCATGAGGAATACCAGTTAACATTTTTAAGTAACCAATGATACAATTAACTAGGGGCTTTTTTACCTGCCTATTATTAAGATAATGGCTGTTTATTACTGCTTATAAAAACACATGTTATGCACGGATTTTTCATCCCTAATACCAAAATCATGTACCAATAACAAAACCTTTACCTTGATAACTATTAACAAGCAGCAAATTAGGAGTTTATTAAGGCAAAAGTCATAAGTAACAGTTTATTATTACTGAGAATTGTACCTTAAAACTGTATGTACAAATGACCGAATTATCATAGGGATACTTATGCAAGTCACATTTAATCTCAAAATCAAATAAATCGCAACAAAACAAAATTTAACCGTGCATAAAGAAAATGATAGCTATTTTTAGAAATATTAAGATTTATATAAATTTTGACTGCAATGTTATAAGAAATATAAGAAACAGTGAGTAAAAGGCCTCGCAAAATCACCCTGGACGCCTCGCACCCAGCACACTTCCTGTTTTAACTGTTACCGTCTGGCCGGCGCTACAGAGCACCGAGCACAAAAACAGCCAGACACAGGAAAAGTTTCTTTCCTCAGGCCATCTACCTCATGAACAGTTAATATTTTTCCTATTGTGCAATAAACGTGCAATACCTTCTTATACACACTTGTACACAGCACCTTATAACAATATACAATGCAATACTTCTTACGCATCTGTACACAGCACCTTATAACAACATACAATGCAATACTTACGCATCTGTACACAGCACCTTATAACAACATACAATGCAATACTTACGCATTTGTATACAGCACCTTATAACCTGTATATTTATAACAAATCTGTACATACATTTCAACATCCAGATCGTTGGACTGACTGCATCTCTGTTTAATGTCTATCATCTTCTTTTTTATATTTATTCTGTGTTGTCACTTGTCACTTTATGTACACTGGAAGCTTCTGTAGCCAAAGCAAATTCCTTGTGTGTGTGAAGCACACTTGGCAATAAAACTGATTCTAATTCTGAAATGAGAAAACTGAAAAAACTACTTTTATTTAAAACATTATTGCTACAACAATGTAAACTTAAGGGGGGAAACTAGCTTTATTTATATATAAGTTGTGTCAATCCAAAATATATGTAAATGTTCAGTTGGAGCCAAAATTATTAGTGAAATTTAAATTATTTTAAAAATATTTCTCATGTTTTGTTTAACGGCGAGACGATTGCTTCAACACATTTTTAAACATAATAGTTTTACTATCTAATTTCTAATAATTTATTTTTTTTATTTTTATTTTCAATTTTTCTACATATTTTATTTTTCTACTTAAAATACTATAATTCAGCTTCAAGCGCAGTTTAAATGCTTAACTAGGTTATGTTAACTACACAATATTGGTTTATTAGGCAAGTTATTGGATAGCAGATATTTGTTCCGTAGACCGTTAAAATATATATTTTTAAAAGTGGCTAATAATACTGGCCCTAAAAATGTTTATTTATTTTATTTTTTTAAACTTTAAAAAAAAAAAAAAAAAAAGATTTCCCTCAGAAGAAAAAAAATATATAGGAAATATTGTGAAAATGTCTTTGCTCCATTAAAAAGCACATGGAAAATATTGGAAAATATATATATAGGTTTCACAGGATGGCTATTTATTTTGATGTCAACTGTATAATAGGCCTGCCACAATATCTATCTTTTGTTGTATGATATATTGCACCAAATATATTGCGATAAACAATATTATTGTAATTTTAAGTACATTTATTTACATATATGTATTAAAATGCATTATATTGTCATTCCGGCATTATATAATGATTGTATGCCACTCATTATATAATGCTAGAATGGCAATATAATATTATTACAATGAAAGTACACTCTTCCAAAGAACAGATAATATTTTATTCTTAAGAATATTTCAATTAATTGTAGCCATTTTGACAATTTAACGATTCAGCATTGGAATCTCAATGTGAAAATGCATATTCTAAATAAATAATGATAAATGTCAGCAAAAATAATAATAAATTCAAGGTAAAAGTTATCAGGGGCTGCGATATCTGCTATCAGATCTATTTTCAGTTGTCAGAGACCTGCATGAATACATATTATAGCAATTTATAGCAAATACTATTGTGTTTAATCATAGACACTGACACCTCCAATAGAGAGAGAGGTTGCACACTCAGTTAAAATTTTGCTAGAATTATTTTTATGTATAGGCAATATATGGTCATGCGATGTATGGGATTAGTCGATATACGGATTATTGTGACAGGCCTAACCGTATATACATTTTGCAGAATATAGTTCTTTTTAATTGAGGGTGGTAGAATATACAATAGCTAGCACATGTTCTTGAAAGGCTTTGTAAAACTGACCCACTTAACAGAGAACAACACAGAATAAATGTGTGAATGTGTGTGTGTTTTGATGACTAACTCGGATGTTGCGAAAGCATGATCATTGATGGCCTTCACCACATCCTTAAACTTTATCTTGGAGGTTCTGGTCCAGCCGTGATATATAATAGGTTCCTCTGGACCATTCCAGCAGTCCACTGAAATGAAGAAAGGAACATAAACATAAACACTTAGTTTGACAGAATACTAAATAATATTTAACTAAGAAATGAGTGAGATCCACTGACACTCAACACAGCGACAGCCCAGTCTCAGACAGCGCACATACGCTTCTGTTGAAGACTCACTACGTATCTGATCTCCAGTCAAATATCTGTGAGCAAAAAAAAAAAAAAAGGTGCAACACATGAAGTAACACAGGAAGTAGATGAGGATGAGGAGAAGCAGCATGAAGAGCAGCAGCACTGACGTGTTGTGAGAAGAGTTGATCCAGTAGTGAGATAGAGGATTGTTCATGTCCAGTGGGCAAATCTCGGAAAACTTGTCATCCCAAATTTGGTTTTCTTTGGAGAAGAGAAAACTGAGGAACTGAAGAGACAGAAACAGACACGTCACCTACCAGTATAAATGAATATAAGAGAAATATATCTGTCTATAAGCTGTACCTCTTCAAGGATAAACGCAGGATCATTGGTTTTCCTCATGTTGTCGTCGATGAAGATGGTCATTAACTCTCGGACTTGGCTCAGATTGTTAGCCCAAGTCTCCTGCAAAATACAGCATTTTTAATTACAGTAAGTGTCTGAATGGAGCAGAGATAGTTGACAATCTGTGTGTTTACAAGGACTTTTTTTGTATAATGACATGGGTATGACCTAGTTGTACAATTTTACAGTGATTTACGAGGACATGCCTGATGTTCTTGTAATTCTGAATGCTTAAAATCATTCTTAAAGTCTTCTGACATTCAAATTTTGCCACAGGTTTCCTGTGACTGCTGAGTTTAGGAGTTGGGCTATATAGCAAGCATGTTACTGTATAAAATACTTTAGGCCAATGGAGAGTCCCTGTAAACCACCAATACCAACATATGTGTGTGTGTGTTTGTGTGTGTGAAAGATTGAACAGTTATGCATATAAATGTTAGCCTTACTCTTTGTTGATATAAAAGGAATCTTTGGAAATCACTGAGTTGAATAGGCTGATCACCATTACTGCAGATAAAAATATAGAAAACACATAATAAAAATGAGAACATCAGTAGAATATATTACCTTTATAAAGATTATTACAAAATACAATTTCTTACCCCAGGATAAAAGCACATGTCTCCTTTTTAAACTCATCTAGAATCTAACAAAATGAACAACAACTTAGATTAATTATGTAAAATGTAATGAAATGTAAAAAAAAAAATATTCAGAAGTTTGGCTACAACTTTTTACGATTTTTAAGATAACTCATCTGATAATTCAGAAAATTCATTTTAAAATAATTTAACACAATCAAAAATAACTGAAGACTTGAACATTGCTATAAAACACTTGTAAATAAAGTGTTTCCTCTAGGATTTTTCCCAACTGTGGTGGCAGGCCTTTTACACAGATTTTCCAACTACCTATGGCGTTATTTCAATGACAAATGTCATGAGAAAAATATATAGTCGAGATCACATGTAATAAAAGCATGCAAATCTCTTCTAGCAATGTGCCGATTTCCTCTGTTTGTACACAAAACTTAATGCGCTCCCTCAAATATATGCTGCTTAAGTGCAGATTTTCGTGTGCACTCTAAAATAAACATTGCTGAAGTGTATGTAACGAGTATGTCTCCAACATTTATTAGAGTTGCTAGTAATATTTATGAATGTCTCCAATAGACCTAACATTAAAGAACAACATTGATGCGTCTTGAAGTAAAGTGAAGCGATAAAGTCATCGTATGCAGAAGCATAGACTTTTATCTATAAATAAAGTATAATTATGGAAACTGTGTTCATCGTGACTGAAAGCTACGTCATGTTTGCTGGCCTCACGCATCGCGCAGCCCTGTCAGCCAGCATGTAACCTTAAAAGGGTTAAACAAGCAACGCGCAGCACTATTCTGTTGCATTTCAATACATTTTGGTCCGCTATTTAAAAAAAGACCGCAACAACTGAAAGTTTTGTATGAAAAGCTGTAATGTCGCTGTGGCGGGAATTAATTTTGGTGTGGCGCCCCACCATGTAAGAATGAATGTAGAGAAAATTATGAAATATATGCTATTGTATTACTGTAATTGTGATGCTGGAAATTCTCAAGATAAAAAAAACTGACATTTAAAAACAATAAAAAATATATATATAATTTTAAACAATAAATTTTTTTATTATAATTTAAACAAATAATTTTAAATATATAATTTAAATAATACTGTTTATATTAGCGTACAGTCATGTAGTAGAGCTATTTATGTAAGATTAAGAATAAACGAGTCTACTGCAAAATATTGAAGTTGTATAGTATTGAAATAAATGCAGCCTAATAAATGGCATTTTTATATATATTGTAAAGTAAACCATCTGTTTTTTCATTGTAAAATTTCACAATTTTAGTATAGTGTTTTTATTATGTGATTTTAATATACTAAAAAGTACATAGTACATATTCCTGTAAGCAAATGTTTATTCCTCTGGAACAGGGGTGCCCAAACTTTTTTTACAAACCAAACTTGATTGAGATATGTATATGCAACTGTATTACACATTCACCATGGATAATTTCCTCATTTATTTAAAAAATAAATAGGAAACATTACTTAATCATATTAACTAGTGCATTGTACATTTTTTACATTCTATAATGGCCCTATAATAATGAAAACATAATTCCATTCATAACACAATGGCGTTTAATGCTGAATACACTAGCCAAGCTGCCTTTGCCTTGATTTGCTCACTGAGGACTTCTGATTTGTGGTCTATACGTTATACGTTGTACGTTGAGCAACAATATTTTCATTCAGAAATTGGTTTCACTTACAACATTTAATTGAAAATTAGCTTTTTTTGTAGCTTAACAATAAAATAAACCAGTAAAAGGTTACATTGTATTAGAACTGACAAGGTGTATTAAAGGCATTAACCCCAACCCTTCCCAAAATCCTTCCTCTCTTCTCAGATGGGATGGCAGGACAAATCAAAGGTTACCATGTGCCAACTTTGGCCCCCGGGTCCTAGTTTGGGCATCTCTGCTCTAGAGAGTAGTTGTATCTGTATTTTAAATGTAAAATAAAATAACAAACTGCATCTAGCTCTAACTGCATTGTGAACAGAACTGCACTCTTACCGACTTTTGGTTCTCAAATATCAAACTATTGTAAAATTTGTGAAATTGCTCGAAATCCAGGACTTCCTTCTTTGCTCCCAATGCCTGAAAGAAAACATTAGAAAATACTAATATTGAGTTTTACAACAAAATATTGCAACTTTTGTATAAACACAGATCATTATCCAAACCTAAGGGAAGGAAATGTTCCAACTCTGCAGCCCTAAAATTTTACATACAATGCAAAGCATATACAGTACTTCCGCTAAGATAATGTATACAATGTTCCATTCATACCGCAATTTTGTCCTTCAAAAAGCGTCCACAAGGTGCTTTAAAGTTCATCTGTGGCAAAAGAGACTTGAGCTCTTTCATGGTGATGCTGTGAGAGACAGAAACAGCGTGAAGGAAGAAACAGAAACTACAGTGATACTGGTGGAAAACATGAAAGAGATCAAGGAAAACCTGTTTTTCTTTGTCTGATCAACCGAATACATCTGTTTCCTCAGCCAACTACAGAAGAGAGAAAGAAACTAGTATGATTTGTTTAACAGATTAAGGATACACTATCTGTATATGTGTGTGTGTGTGTGTGTGTGTGTGTGTGTGTGTGTGTGTGTGTGTGTGTGT